>LPNX010231140.1:235000-336792 GCA_001517045.1 Pseudotsuga menziesii | reverse complement strand
GGTTGAGTGCAGTTGCTTTAGTAGGAGCTCTGCGCACCCACTCCTGGCTTGTGTTTTGTCCGGTCTCCTGCGATGTGCCACTGGTGGAAACACCACTCCATGTCACAATGTTAACTGCTGGTTCTGGTTCCTTAGGCTCCGTAGCAATGAGCTGGATATTCTGGTGTGCAACTGGCTTGGGATCTCTGATCTTAGCTATTAAGATGGGACACTCTTCTATGGTATGATCATAAGATTTGCAGTAATTACAAGTAGTAGTGGCGTTCTGGCAATCCCTAGCATAGTGTCCGACAGTTCCACAATTATAACAAGTGACTGGTCCACGACCTTGACCAAAATCTCCTTCTCTTGCGAAGCCTCCTCCTCGTCCTTGTCCTCTGAATCCTCCTCCTCGGCCTCCATACGGCTGAGCCGGCTGTGTTCCTGTTGCTGGACCCTGTGC
Organism: Pseudotsuga menziesii; assembly: GCA_001517045.1. Classification (NCBI taxonomy): domain Eukaryota; kingdom Viridiplantae; phylum Streptophyta; class Pinopsida; order Pinales; family Pinaceae; genus Pseudotsuga; species Pseudotsuga menziesii. The sequence goes on along the minus strand of LPNX010231140.1, from coordinate 336,350 downwards.
GTCTGCTTGGACTCTGTATACATCCTATGTTCTTTCTGACAGGAGATCATACGCTCGGCAATCTTGTGGGTCATGCCCGACGGATTTACAGAAAATACAATAGAGATTTTTGGGTGTCTGGACATACTTTTGAAGAAAAGGACATTGCTGAGGTGGATGTCCTTGAGTTCTACATATTTCACACCATGGCCCCCGTGCTCGTGGTAAGGGATTAGGAGCCCCTGACGCTAAATATTCTGCAAAGACTAGACAGTTGTCTTTACTGTGGCCCTGCTCTCTGCACTTTATGCACCATATGTCTTGCATAGCCTCTTTCCCTTTTTTAATTTCCTGTATCTGTAAGGTGAGGTTGGCCAACTGGGTCTGTAGAGTTGTCATCCCTGTACTGGTTTCTGCTAGAGGTGAAGCCTCTAGTTTCATTGCCATCTCCAGCGCCTCATCTTGAGTAGTGAGTTTCTGTTGCATTAGTGGCATTCTGATGTGGGGGAGCAGCGCTGCAATAAACCATTATTTATGCTGCTCCGACGCAAAGTCAAAACTTACTTGATCTATAAGAGCTTTGAATTTCTGGTCAAAATCCCATACTGACTCTGATGGTAGTTGTTTAATATCTTTAAGCTCTGTAATGCACTGAGACTCGGATTTAGGTTTCTTGAACTCTTTAATCATGGCGTTTTTTACCTGGGCGAGCGTTTTAGGTAGTGTAGTATACTTTATGTACCATGTTAAGGCTCTGTCTCTGAGCGTGGTAACCAACTGTACAAGTTTAAGGTTATCATCGTTGATTGTTTTAATGGTCCACATAGCTTCGCATAGGAACCAGTGTTGTTCCGGATCTTCAGCTCCTGTACCTTTAAAGATAGGTAGCTTCATGTCGTCTCTCATTCTATTTCTCTGTGGTGGATTCTGACTGACTGGGGTACTACCACTCAGCGGTGTAGGTGAAGGTGGTGTAGCGGGAGTAGGTACTGACTGTGAGCTACTAGATGGAGTGCCTATGGGATTATTCTGAGTCCCTGTCTGCTTTTGTGGAGTATAGGGGTGGTAAGGGATACCCCCCTCTGGTTCCTCAGTGGTGTTAGGGCTCTGTTGTCTAGTACTGTTTGAACTGTCTTCAAATATATCAGAACTAGATGCTACTTTATACTTCTTTCCACTCCGTGTCCGTCCAATGTCATCTAAATCACTTTCAAACTCTTGTGACATTACTAGGTTTACTCATTCGTCTGAGACTAGATCCATTGTTCCTTTTTCATACAGCAACCTCTTAAGGGACAAGTTTAGAGATCTTAGGTACTTACCACGATATCCTTTGAAGAAGTATCGTTCGGTGGAACTGAAGCTCTTTCTTTGGTCAACTGCAAACTCTGTAACGTAGCCTTCTAGTACACTGGTGAGCCAGAAGTCCACTGCTCTCGTAATCGGGTTGTCAAGGTTCTATATGGTCTGAATCAACTCCGGTGTCCAGATGATGTTTCTCTTCTTCTTGAAGGTGTTGCTATCTTTCAACTTGGATAACCAATCGAAAAGCTCGTTTCCATAGGTGACAAAAAATATAGCGTGTATGTCTGAAGCGATGTGCTTCTCTAGCCAGGCCTCTGTGCTTAGTTTCGGACTTCTGTTCTCTTTCTTGGCGAACTCCGTTAAGTCTAAATCCAGCCACTGGTGAAATTCTTCTCGCGTAGGATGCCAACAGAACATGGACTCCCAGTCGTTTAAACCGGCAACGGAACCATTTGTTGATTGCATGGGCAGACCCGGGTTTACTATAATTAATCAACAACACCCCAAACTCACTGGCCCTTTCGGTAACAGACCGCAAAGCGATCTGAAGTCTCACCCGAAGTGAATCTAATGGGTTGGCCAAGACTCAAGTGTCCTGGACCAGGTTCTGGACATCCTACTTCTTTTCCCTTTTTTCCTGTACGCCACTAGGTCGACTAGCTCTGCGCATCGCACATCCCCTTCTACTCGCAGCACTTTCACCCGAGCGATGCTCAATCCCGCACCGGCTGCTCGGATTCCTCTCACGTTGCACAACTTCCACTTACTCGCAGCTTTCCAATCCTTACCACATCTCTGTGCACGGCGGAACACCTATCCTCTCCTCAACGCTAATCCCTCAGCTCGCAGTATCTCGCATCGCAGCTCCTCTGCTGATGCGATATCGCTTCTCTGCGATACCTTACCACTGCGACTTTATGCTCTTAACGTTGATTGCACCAATGTGCGACACTCTACTTCTCAGAAGTTTATTATGAATAACTGGTAATTAGTGATAGACGTGAAATAGTCCTTAACAACCTACTGCAATACTTCGACTTATCCTTATCCTTTTGCAACATTATGAACGAAACAATACATACATTCGTCTACTGCCACTATCATTACATGCATAATAACTAGTAACAATAAGCAAATACAATCACACCCATTCAACACATAACACGCAGATTTAACGTGGTTCACCCCCGGGCTGGGAGCTACGTCCACCAAACTGTGATTTTATTATATATCTTGAGGGAAGTTAGCACAGTTTGTTGCACTACCCTTGCAGCGCAAAGTTTCTCCTAGATCTCTGATCTTCTCTCTATATCTCTTCCCTCTCTGTTCTCTCTGCCAATGATTACATACAGACTCGAATGACTCACAGACGACTATGTGTCTGGATCGTTACAACGCAGTCTGTCTGACTGATTTCTGAATCTACAAAGACTATCAACTGATCGACTATCTACTGATTGATTAGCTACCCAACCAACCCTTTACAATACAAAAATGTAAGCTTTTATAGGCAGCCCGAAGGTCGTGCCATTACAACACTGTGGGCCTGTCCCAACAGTAAACCCATACCCTAAACAGTGACAGTCGGTCCTCTCTGTCCTTGAGGTAGCCGCTTCCCGTCACACTGCAGCTCTCTGCAGTCTTCCATGCTTCCCGGTACTGACCATGGGTACTATGCACCGCTTCTCTTTCTGTCCTTCGCCTTCAATGCTTGAGCCTCGTTGCTCCTTCTTCTTTATGAGGGTCGCTGAGCCCTCCTATCTTCCGCCGCTGCCTTCAATGCAGTGGTTGAGCTTTCTTCTCTTAGCCGCTCTAGTACCGTTGTCTCCTTGACTTTTCTATCCCAAAAGTCATGGTTTCCGGCTCTGCTCTCCAGCTGGAAACGTGTTACACCGTCGTAGCTCTGCCCTGTCCTTTTTCCGCTAAACTTCTCTCTTTCCGCCAAAATTAGCAGCTTCTTCTGTAGCTGCGGGGTCCTGCTCCAACACTTAATCTCCTGTTCTACTATCATCTGCTTGCATACATCTCAGACATGTACTACTGGCAACGAAACCAATTTTGTAATCTCACAGATCACATAAGGTTGCTAATAATACATACCAAAACATACATACATAATAGAGACAAGAGATAAGAACAAGTAGGTGAATTAATAGATTATATTAACATGAATGGGTCCATACAATACAGAGAACTAAACCGAGTTCTCATCTGGCTCAACAACCTAATATATATGATTACAAAACAGTTACAAAAATAACTACCTGTCAGTTCGGTGAACCGACATGACCTTAGGTGGCCGACCTAATCTCTAGTTTAGTCGGCCGACCAACTTAGTCAGCTGATCGACTTAGTTGATTGATCGACTAAGTCGGCTATTGTTCAAGTCGACTTACCGACTTTCTCCTCAAATAGGCCTTCAGGATAGAATGGTTCTACTAGCCATGTTCATTCTGCGACTACTCTCATAGTCGTATCTCAGAGTCAAGTACCTCCTGTTGTGTTAGCAGGTCATGTACCTGTTTCTGGATCATCTCATGTTCCAGCTTTTGGAGCTTCCAATACCCTTAAATATGGGCATTATCATGGTACATCCCATGGAACACCTTATGGAGCTTCTCATGGACATTCATATGGACCATACTATGGACAAAACTATCAACCATCTGGGTATAGGTATCAACAACCCGCTTACTCTTCCAATTATGGACTTATAGCACCTCATAATCAAGGCACCCCACATCATAATGCTTCCATGCAACCCTACATGGATAAAATGGGAGGAGGTTATTATGGCCAAGGCCATGGTATTTATAGAAATCAACCTTACATGAATCTAAACTACCAGGGAGCATGGAATCGACCGGCTCAACCTAGGCTCCATTTCCTTGCAACTTTGAACTTGCATGACTTGTCAAGATTGATGAACGATCCTGTGTCTCATAACCCGGCCTAGTCGGCTATCCCTAAAAAGCTTCCTTCGAAGGTTCCCAAGTTCAAAGGTAAGGCTGTTTCAGATCCTAGTGAGCATGTCACCACTTTCCACCTTTGGTGCTTTTTGAATTCCTTACATGACGATTCCATTCGTTTGAGGCTATTTCAATGCACCCTAATGGGTCCCATAGGAGAATGGTATATATAGTTACCCTAGGGCTTATGTTATGTTTGACGATATTGTGCTGAATTTCCTTAATCATTTACATCTACCCGTACATTATGATGTCGGTACTGAACTCTTATCGGCCTTCCGACAAGATAAAGCCACACACATTTTGGATCATATTCAAGAGTGGCATAGATGGAAATAGTTAATCAAAGCTTTTATACCACCAGATTTTCTTCTTGAGTGGTTCCTCAAATATTTGTTAGCTTACATAGCAAAGGATGTTTCAACATCCGAAGTTCAAAATGAGGAACAAGATATTTTTAGGGCACAAGATTTGGATTTGATCTATGCTCAATCCGGAATTTTGTATGAGATTATACCCATTGCTCCTAGGTCCAATTTTGACCCCAAGGTCAAGACTGGGCCACATGCCGATGGTATTGTGGGTTGTACAAGTACCAAACCTACAGACTTGATTGTGAAACAAGTGAGTCAGTTATCAATTAACCAGTCTGCGTTGGCATAAGCTATGACTTCGTCTCAACCTACCCAATCGGAGAATGTACTTTCCATGCAAACGTCGAACCTGAGGCAACCAGCAACTTGGAAGAAATAAGAAAAAAGGGAAAAATAATCGTAAGGGTGGGAACAAGAACAAAAATGCTAATAATAATGACAAGAACACTAATGTTGGGGGGGACAAGCAATCTAAACGTAAGGTGAAGTTTCCTTGTAAATTGTGTAAGGAGGACTATCTCACTCACTTGTGCCCTTGTATGGAAGATGGCTCAATGTTCATAGCATAGGGCATAGCTATGTTAACTAATCCTTTACCCAATAATCAAAATATGAACTCGAGGACCATTGATCCTGGTTGTGCACTGGGTGAAAATCAAAACCTATTAGAGGCCGCTAATGGTCATGGATGCATCAACATGTTGAGTGCTACTAAGGTAGTGACTCTTATGAAAGACTATGGTTTGTCACAACCAGACCTTGGGAAAGAACCGTCCCCACCCGATATCCCTTTGTGAATTGAAAATCCTTTGGATAAACCTCAAGCTCTAGCTCACATTCCTAAGGGAGTCTTAAAGCGTTTGAGGCACAATATTAATGCCCAAGCCTCCTAGAACTATTCAGTTGTCGAGGACTTAGGCTAGACTCCTTGTGCGATGTCCACGTTAAAAGTGCTTCAGAGTTGTCCTCCACAAAGGAAAGCTTTGTTATTTTCTCTTGGGATCAGTGATGATAACTCTTACACTATCATCAAATTTGAAACCATGGGAGTATAGCCTCGCTTGAATTACTATGTGTCTCTTTTGATTCCTGTAGAGTGTCTTAACAATATCATCAAGCACACTGTCATTGATGAAGGTGCTGCTACTTCCGTGATATCTTTTTCTTGTTGGAAGAGTTAAGGTTCTCCTGAGTTGTCTCCATCCTCTACTATGTTGACAACTTTCGATGATAGATCATTTCGACTGCACAGAATTATTCCTTGCTTAAAGGTCCAATTGGGATGGAAGACCGTCACGATCGATGTCGAGGTGGTTGATGCACCCCTTGACTACAATATTTTGCTAGGTAGAAATTGGATGTATAGTATGAAAGCCATAGCCTTTTCTCCTTTTTGAGGGATATGATTTCTGTTTAATGGGAATATTGTTATGATTGATAAACCATCATTTCGAAATCCAAGTTTCAATGCATCATCGGGATCTTCTATCCTGATTATCGATCATTCTCAGTCAGCAATTGGGAGTGCGGGAATAGGTATGTATCCTTCTATTATGGGAATCTTTAATTTTACTGCTCCTGTTCTTATGATTGGATCTAGTTTTGGTGGGGCTTCATCCTTGTTTAATTCGGTATCTTTTCGCACTACCCATATGGAAGAGCCTCAGATTCTTCCTTCACTAAGTACTTCAAGTGTGCCCACTGAGATTGATGTGCCATTTCCTGCAACGATGGTGGCTTATCAAGAAAATATTGATTAGGTTGTGGAGCCTAGTCCTTCCTCTTCACGAACAAAGGAGAAGGACCCATATGTGCTACTGGCATGGGTAGTAGAGTCATCTTACTCACACGATTTCTTCAATGATGTTTTTCCATTCGATGAAGCTATCATTGAGGCCATGTTGGGAGTTGAGTAACCTTGGGAGGAATTGCATCATCGATCATATTTTCTTCCTAAGCTTGATCGTATGGAGTGTGATGACTTTAGGGAGATTCTTAGCGAGAAGATTGGTAGCCCCGTGGTTCCATTAATCTCTCCTGGTCTGATGGTTGATGGAAACATGGCTAATGTGTCACTAACTATTCCTATAATTATTTCTCACGATCCTAGCAAGGTTGAAAATGTCTATATTTGGGCAGGTTGTTCCCCTGATGAGATCAAGGAGTGTATTGCACTATTTAAAGAGTTTCATGACATATTTGCATGGTCATATGATGAGATTCCAGGTATCAACCCTCGTATTGTCAAATATGAAATCAAAACCTATCTGGATGCAATGCCAGTTCAACAACATTTGCGTGCTGTGAATCCTAGAAAAGCATCCGCCATTAAGGCTGAGATAGAAAAACTATTGAAAGCTGGTTTTATCTATCTCATTCCCTTGATGGAGTGGGTTTCAAATCTCGTTCTGGTGGATAAGAAGCTGGGAGCGATCGATATATGCACCGATTTCTGTGACCTAAATCGTGCATGTCCTAAGGATAATTTCCCCACACCATTTATTGATCAGATTTTAGATGAGTGTGCCTGGAGTGAGGTATTATCCTTTATGGACAATTTTTATGCATATAATCAGATTCAGATTAAGCCCGAGGATCAACATAAGACTGCATTTATTTTTCCTTGGGGCACTTTTGCATATCAGAAGATGCCTTTCGGCCTTAAAAATGTCAGAGCTATGATTTAGCAGGCTATGACCTTAATTTTTCACGATCTCAAAACAATTATTGAAGTATATTTGGATGATCTCACTGCTCACTCTTGTTTGAGAGTGCATCATCCATATCATTTGAGATTAGTATTCGAAATATTTCGTCATTATCAGGTTCATTTAAATCCTCATAAGTGCATATTTTGCATAAATTTTGGTCGCTTGCTAGCATTCATTGTGTCCAAGGAGGGTATAAGAATCGATCCCTTAAAGGTTGAGGCAATACTTCATTTGTCTCCCCCATGTAATATTAGACATATTCAGTGTTTGCAAGGCATGGAGAACTTCTTGCAAAGATTCATGGTTAACTTTTCCAATTTGAATAAAGGCTTTATCCATCTTTTAAAGAAGGACACTCCTTTTTACTGGGATGAGCGAGCCCAGGAGTCCTTTAATGTTCTTAAGAGATCCTTGGCAATGGCCCCTGTGCTTAGTCCACCTTAATATAGCCGTGATTTCTTGATTTATGTGGCTGCATCCATGGAGATGATTGGTATGGTTTTGGTTTAGGAGGATGAGGAGCTCCATGAAAATGTCATATATTATTTGAGCCAAAACCTTATAGATGCAAAAATTCTCTATTCCCACATGGAGAAACTAGCCTTGGCTACCATTCATATGGTTCAGTGTTTGAGACACTACATTATCCTTCACCAAACATTGGTCGTAGCTCATATCAATCCATTTCAATTTGTCCTCACTAGAAGGATGATTGGTGGAAAATACAATAAATGGATTGTCATTTTGCAAGAATTTGATCTCAAGTTCGTTTCAGCGAAATTGAAGAAATCATTGATTTTTGTGGAGCTTATATCCAATTTTCCAAGTTTGAAAGAGGAGGAAGTTTATGAGGATACGTTTGTCGATGAGCATATTTTCCTTATCTCAAATTTGGACCCATGGTACGGGGATATCATTGTATATTTACAAACATTAAAGGTCCCTACTCACCTATCACGGGATGAGCGACAACGATTACATCATGTAGCTAAGAACTACCTTATAGTGGATAACACTTTGTACCACCATGGGGTAGATTCCATTTTGCATCATTGTTTAACCCATGATGAGGCTGAGGTTGTGCTAAATCATTTCCATGTAGGGGCATTTGGTGGTAATTTATTTGGGATTTCTATGGCCCAAACAATCGTGAGATACGGATATTTTTGGCTTTCCATATTCAAAGATTGCGTGAATGTGGTCAAGAAGTGCCACCCTTTCTAGGTGTTTGCACACAATATGTGCTCGCATCCAGACCCATTACATCCTATTGTCACCGACAGTCCCTTCACTAAGTGGGGGCTTGACTTTATGGATTGCAACCCAGGCCTCGGCTAGGGGGCATGATCACATTATTGTGGCCATCGATTATTTCACGAAATGGGAAGAGGCTATGCCCACAATTAAATCCAATGGTGAGACAATCATGCATTTCATGTACAACCAAATTATCACCCAGTTTGGTATTTCAAAAGAGATCATCACTGAGCATGGAAGGAACTTTTAGAATAAAATTATGGAAGAGTTGGCTTCCAAGTTAGGGTATAAGCAAGAACATTCATCCTCTTATTACCCTCAAGTGAATTGACAAGTTGAAGCAGTGAATAAATCACTTAAGTCTATTCTCTAATGAACCATCACACAAAACAAGACCAATTGGCATATTATGTTGTATCCTACTTTGTCGACCTATCGAACCACGATTAAAAATGCCACCAGTTTCTCTCCATATCAAATGGTACATGGGGTGGATTTAGTTTTACCAGTTGAATGCGACATCCCTTCTCTGAATCAGCTGTAGATATTTTACCTGACACTTCTGCATTGGAAGGGCGTTTGGTCCACTTAGAGAAGCTTGATGAGCAGCACCAAGATGTCTTAGTGGCTCTAGAGGTTAACAAGAATTGCATCAAGGTTTAGTATGATAAGTCTTTCCATCCAAGGAGTTTTAATGAACGTGACTTGGTACTTTTATGGGACCAAGCTAAGGAACCCTTGGGGGTAGGGAAATTTAATCCCATGTGGCATGGTCCTTACGTGGTTCAACGAATCTTAGAGAAAGGTGATTATGAGCTGGTTGATTATGAAGGGAAAACCTTGGAAGATCCTAAAAATGGGCTCTATCTCAAAAAATACTATGCATGATCTTCAGCCAGGGCTGATTCTTGTATATTATTGTATAGTTTTGCATTGCATAGTTAGCTTTTCTTATGGTGATTGGGTTTGTTGATTAGCTTTGGTTTCTTATGGAATATTTCGATGGAGTCTTTCATTTATATACGATTCCCTGATAGTGTTTTCCTCCACACTAAAAACTCAACTTCAGCTGCTTGGGTGTTTTATGCTCCTACAGGTCAAGTATTGTCTTCAGGAGGCATATGTTTATGGCCTTCTTCGAACAATGTTGTTGAATATAGTGTCATTATTTAGTTGTTGTGTGATGCCATTTCACATGGTGTTCATTCTCTTGAGGTACGTCTTGATTCGTAGTTAGTGGTTTCACAGCATAATGGTTTGTATTGTATTAGGGATCCGACATTATTACAAAGATTCTTACATGTGAGATTGCTAGAATGACAATTTGAGAATATAACATACATCCATGTTCCAAGAGTTTTTAATCAAATTGCTAGCTCATATGCTAACTATATGTTGGATTGGAATTTGTTTCATAGACCATAAGCATATCACAAACATACATTTTAGACACATGTAAATATAAATAAAATCGATCATCATAAAAAAATTTCATTAATATCCAAAAAGTGACATCATAATACATAAGTCTCATATACAAAATTGGGGCTTCTGATCCACTAACATATAATACACATTCATACAAAAATGAATACACTGAGGTCTCTAAGCCTAAGGAGGAGGGGGGTTCTAATCATGATATAGCACTACGGCTCTAGATAGTCATCGAAAGAGTCGAACCCATGCTCGTGGTACACCAACCACCTGACATTGCATGGCCTCAGGTAAGTCCTCGACTTGCGCCATGGGTACCCTATGTGTTAAGCAAACGAAGTTCATGTGGATGCTTTGGAGCATCCGCTCCACATCCCCACCCGTGATATCCTCTCATATTCCCCTCCATCGATGACAAGGGAAGCATTCTAGCTGCCGTGGTTCTACATTTACATACACATGACAGATTGTCACTATGTGTCCTCAGACCAAAATATGTCTTTTGAGTCAATATATCAAAAAACACAAAAAAATTCAAAAATTCAAAACTTAAAATGTGGGTTTGGGGTTCTTTACCTATGTCTCGATAAGCTGCTCCTGGTGGTAGCGGCATATCGTGATCTATGCAGAAGTCTATCCATGCATAGGGGTGGTCATCTATGGCGACGATTTGTCTCTGCCACCATGGAAAGAAGTCTATTGGGTAGGGGTTAGCCACCCTACCTTCACCCAGTCTATGCATAACATTTTCCCAATGTCGCTGGGATGGATCCCGAACTCCATGTGGAACAATGTCCACTCTAGGGTTTAGCCTAGGCACCTGCTCAAAGAAGAATGTGCTCAATATGCTACTGAACCCAAAGTTCTACAACCTTCCCATCTTGCAGTCACTGAGATATTATTTCATGTTGCTCAATAGCATTGTACTCTAGTCATACACTGTAGGTCACATACACTCCATCGCATAGAACATCATTGGCCGTGAGGCCTGGTGGAGTGAAGCCAACCGAACAATCCTGCCTAACACCAAAATTATGGCCTTCAGTCCTATAATCTAGATAGAGGTTGTCAGGATTTGATGCCCAACCTTTTCCATCTCCGGAAAGCAGTACACAGCTATGTACTCATCAATAGTCAGCCCGTCTCTTGGCCCACAAGATCGAAGATTCACCATCTCCGCTCATCGGGACAAGCCAGTGATAAAGAATATGTCCTCAAAATCAATGTTGAGTGACATCCCGTCAATATAAAATGTCTCAAATTCTGGATCCCAGTAGTCCACCGGTAGCTGGAATAGTCTTGGTTTGGCCCTCAGGATTCCAAGACACCAAAACTTGTATAAACCACATGCCCGTAATGCTTGCTAGTCCATTAGATCACCTTGCATAGCTTCTTCCACATCACCATGTTCTCTTTCCCTCCACTCTAACACCATCATGCACAAAAACCAAAGTTTTGATCAATTTTTTCCTTTAAAAACCTTGTTTGCAGCCCTATACACGACTGTTCTCAAAACAGTCGCGTATGTACGTGGGTTTTGGTGCTTTTTCTACATATGGCGATCCCTATACGCAGAAAGAAGCCCAATTTCCATGTGGGACAAAACACACAAGTATAGATGGCTTAAAAAATAAATTGGACCATGAAAATTCAAAAAATTTGCATGAAATTGGAAGAGAAGGGCATGGGAATCTACCTGGATCAAATGGAGAGAGATTCCACTAGATGATGCTCCCACAATTCGCTTCTAAAGTTCTGAGCTCAAATACACTATGTTGGGTAAACATTTCAAATGATATGAAAATTTTTAAATATTTTACTATTTATAGAAAAATTTTGAAATTTTTACCCACTTTCTATAGTTTTTGACCTTTTTGGACCATTTGAACTAATTTGATGATGTAGGAGTCCATTTTGAGTGTGGTTTGAGTGTGGCTTTGATCTGTTTGTGCCTACTATAGGTATTATGTCTAAAATGGTATATAGGTTAGGTTTCACATCCGTTTGCATTTTGTATAACCTTGTGATCATTTCATTTTAACCTTAGGTACGAACCCATTCCATCTTGTCACGAAACCTTCTTGCTACTTTTAGAAGTGACATGTTATGAATAGTAGAGATTTACCATACATGGGTACCCTAGTTAGATCTTGTTTTACATTCGGTGCCCATGCCAACATTTTTCCTTTAGGTTGTGGGAGTTCTTTGTATAGTACCACCATGACTTTGAGCAAGAGCTTCATACTCCTCTTAATCTTTATGCTTGCCTTTTCCCTAGGACTCCCTTGTATATGTCAAGTTTTAATTGCATTATCATGAGTTTGCTTTCCTTTTTGAGCCTTATGTCAGCTTCCCTGAGTTTAATTATCATCCATATAGCCCGAGCTTGTCTCATGTCTAGCCAAGCAGAGCCGTTTTATATATCTTTTGCAGCTTGATTCCCCAATTTTTACAGGGAGGGGACTTTCCCCCGAGTGTCATTATCTTGCACATGTTTCCTTGCATTGAGCATAGGTATGATCCACTGCTTGGAACTAGTTTGTTTTCCTTTTCACACTCGTCTCCTCCTAGATTTGTAACTATAAAGCACTTTTATTCTTTTTCAAGCTTTTCAAAATATCTAAAAAAATTCCAAAAAAGTCAAAAACCAAAAAGCCGGACAAGAAAATATGTTATCTTTAGTAGCAGTCAACTCGTGTCGCCTTTGAACAGAGTACTATATATCACATCCACTGGTTGGGTTAGTAGTTTGAATTTAGGAGCTATACTCATTTTAATGAGTTTATCTCCACCGACTGGTTAATCTTCCAGTCCCTATGGAGCCACTGTCGATGCCTCATGTGTCGAAGAGATGTCCTAGTTTTGTATATCAAGTCTATGTTGCCTACATTCACTCACCATTTTCCTTTATGCTCTTGTTCAAAGGAAGTTGAAGCCTGAGTCGGCCATTCCTCAGTTGTGTTGACTTTGCATGTCAGTCATTCCCGGTACTACTATTAGTTCATGCACATATTTTTTGAGTCCTTCCACATTATACAACATTGCTGAGTACCTCGTGTTGGTTGATGGGGGATGCCTTAATGCCCTCCTTCCAGCGGATTCCATCCCATCGAATTCAGATCATTTATTCTGGGATAGGAGTCTAGAGTCATTTGAGTTCCTTGAGACTTACATTCATCAGTGGTAGGTTCTCTTTCCATCGATTGTTTTGGGAATACATCAATGTCCCCTGATCAATGGATTATTCCAAGTGTTCATCCTCAACACATTTATTCACACTTGTTAGATTTCACTCCAGTACCTTGATTCCCATTTTCATTATTGGTGGGTGATCTCGCATCTGTTAACGGTATACATCAATGACCAGTAATCAGACGATGGACTACTATGTTCAACCTTGACACCTTTATTCACATAGTAGGACATGTACTTGTAGCGGTTTGTGTAGAATAATTTCCAAATTGGTGGCATTTCCTATATGCTACCTCCTTGATTGTGCCTATGTTCATGAGATTTCAGTTCTTGTGACTTGATTCTAGAGTATGTCAGATATCTTCAGCCATTATGGAGATCTTGATCCATAGTATATCTTTAGCTTTCATGGTGATATTGGTACTTTTTATATCTTCATCATGGATATTCTGATCTATTGTATATTGTATGTGGCAATGACCACACATGTCACATTTTGTATATCATGCCTATTCATGGCCATTGTACTCTTATATATCCAGGATTGCTATATGTATTTGTAGTCATGTGCAGAGTTTTATTATTGTATTATACTATTGGATGGATGTTTCTTCCACCTGTTTCTTCATCACTCCACTTCTGGGATGGATTTATAATGTATTTTGGCCATCATGTTACCCCTCTGACCTCACACATTAGGGGGAATTTGTTACAACTAATTTTACCACACATGGTTAATCACACTTTTATGGCCTTCCCTATCCCTCTACAAACTCTTTGGACCCCATGGAATATTTTTGTACCTTTGATGTTTCCAAGAGCGTCCCTAAAAACACATTATTTGTTGTACATGAATTTTAATCCCTTTCTCGCGTATATACAATGGATATTACCCTTAAACCCGCGTACATCAAGATGTGTGCAAAAGGACAAATATTTTTGGAGTTTTCCTTGATGTGGATCCAATTCACTTGTATCTTGGCCTTCCATATGCCTTGATATCACTCGGATTTGACCTCTCCTTACCCCATTGAAGCACTATATAAGGAACCCTTTGGATACATTGAAGAGGAGGAACTGAAGAGCAAGAAAACTATAGTCCATTGTTGTTGTAGCTTGCTTATACTTGAGTATGCATCCCTTTGACTTTGTGTTCTTCCCAAGATTTCCTTTTCTTGGGAGCTTGCTATCGAGAGATGGAGGATTGAGGTGGTAGATGCCTAGGTGGAGGACTCAGCTTCTCCGATTCACAGATGTGCCAACAGAGGTTGTCACTTATGTAATCTCTGATTTATTTAATGGAAATATCCTTTCCTATCCAATGATGTGTATTTAAATGAATATTGAATCCATTGATGTGTTTAATTGCTTATGTATCATTGATTATATATGCTAGAGTAGGCCTAACACTATATTATATAGCATGCTTGCATTTTTTAGTGTTGTTGAGAGTAAATTGCTAATGCAAGCGGGATTGGGAAAAGCTCAACGGGGATCTACTACAACCGTCCAAAATAAGGTATGTTTCGAGATCCTTTAGTGTTATATGTTTTATTTCTCTTGCATATTGGGAAGGGATTGATTTCTACAGTTTCTCTGTCTATTGTGGTACGCCCCAAGCCATAGGAATTTTTCTCCGTAACAAAAACTAGGCCTGAATCCTCATATGAGAATAAAAATATGTAAATTGTCATATGTTCTTCCACCTAAAAGAAGGGTAAAAATGTGGAATGATAGGGAATTGATGATGAAATTTATAGGGAGTTATTTTTATCATATGATCATTATTATATATATTAGTTATACACTTGAGATATTGTGTTGATTCTTCTTTCTGTTCTCCATATTATATCATGCAATTGATATGTCATACACCAATTGTTTGTAACACCATTATTATATCATTCAAAATTGAACACATTTATTGATACATATGAGGAAAAGTATTTTAATTTGGTATGATAATAATAGGTAACAATATAAAAAAATACATATATAAATTGCGTGAGAATTGATTCACAACTGGATCTAGGAGCCAAAGAAACTCTCACAATTTGATATTGTTTACAAAACACACACAAAATAGATGAAAGAGTGAAAAATGCATACACACATGAGATCAATAACTGATATTATTATGACTGTCCAACATGTAACTATGTTTGGATCAGGTATATAGTACAATAGGGAAAAATTGTGAGGCCTTGGAGGTCATCTATATGCATACAAGTGTTAGCTCAATATTTGGCTCTCAAACCCCGCTAAGTTGACCAATGAGCTTCCTAATCATCCCAAATGGTCACAAATGCATGTGTGAAAATGAGAAAGGAATACTAAAACATAAATGGATGTATGGAAGCCATGGGTGAGAACATGGGTGAGTGGGAGTGGCTCTAGGAGGGAAATAAATGCCCAAGGAAGGATAAAAACCACCTAAAATATGCACTAGCGCCTCAAGTGAAACAAGATCCCTGAAATTGGGGATAGGGAGCACATGTTGGTTGAATGTAATCTATGTGATAACTTGGAATGTAAGAATGGTTTGGATTGAGTGCCTCAACTATGCAGAATGATCAACCAGGAGTGCCTCAACTATGTAGAATGATCAACCAAGAGCACCTCAACTATGAGTAAATGACAAATTTCCCTAAGTCTAAACCATAGAATCACTGCATGAATGCAAATGAAATGTGCCTATGGTATAAGACTATGGCACTAAGTTGTATTGTTCTCTAACACCCCCCCTTAATCCTAACTTAGTACATATTAACCAAAATATCATGGAGTCCTTGGAAACAAAGGCTCAAGTCACCTCATCGAGCATAAAAGTTTATTTGTCCATAAAAGCAAGTTAAGGAGGAAAACCACATGGGAAAAAAAAATCCCCTAAAAATGGACATGGAGTGAAGGTGTATCAGATAGGTGAAGGTTTTCTATGTGAATCAATTGGTGAAAATGTCCGCAGCTTGGTCTGTAGATTGGAAATATTGCAAGGCTATCACCTGATTATGCACCAAGCTCTAGATATAGTGCATGTGAATCTTAATGCGTTTGGTCCTCTATCTCTGCACTATATCTGTGGAAATATTTATCGCACTTTTACCATCACACCAAATGACTGTGGGTGAATCAAATGAAACTCCAAGATCCCTAAGAATACCTTTCAACCACACACATTGTGTAGTTATGTTCATTGCCCCTTTGTACTGGACCTCAGCTGAAGATAGGGATATGGTGTTTTGTTTATTTCTTTAAAATAATATGGGAACATGTGCTAGCATTAATACATAAACTAAAGTGGAATTAATTTCATTGAGATCTCCATCCTAATTAGAATCAGAAAATCCTACTAGTTCTAGTGGAGAACCAAACACAGTGAATCTTGAACTATTTGGTTCCTTGCATATAGTGAAGGATACTCTTAGATTCCTTCTAATATTATGAGGTGGCATATATATAACTAAAACACCTAAAACATTTTCCAAATCATATTGAGAGTGTGTAATATACAACAAACTCCCAACTAGCTGTCTATACACAGAGTTGTCCACCAATTGAGACTCACCAACTACACCTACTTTGATACCAGAAAGGAATGGGAACTTGGATGCCTTACATTCATACATATTAAAATTAAATAAAAGGTTTTAAGTGTACTTTTGTGGTCTAACGTTGATCCCTCTTTCATATTTCTCAATTTCCAAACCAAGAATATGTTTAAACAATCGAAGATCAGTCATGGAAAACTCATTGTGCAATGAAGACTTGATTGACCCAATTTCTTTGGTGCAGCTACCTATAATGAAAATATCATAAAAAAATAGTACAATTACCTGAATTACATCACCAATAGGAAGAAAATAAACATTACGATTATATTTGCATCTTTCAAAGCCAAGTGATAGCAGAAAATTGTCCATCTTGGCATACCAAGCCCTGGGGGCTTACTCGAGGCCATAGAGAAACTTATTTAACCTGAATAAAAGAGAAGGATCATCTTGGAAAAATTTAGGTTTCTGCATATATATCTCCTCCTTAATTTCACCATGAATAAATTCACTCTTCACATCCATGTGGTGAACCTCCCAACGCTTAGATGCAACAATGGATAAAACTAGCCCGATAGAGTCCATCTTTACAACCGGTGCAAATGTATTTGTGTAGTAAACTCCATGGACTTGATAGAAGACTTTGGAAAACAACCTGGAATTATAATTTATATCACACCCATCATTAGAAACTTTGTTCCTATAGACTCACTTGCATCGCACTAGCTTCTTCTTTGAGGGAAAAGTAACCAATTCCCAAGCGTCATTTTTCTGTAATGAGTTGAACTCTTGACTTGCATGGATTTTTTCCATATTGGGTCAAGTGATGATTCCTAATATGATTGAGGATCAGATACAACCATAACGAATCATTTATCATCAATAACCTCTTTAGTTACAAAGAAAGCGGTGTGGAATTGTGATATAGTATTTCTAGGATCTAGTAAATTTCCAGTCAAATCCCCAGCTGCTTCAATGGTTTTGTAGCCCATTTGGGCCATATGGGTGAGAATTGATATTCATAATCATCTTAAGCAATATCAGAATCAGAAATATCAGAAATAGATTCATCACTTACATCACCTTGAAATGGAGGAGTTGAGCATTCCCCCAGTGCTAGTGCAAGCTCTAGCATGAGTTCTTCTTTGAATTGCACACTTCTTTCAATGAAGGTATTTTGAGATGACGGATCAAAGAGATTGTATAAAATTGAATATTCAGAATATACAACCATGATGCATCCCTTACATTGAGGCTGAAAGGCCTTTCTCTTCTCTATAGGAATCCTAGCCCAAGCCCTTGAGCCAAAAATCTTGAAATTAGAAATATTTGGCTTCTGACCAAACCAAGCCTCATATGGTGTTTTTCCATCCACTGATTTGTGAATAGATTTGTTTTGGATGTATGCAACACAATTGATGGCTTCATATGATATCTTAGGTTTCAAATCCTTTGATTCAATTATCCAAGTATCCATCTCCTTGAGAGTCATGTTTTTGTGCTCTGCCACACCATTTTGTTATGGTGTGTAGGGGACCGAATGTTGCATTTTATTCACACATTCTTCACTGAGCTGCTGCAAACTATTGTTCACATACTATTTTCCATTATCAATCCCAAGGACTTCTATCTTGTTCCAAAATTGATTCTCAACTAGAGCTTTCCAAACCTTGAGAGTCTCAAAGACTTCAAATTTGAGTTTGAGAAAGTAAACACATCAAAAAATTGAGAAACCATCTATGAATGTCAACACATACCTTGATCCTCCATATGAGGGTTTGGGAAGAGGCACAATAAGATATGAATGCACCAAACCAAGAACTTGAGTATATCTCCTTTCTTTCCCTTTCTCATAGCTACGCTCTTGATTTTTTCCCACCACACATCCAATGCAAGGGCCATTGGAGATATTGATAGAAGGAATCCCTTCCACCATGCCTTATTTTCTCAATGCATGGAGGTATCTATAATTTAGATGGCCGAAAATCTCATGCCATAGCTTTCTTTCCTCATTGGAATGAGTTAAGAGTGCATTCCCTCTCGAGTAGGGAAGAAAATGAGAGAACTTGTACATTCTATCTTGATGATCAACAAACCCCAATGCCACCACTTTGTTGGTAGAGATTTTAGCTATATCCACTATGTCTAGAGTAAACATTACTCTCTTGGATTCACTTGTGTGAGTCATTTGGTACACTGAGAGTAGGTTTTCTTACAAGTATGGTACAAACGAAACATTCTTAAAATATCCATCTTCAAGATTGATCCTGCCAACCCCTTTGGATTTGATTTTTTAATCATCACCCATTCGAATAGTTTGGCCTCTATCAAAATACATGGATGAGAAGAAATATCTTATAGAGGTCATATTCCTTGAAGCTCTTGAATCAATGATGAAGTAATAAGTGCTTGAATAACTAGTAAGCAATGCATGGCACCTCTTCTTGTTGTCTAAGCCTGAAACTCCATCCTTCTTCCTTGCGCCCTCAGGCACTGATATGTTTTTCTTCTCTAGAAGCTACGCTATCATGTGTATGGTCTTCTTCATACATTCACTCTCTAGATTCCACCCTCTGTCACAGCAGGTGCATTTGGTCTTCTCCTACTTCTTCTTATCCTTGTCCTTGCAAGGATTCGAACCTCCATCTAAATATTTCGTTCTTTCTTGCTTCTTCTTGTCTTGCTGCCTCGAATCCTTGGATTTCTTCCTTCCTTTCAAAGGATTTGAAACTCCTGCAGCAAGATCTTGGTATTTACTAGATTTGATGGTGCCCATCTACACTATCTTATCTTTCTCTTGATTCAGTGACTCCATGAATTTAGCAAGTGATGGAATTTTCCCGTTTTCAGTTATAAGCTTGCTAGAGTGAAATGTGCTTACAAAAACAGAGTATTGTGGCCCTACCTTCAAAAGTATGGAAAACATGCATTAGAGGAAATTTCAACTCAATATGGGCCTTTTAACTTTAACTCAAATTCCATGTCATCATGTGTTAGCCAATGAAATTGCTTTAAATTTGAAATACTGTATAGGTCTTAAACACTTTTTTTGTTTGTATTTTTGACATATCTCCCCGTGTTTTTACTCAAATTTCGATCAGGAGAGCTCGTTGGATGTGGAATTAAAGTATGCATACAAAGGGTACCCACTTGGCATACTTTTTATGGACCCCGCTACCCCAAAAACAAGAAATACCTAAAAAAATGTGATGATGACATCATCATCACAATTTTTTAGGTATTTCTTGTTTTTGGGGTAGCGGGGTCCATCACAAGTATACAAAGTGGGCACCCGTTGGATACAGAATTTAATTCTGCATCCAATGAGCTCTCTTGATCGAAATTTGAGTAAAAACATGGGGAGATATGTCGAAAATACAAACAAAAAAGTAGTTTTTTTCTTTTCTTCCTCCAAAATTAATAAATATTATTTTAGTATTTTAACTATTATTTTATTAATTTTTTTTAGGAGGCCCATTTTCAGTTGAAATTTCCTCTAATGAGTGGTTCATCCTTCTTCTCTATGTCACATTTCTTGATATGAAGCACCAACAACTTGAACTTGGTGAAGAAATCCTGGATTATCTCACAATGAGCTAGACTCAAGGAGATGAGCTTATTTTCGAGCTGGTGACCTCTCATTGCACCAGTCTTCCCAAACAATGCCTCAATATTGATCCATACTTAGTTGGGAGTTGATAGACTCTCTACATGAAAGAGAAAGTCTATCAAATTGTTGAGACAAAGCATTCCAAACACTTCATCAAGCCTGTTGAAGAACTTTAATTTCTCAAGAGGAAATTTTGGTTCAACCTTTGTCCCCAGGGGACCCTATACAATCCTTTCTTCCTCAACTAAATCACCATTTCATCCTTCCATCTGAAATAGTTGAATGGCATCAACAAAACATGGTTCTGCTCCATTTCTGCTTGCACTCTTGGTGACAAATTGTTGAATGTGCAATGAAAAACACTTGAATCTATCTATAGAATCCCTCTAACAGCAACTCAAACACTATGGATTTTATTTGAAGCTCCAAACAGCTCTGATACCATGTGAGAATTCAATCACAGCTGGATCTAGGAGCCAAAGAAACTCTCACAATTTGATATTTTTTACAAAACATGCATAGAATAACTAAAAGAGTGAAAAATGCATACACACACGAGGTCAATAACATATATCATATTGATTGTATAGCATGCAACTATGCATGGATCGGGCATATAATAAAATAGGGAAAAATTGTGAGGCCTTGGAGGCCATTTGGATGCTACAAGTTTCAACGCAATATTTGACCCTCAAACCCCCCTAAATGGACCAATGAGCCTCCTAGTCATCCCAAACGGCACAAATGCATGTGTACGCATGGTAAAGGCATGCTGGAATATAAATAGAGGTATGACAGGAATGGGTGAGCACAAGGGTGAGTGGGAGTGGCTCTAGGAGGGAAATAAATGCCCACGGAATGCCAAAAACCACCTAAAACATGCACTAGTGCCTCAAGTCAAACAAGATCCTTGAAATTGGGGATGGGAAGCGCACTGGTTGAATGTAATAAATGTGGGTGTTTGTTTTATCAGAATGATCAACCTTGAGTGCCTCAAGTGTGTAGAATGATCAACCAGGAGAACATCAACAGTAACACCCCATTTTTGACCCCGTTTGCATTAATGTATATGATGTAAATATTATAGGGAATCATGACAAGGAGCTCAAGGCCAAGGCCCTGTCATTGATTAATGTTTGGTATATAGTTGATCATGATTGATGCCTATGTTTTATGTGCTAAGTTAAGAATGTTTCTAAACATCATGTAATTATGCAAATTAATGAAAAACCCATAACCAACTATGTCAATGCAATGAATAATGCGATGGGGGCATGATTTTCCTAAGGATAATGGGGAGGGATTGTTAAACTTGAACCAGTTTGGGAAAAATCCATGTGTGATGGGGAAAACCCGTCAAAACTTTTAACTACCCTTTTTCTTTCCTTTTCTTCCCTTTTCTTCCCAACCATTTATTTCTGCCATAATTTGGTTGAGGTAGTTATTGCATGGAAAGGGAAGAGTATGGGAAAATTTGAATTGGGAAGAGCACCTACTTTCGAATGTCATGTTTTTCTTGCATGGGAAATAAAAACACCAGAACCGTATGTTAGTCTCACTCATGCATTTACGTCTTCATTTGAATTCACGTTTTGGAGCCGCGGGATGTCTTTCTCAAGAATCATTATTCTCCATTCAAGTGGAAGCTCTTCGGCATCTGAGTTCTTTCTGTTCATATCCTTCATGTTTTGCAAGTGTTTTTCCCTTGGAGAGACTGTGAATGCTTTGTTGTAGCATTACCTTGAACTACAGAGTGTATGAGACCGTGTTTCTCATGTTCCATAGTAAATCCTGTGTTGTGGAGTCTCCTTGTGGTTGTTGTGTTGTGTGCCCTGGTTTGGGTCTGGACCATATGGAAGACTTAAGAGTGCGAGAGATGTAGAATGTGCTTGATAAACCTAGTTTGGAACCTGAAATTGAGATAAGAGTGATTGGTGAACCTGCTATGCACATCCTAAGGAGCACTGGAAGGGAAGGTGTAGCCCGAGGGACTGCGGAGCAGAGAAGGGGACACTTCCTTGTGTTGGGTGTGCAGGAAGTGAGAAAGCTAGGCCAGATGGATCTTGTGAAGGTGTTCTTAGCTCTATAGATGAGCTCAATATCTTAGTAGTTCTTCTTTCCCATTTCCTTAGAACCCTAATAAACCCAACTAGAAATATGGCTTGGTTGATAGCCTGTTAAACCCATCTGTTGGATTGGTTGTTTCTTATTGAGTTTGACCCTCTTAGTAACCTTTGGCTGGAAAGTATGATAAACCAAGTAGTGATATGGCTTGATTGTGTATAGTCTGATAAACCCATTTGTTGGCTTCACTGTGAACAGTCTGTGAAACCCAACTATGAGATGGCTTGGCTGAGTGGCCTCTGAAACCCATCTATTGGTTTGTTTCCTTGCATCCTAATAAACCCAACTGTGTGGGCTTGGATGAGTTTTGTCACACCCTTGGCTATGCATGAGTCTACTAGTGTTGACTTATTCCTTGAGGAGATCATTCCCAACTTGGGGGTGGCGGTTTCTCTAAGATATTGATGAGCACACTGGCCTATGGTTGGGTGGAACGTTGAAGTGACATAGCTGGTTGCGGGACAAGTTCTTCTCAAGATAAGTGTTCTTGTCCATGTTAATATCTACAATTATATTTCTTGCATTGTAATTGCTTGATGGAATATGATGAACATGTTGGATGTGTTGAATTGATGAATTGTTTCTTTGAATAATTGTAATCATAGGCATCTATATATGTTTCCTTATATGCATGGTTCAACTAAGTTGAAGGGTTAGATTGTTGGATTGTTGTTGTCCTGGATGGCCAAGGCTATTCAAAGACTTCAATTAGCAGGTCGAAATTTGAGCAGAAACCTTCTTCTGGAATGGTTTCTTCCACAGGTGGGATGCTGTATGTGAAAGACACCCTTTGGAAGATTTGGACCTCCACAAATTCCTTTCTGCAATTCCTTTTCCACAACTTGCGGGATGTTGGATGCGGGATGTAGAGATTTCTTTTTTTGAATTACGGCTTTCCACAGTTTTCGTTCTGCAATGCACCTTTCCGTAACTTGCAAGATGTGGGATGTGGGATGTGGGGTGTGGCTTTGCAGATTTCGATTTCTGCAATGGTCATTTCCGCATGGGGGATGTAGGATGTAGGATCACGGTATCATGATTTCCACAATTCCTTATCCCACAACTCAAGTTTTTCGCACCGTCGATTTTTGCAGGATGATTCTCAGCCATTGATTTGATTCCATATGCGGGACCGTTTGTGATCGTTGATTCCCATTTCTATTTCTCTCCACCATCCGATCTCCTCTGAGATATTTCCTTGCAGATCATCGAATTGATCAATGGAAGAAAGGAGGGAGTGTGATAGTGTTGGAAATGCTGAGATGTGGTTCGATTCCATGCCCTGTTTTTCAATGAACAGTAAGGGTTCTCGATGAAATTTTTAATTCCGCGTGATAATGGGGTGTGGGTACATGACATTATGGTATCAGAGCTATGGGTTGTCGCATTGGGCCTGGATGGCCTAGAAAGAGATAAGAATATCCTTGGATATTAGCATTGTAGTACGCTATAGAGTGGTATCTACAAAATGGTTCCAACACTACAGGGTGGTATCAGCGTTGTGGGTTGCAGCATCGGGCCTGAAACGACCGGGTTGAACAATTAACAGAGCTATTAGTTATAGCATTGGGCCTAGATAGGCCAGGTAACAATAAGTAAACGGTTTTAATTTTGATTTACCGTGTATCTAACAAATGGTGTTTGATAGCACATTTTGCAGAGTCATAGTACATTTTGTAAGAATGGTTTGTTGGCTCATCCATGATAACCTACGGCATGAATGATGCACAGGATCACTATGAGCAAGAGGAAGATGCTATGTGGGGAAATGTCCGAGTTGGAAATCCTGAGACAGAGTCTAATGGAAGGAGGTTTCAATATACTCCCCCATATTTTGAAACCACCATGCAAAGCCTTAGGGTGGAGATGTAGAGCTACAGGGAAGACAATGAAAGGTTAGTTAAGCCTCAGAAGGAGTAGAATTAGCTGAATGCAGCCATGCTGCAAAGTCTAACAGATATTCAGAGGAAGATGAACTCTTGGGACCAGAGATTAAGTCCAGAAGGAAGTAAGAGAACTACTAGAAGGAGAAAGATACCTCCTAGTGATTCATTTGACTACTAGAAGGAGAAAGATACCTACTAGCGATTCAAGTTCCTCTTCTCACTGGAATGAGAGGAAGAGGCATTATCAAAACCATTCACATGATGAGTTTAAGAAGGAGAGGTCACCTATATTCAATGATGAGATAAAGAATGGAAAAGAAGCTCAGGTTTGGCTTCTTGGGATGAGGAAATATTTCCAAGTTCAGGATTATTCAGGAAATATGAATGCTAGAGTAGCCATCTTCAATTTGAATAGAAGAGCATCTATATGGTGGGAGAACTTTAGGCAAGTGAAGAAGGTTTAATGAAAGGAAAATTGTGTGGAAATAGTTCAAGAAGTATTTCAAGTAGAAATACCTCTATGACAGGTAAACTGATGACAAGATCAAAAAATTTCATGAGATTAGATTGGGACAACAGACCATGGAAGAGTATGCAAACAAGTTCTTGGAGTTGTTGAGATATGTCAGGTACATCAAGGATGAGAAAGTGAAAATCCAATGTTTCCTGAGTGGATTTTCTTAGTCTTACAAAGATAGAATCGAGTTTTATGAGCCTAGAAATCTGGAAGAAGTAATAAGGAAGTATTGATATGAGCAAAGTAGAGGAAAAACTGACTATCATAAGACATGGAAGGACATAAAGAATGAGATGTCTGACCAAAGGAAGAAAGTTTTTAAACATTCTAACTTTATGAATCAAGAGAAGAAACCATCCCAACATGAGAAGCATCCAGCCAGAGTGGTGGGAGAAAAGCCAAGATATCCACAATAGATCAGAGAACCACTCCAATGTTGGAGATGTGGAGGACCCCACATGCACAAGAATTGTCCACTCAAGAATGAGAGTGCAAGGACAACTTACAACCTTCAAGAGGCAAAAACAGTGGGTCAAGTAGCAAGGGTCGTCCCTAGGATTTATGCAGCGCTGGAGGACCATGAGGAAGACCACCAGTCGACTATGGTTGAAGTTGCAGGTAATATTGCTGAGCAATCTGTTTCTATTTTGATTGACCTTGGTTCTACCAACAGTTACATTACTCCTAGAGTAGTGGAGATTTGTGTTTTGAAGAAAGTGAGACATAGAAAAGCATGGTTAGTTCAGCTAGCCACTAGAACTAAGAGAAAGGTTAGTGAAGTGGTAGAGAAATTTCTATTGGTGATGAATGGATGGGTTACTTGTGTAGATATGAATGTTCTACCCCTTGGTTCCTATGATGTTCTCATTGGAATGAATTGGTTAGAAGCTCACGGGGTAAAGCTTGACTATGACGATAAGACTTTTGAATGCATGGATGAAGAAGTGAACCCGAGAGTGGTAAGAGGAATTCCAAAGGAAATTTCTGTGAGGTAGATTTCAGCAATGCAGTTAAATAATTTTTTTAGGAAGGGTTGCTAGTTGTATGCAGCTCATATTGTCAAGGCAACAGAGAATGAAACTCCTAGGTTGGAGTACTTTCAGGTATTGCAGGATTTCGGGGATGTTTTTCCTGATGAGATTCCAGGGCTTCCTCCAAATAGGGACATTGATTTCACTATTAAACTTGTTCCAGGAGCAGCACTAGTGTCCAAGACACCCTATAGATTGAGTACATAGAAAATGTTAGAGTTGAAGATGCATCTGCAAGAGATGTTGGAGAAAAAGTATATCAGGCCGAGTGTGTCTCCTTGGGGAGCACCAGTTCTGTTTGTAAGGAAGAAAGATGGTACACTCAGATTGTGTATTGATTACAGACAACTGAACAAGGTTACAGTGAAAAATAAATATACTTTTCCTAGAATTGATGATCTCTTTGATCAAATGAGAGGAGCAAGAGTGTTTTCCAAGATTGACTTGAGCTCGGGTTACCATCAGGTGAGAATGAAGGATGAAGCCATTCATAAGATGGCCTTCAGGACAAGGTATGGGCATTATGAATTTGTAGTGGTACCATTGGGTCTCACAAACATGCCAGCTACATTTATGTGCCTTATGAAGAGTGTGTTCAGCAGGTATTTGGACAAGTTTTTTCTTGTTTTCCTCAATGACATTCTTGTTTATTTTAAGATTGAGGAAGAGCATGAAGAGAATTTGAGATTGACATTACAATTGCTTAGGGAGAATCAGTTGTATGCAAAGTTGAGAAAGTGTGACTTCTATAAATATAGAACTCAGTATTTGGGTCACATTATCTCAGAAGAGGGTATATCTGTGGACCCTGAAAAGATTGAAGCCATTATGAATTGGCCTCTTCCAAGAAACATGACAGATGTAAGATGTTTTATGGGACTTGCAAGATACTATAGGAGATTCATTGAAGGATTCTCCAAGGTTGCACATGCCATTACTTCTTTGCAAAAGAAGGGAATAAAGTTTGAATGGATAGTGAGGTGTGAAGAAAGCTTCTAGCAGTTGAAGAATCTTCTCACAAGAGCACCAGTTTTGAAAGTTGTCGACCCAAAGAAAGATTTTGTGGTGTGTACTGATGCATGCGGTCAAGGGCTTGGAGGGGTCCTTATGCAAGAGAACCACGTGATATGTTGGGAGTCTAGGAAGTTGAAGGAACATGAGAAGAACTATGCTACTAATGATGTCTAACTTGCAACCATAGTACATGCTCTGAAGATGTGGAGGAATTACTTGATGGGCATAAGATTTGAGCTAAGGATAGACCATTGTGGTTTGAAGTATTTGTTTGATCAGCCTACTCTGAATGCTAGGCAAGCTACATGGTTGGATTTTTTATGTGAGTTTGATTTTGAGATCAAGCACATAAAGGGGAAAGAGAATAAGGTAGTTGATGCACTCAGCAGGAAGGTGCAAGAAATTCATGTGGCATCTACTAGTGTTTGCCAATTAGAGTTGAGGTAGCATATTGTTAATCGCATTGTTGAAGATGAATTGTATGTGTAGGTCAAGAAGAAGTTGCAGCAACAAAGCCTTGAGAAGAGGTATGAAAGATATAAATTGGAAGAATATGGACTTCTTACTTACAAAAACAGAATTTATATTCCAAATGTAGCAGATTTGAGGAGAATTATTATGGACGAGATCCATCAAGCTCCATATTCTGGTCGCCAAGGATATCAAAAGACAATTGATACAGCTAGCAAGTGGTACTTTTGGCCATGAATGAAAAATGGCATGGCTGAATGCATTTCCAGGTGCATGAAATGTCAACAAGTGAAGGTTGAGCATCAACACCTAGCAGGTTTGTTGCAGCCTTTTCCAGTTCTAGAATTGAAATGGGAAGTTACTTCCATGGATTTTATTACAAGATTGCCAATGACTTGGAGACGACATGATTCCATCATGGTTATGGTGGACAAGTTGACAAAGGAAGCCCATTTTATACAGTTAAATCTATGCATAAGACTGATGACATTGCAAAGATCTTCATGAAGGATATTTTCAAATTGCATGGATTTCCAAAGGCAATAGTCTCTGACAGAGATGTCAAGTTCATTTCCAATTTTTGGAAGGGATTGTTTGCATATTTGGGTACAAAGCTAAAATTCAGCACCGTGTACCATCCTCAGATTGATGGACAGACATAGAGAGTTAAACAAGTGCTTGAAGACATGCTTTGCATGTATGTGATGGACAAACCAACCAGGTGGGAAGATTATTTACACTTGGTAGAATTTGCTTTTAACAATGGACAACAAGCATCCTTGGGGAAGAGTCAATATGAAGCTTTGTATGGAAGGAGGTGTAGGACACCCATGATTTGGGAAAATCCTATGAACATAGTTTTGATTGGTCCACAATTTCTCAAGGAGATGCAGCAGGAGGTTGTAAAGATCATGCAGAATCTGAAAGCAGCCCAAGACAGACTTACAAGATATGTTGATAAGCATAGGCTGAACAGATATTTCAATGTTGGGGATCATGTTTACCTTAGAGTGAGGGAAAAGAAGAGTTCCTTGAAACTTGGAATTTGTGCCAAGTTGTCACCTAGATATTGTGGTCCATTTGAAGTGCTTGAAAGAATAGGGCTAGTTGCATATAGACTTGCATTGCCTGCTAGCACTAGAGCTCATATTTTTTTTCATGTTTCTTTGCTTAAGAAATATATACATGACCCTAACCACATGATAAATTGGGATGTGATTCATGTGGAACCCAAGGTAGAGTTCTGAATCGAGCCAATGCGCATCCTCGACAGGAAGGTCACCATGCTCTGGAACTGAGCCATAAGACAGGTAAAGGTGCAGTGGGAGCACTATGATCCTGAAGAGGCTACATAGGAGCTGGAGGATGCCATGCGATTGGCACATCCATTTTTGTTCAAATATGTGGAGCACTGAGGGTGGTACCAGTGTAGCATTTTTGTTCACTTTTGTAAAGCACTAAGGAAAGTTCCATTGAAGGGGGAGGGGAATGTAACACCCCACTTTTGACCCCGTTTGCATTAATTTATATGATGTAAATATTATATGGAATCATGACAAGGAGCTCAAGGTCAAGGCCTTGTCATTGATTAATGTTTGGTATATAGGCGATCATGGTTGATTCCTATGGTTTATGTGCTAAGTCAATCATGTTTGTAAACATCATGTAAATATGCAAATTAATGAGAAACCCACAACCATGTATGTCAATGCAACAAATAATGAGATGGGGGAATGGTTTTCCTAAGCATAAGGGGGAGGGACTGTTAACCTTGAACTAGTTTGGGAAAAGCCATGTGTCATGGGGAAAACCCATCAAAGCTGTCAAATACCATTTTTCTTGTCTTTTCTTCCCAACCATTTATTTCTGCCAGAATGTGGTTGAGGTAGTTAATGCATGGAAGGGGATGAGTATGGGAAAATTCAAATTGGGCAGAGCACCCAGTTTCAAATGTCATGTTTTTCTTACATGGGAAAGAAAAACAACAGAACCGTATGCTAGTTTCACTCACGCATTTACATCTTCGTTTGAATTCACATTTTGGAGCTGCGAGATGTCTTGCTCAAGAATAATTATTCTCCATTCGAGTAGAAGCTCTTCGGAAGCTAAGTTCTTCCTATGCATATTCTTTGTGTTCTGCAAGTGTTTTCCCTTGGCGAGACTATGACTATTGTGTTGTAGTGTTACCTTGAACTACATAGTGTATGAGACCCTGTTACTCATGATCCACAGTAAATCCTGTGTTGTGGAGTCTCCCTGTGGTTGTTGTGTTGTGCGCCCCGCTTTGGGTCTGGACCGTATAGAATGCTTAGGAGTGGGAGAGACATAGAATGTGCTTGATAAACATAGTGTGGAAACCTCACAATAAGATAAGAGTGGTTGGTGAACCTGCTATGCACATCCTGAAGAGTACTAGAAGGGAAGGTGTAGCCTAAGGGACTGTGGAGCAAAGAGGGGGGAAATTCCTTGTGTTGGGTGTGTACGTAGTGGGAAAGCCATGCCAGATGGGTCTTGTGAAGGTGTTCTTAGCTCTGTAGATGAGCTCACTAGCTTCGCAATTCTTCCTGCCAATTTCCTTAGAAGCCTGATAAACCCGATTGGAAAGATGGCTTGGATGGTAGCCTGTTAAACCCATCTGTTGGCTTGGGTGTGTCTTATTGAGTTTGACCCTGTTATTAAGCTTTGGCTAGATAGTCTGATAAACCTAGCAGTGAGATGGATTGATTGTGTACAGTCTGATAAACCCATCTGTTGGCTTGACTG
This sequence comes from Pseudotsuga menziesii, assembly GCA_001517045.1. NCBI lineage: Eukaryota > Viridiplantae > Streptophyta > Pinopsida > Pinales > Pinaceae > Pseudotsuga > Pseudotsuga menziesii. The sequence continues at coordinate 306,165 of LPNX010231140.1, read as the reverse complement.
GTCCTTAAGGTGAATGTTGGCTTCACTGTGAACAATCTATGAAACTCAACTGTGAGATGGCTTGGCTGAGTGGCATCTGAAACCCACATGTTGGTTTGTTTTCCTTGCAACCTGATAAACCCAACTATGTGGGATTGGTTGACTTTTGTCACACCCTTGGCTATGTATGAGTCTGCTAGTGTTCCCTTATTCCTTGAGGAAATCATGCCCAACTTGGGGGTGGCGGTGTCGCTGAGAGATTGATGAGTGCACTAGCCTATGGTTGGGTGGAACGTTGTAGCAATATAGCTGGTTGCGGGACAAGTTCTTCTTAAGATAAGTATTCGTGTCCATGTTAATCTATGCAATTGTATTTCTTGCATTGTAATTTCTTGATGGATCATGATGAACATGTTGGATGTATTGAATTTATGAATTGTTCCTTTGAATAACTGTAATCATAGGAATCTATGTATGTTTCCTTCAATGCATGGTTCAACTAAGTTGCAGGGTTAGAATGCCGGATTGTTGTTGGCGTGGTTGGCCAATTCTATTCAAAGACTTCAATTAGCAGGTCAAAATTTGAGCAGAAACCTTCTTCCACAATGGTTTATTCTGTAGGTGGGATGTGGGATGCGGAAGACACCCTTTGGCATATTTGGATCTCCGCAAATTCCTTTCCGCAACTTGCGAGATGCGGAGATGTCTTTTTGTGAATTATGGCTTTCCGCAGTTTTCGTTCTGCAATGCACCTTTCCGCAACTTGCGGGATGCGGGATGCGGCTTTGCAAATTTCAATTTTCACAACGGTCATTTCTGCATTCGAGATTGTGGTATCATGATTTCCACAATTCTAGATCCAGCAACTAAGTTTTTCGCGTCGTCGATTTTCTTGGGATGATTCTCAGCCATTGATTTGGTTCCAGATGCGGTACCATTTGTGATCGTTGATTCCCATCGCTATTTCTCTCCGCTGTCCAATATGTTCTGAGATCTTTCCTTGTGGATCGTCAAACTGATCAATGGAAGACGGGAGGGAGTGTGACAGTGTTGGAAATGTCGAGAAGTGGTTCGTGGCCATGCCCTGTATTTCAATGAATAGTGAAGGTTCTTGACGAAATTTTTAATTCCGCGTGATAATGGGGTATGGGTACGTGACATCAACTATGAGTAAATGACCAATTTCACTAAGTAAACCATAGGATCACTGCATGAATGCAAATAAAATTGGCCTAAGGTATAATACTATGGTTACTAAAGTGAATTATGCTCTAACAATTTGAAAACTAGTAGTTGCATCTTTTTTATAGTAAATGAAAATGACCATGAACTAAAATGTTTACAAAATATTTCATACCTCCAAATTCAAAAAAAAAAGTTCTTGAAGTTCAACAACAATAAAATGGGGAAAAACAAACAAAAGGAACTAGTCTTTGTCCTTTGGATATTTACAAAGTGTTTCCTACCTCCAAATTCGTATAAAAATGTACTTATGAAACATCATTAAATACCTTCGATTTCAGCAACAACAAAATGGTAAAGAAAAGACTTGTCTTTTATTTTTCTATAGGGGTTTACTTGCTAAATTGTGTTCTTTAGTAAAACCCATTTTTTAAAACTAAATATTTGTTAGATAATCATTTATTTCTGATTGGGAAGAGATAGTGACATAACATTAGAATGGCCTAACAGCGTGTGATGAAGTAAGCCGTTATTTATTCATTTACTTATTTATTGTGAAATAAAAAATGTTTTAGCGGCAAACAATTCTCTAACTAATTAGTGGAACAACTATGAACAAACTTGTATTNGTGGAACAACTATGAACAAACTTGTATTCAATATATATATATATATATATATATATATATATATATATTTTGTTTGTATCAATGATGACGTGTAAGTTGGCCCAACTTTGAGTATCATAAAGGAGTAGGTAGCATAATAATAAACGGTTATTTATGACCTACTTTTTTAATATAAATATGGCCAAGCATAACATTGGTGGGTACCCTATGTAGTTTTAATTTTATCTTTCCTTTTCCCTTTGAAAGTGGGGTTCTTTTATTCACCAATCATATTACCAAGTTATAGTCCAAAATGGCATGTGAGAATCCAATTTTATTTAATAATTGACCAAGAGTTCGAGTTGGGGTATCTGCGTAGGAACCCATTATAACCATCGACATCAATCTATTATAACCATCATTGTCAATGGTGGAGCACAATTTCAAAGTATTGCTTGGAGGAAAGCCTCGCTAAAGAATTTCAATCATATTGGAAAGTGCCAAGATTATCATAAAAGTTCACAAATTCAATTGATACATGATTGCAACGTGGCCCTCCCTTTATAAAGATAAAGGGATTGCGACGTGGCCAATCCGTTTACAAAAACCATATATTGGAAAAACTTCCACACGCAACAATCATCCAGATATATTGAAAATAATCTGATTTTGCTATTATCAAATGTTTTAACAATAATATATCAAATGAGAGTCCTTTTGATTCTATATTAATATAAATAGTTAATCATCACTAGATTTAGAGTGGTAAAGATAAATCAATGATAATTTATATACAAGAAATGTTGTTGTAAAGAGGGATGAAAGGTTTTTTTTTTCATAATTGGTATGCGTAAAATTAAGTTAATAAAGATTATCGGGCCGTGGACATAGTCAAGAGTAACACTTCTCATTTTGGTGAAATTCTACTTCACTTTCTCTTTGGTTTTGGTCAACTGAGCACAAGCATTAGTTTCATGCTTTCGGATTGCATTAAATCACGAATCTGACATAATTACATATATAAAGAATGGCTCTCGGTTAAGAGAAAGAGGCATAAGTTTATCTTTCACATTACATACCATATTAGAGGAGGGAGCAATCTACAAGTGTTGAGATCATAAGAGAGAGATTGGTTCCATGGAATTACTAACAAACTTTAAATTAACATGAACCATAATAAGAAAATAAAAGATGAATCCATGAACAATAAAACACAAGAGATCGTTTTCATAGACTAAACAATAATGAATCAATATGATGAGTTGATATAAAACAAATACACAACCCCATAACCCATGTAAGGTGTCCCTTCATTAAAAGAAGGGGTTAGGAAACTAAATAACAAGGGTACACATCTTAAGAGATTGATTAGTCTGACCTAGTTACATCTATAATAATAATAATAAATACATTTATCTATAAATAATCACATGCAAAAATTATTATCTTTCTAACACACTCCTCAACTTAATCTTAGCATGGGACATATAGAATGATGATAGATAAGAAAATAAAGAATAGTCAATAGCATATCCAACTCAATAAAGATACACTCTTCACTATGTTATCACCCAATAATTTTCCTATGGTTGTGGTAGGAGAATCATTGGGGTAACCAGTTCAAACCAATCTTTAGATTGTATTCTAGCCTATATAGTCAGAGATGGCTCTCTCTTTGTCATAGGGTCATTCACATATACATTTATCTTTAAACAAGCATTCAAAATGATAGATTTCTGATAAGAACAAAATGTATGTAATTTCAAGGTTGTAAGATAGATAAATGTTAAACACCATTGGGAAATGGAGTTATAGCCTGAATCATTTAAGGGTATTATAGTGAATAATGAGCAACGATTTTCCTTTTGTAATCTGAGGCAAAGTGGGTGTTATATACAGTCAAATATCTTCAGTTGGTGGTAGGAGAAAGGAGAAAGAACCCAATGAAAGCAAGATGCACCTATCTATGGATGAATCTCTTGAAAACACCTTTAGCAGAAGAAACACTAAGGATAATGACAGAAGTAGAGCATTTAACAAAGGATGACTTCCACAAAAATCATTATAAACTTCATTACGGATTCCATTTTTGATGCAAGGAGCGCTTAATAGAACGAATTCCTCACATACAACTAGGAAGCATTAGTAGAAACTTACACATATGAAAATGATGCAAACACAAAACACAAACTGAACATGGAACAACATGATGAATCTCAGAAACACAAAAGAATATTTTTTATTAACACTTCCAAGAAAGTTGAGGAACTACAAAAACTAGGCACATAGGGCTTCAAAAATGAAATTCCAACCTATTCTTCCTCCATAGAGGTTATGTTACACCGAAATCTAGTCATGTTGAGCCATGTGTTAACCCTATGCCTAATCCCTAAAGTTCTCTCTGCTAAAGTTGAATGAGATTGAGATTTTCCTGCTTTTTTCCCTCTCTAGGAAGGCCAACACTCTTGTCCTTCATGCTAAGTGCACCGAAGGTGATTTTCCCCTTCATGCTAGGTGCGCTAAAGGCCATTTTCCCCTTCATGTTAGGTGCACTACTGCCGGTGCTCTGTCTCCCATTGCTAGGTGCACCGACGGTACTTTTTTTCCTTCATGGAAGGTGCTTCGGTGCTATTTCAAGGGAAAAAAACGGAGCTTCGAGACCCTTCTAGAAGGTGGATGAGGTGGATGTCTATCCCTATCATTTAAGTGAGGTGGCATTTGGCTCCTAACCTATAGGGTAGATCCCTTAGACTCCTCCTAATCCTCAACCTACTCTATCCTTTTAGCCTTATAAATTAAACCCTATCTCCATTTGGAAGGGAGGAAAGACTATGGTAGTATTATGCGAGTGGAATTTCTAGGTGATCCCTATCTTACTTTGGAGGCTTTATTTGGCTTGGATTGTTGGATGGAAGATTGCAGTGTTAAGGCTAGGTTGCAATGTTCTTTCCTATGTAATTCTATGTATCTCCTTGATTACATTAATACAAATCTCTTTCCATAAATTTTATTGTGTTAATAATGTTTAGAGCTTTCTTCCTTGACTATTAGCTTAGATCAATTATATGTTTCAATACATATATGTTGTTTGCTTGTTTCCACTTGCTTTACAGGGTTTTTTAGCTGAAGATCTAAAGATTCTGGAGCTTGGATCAACAAAGAGAGAAGACGATTTGCATATTGCTGGTAAGTGATTTATCTGTTAACTTGCATTTCTATTTGATCTAGGAAAGTAGATTGTATTCTATATTTGATTTGTTCTAGATCCACTCGGATTAGGGAGATCTGGATTGATTCCAATTGAGTATATTTACCCAATGGTGACTCCGCTGGGGATGTACAAAGATTTGATTTGATTTTGATTTTGATTTCATGTCTCTTTATCAGTCCTTTTTCTAGCCTCTAGAGACCTTTCCTCCTTTGGATTTTGTCTTTGAAGAGTGTCTTGCATCCTCTTCATACTCTTTGGATCACTATCAGACCTTCTGCCCTTCTCCCATAGGAAATCTGCCTTTTACTCTGTCTATTTCTCTGCGAGTGCACCTGGGTTGTGTAGACATAGTACCGCAGGTATCATTTTTTAGTGTCGTAAGTGTTGGCTCTATAGGCGCTCTTTTCCTTAAGAGATAGTGTGTCGCTGGTGCTCTTATACAGTGATATAAGTGCGCCTATCCCCTCATAGGTGATTTTTTGCAATGTTGTAGGTGCGCCTACCCCTGTTAGGCGCTCTGGTGCAGTATAGGAAAGTGTGCTGCCTTTCGAAACTCAGTTTTTGGCTCAGATTTCCTTCATTTTTTGGGTTTTGGTTTGATGGATTGTGGTTTTTAGGCTACATATGATAGTCATAGACCCCCTAGACCCAGCATTATCGTTGCTTGGAGTTGATTTTGTTGATTTTGGGATGTTTTACTAGTTAAGTGAATGACTTGGTTGTGGTAGGAAATTTCAATCCTCCACCTATTAGCTCTTCCTTGCCATTCCTAGTCATATTTCTAGACATTTCCATATATGTTTGGATAATCAGATCTGATCTACAAACCCTTCCCCCCCTTAGTCATTGATTTTGGGTAGTATTTTGGTTGTTTTGGAGCAATTCTTGATTGTTTTGGAGTTGTTTGGGTGCTTTTCATATTCCTTTTGATTTTTGAATGAATGGAGTGTTGTAGATACTCTCTCTTTTTCTGTTTGTAGATCTGAAAAGAGAATTAGCCTTTTCTTTATTGTTTAGATTCATGTTTGTTTGAAGAGGAAACTCAATCAAAATAGAAGCAAATTTAAAACCCTGTAAAGCAAGTGGAAACAAGCCAGATCTCCCTAGTCCAAGTGGATAAATCTACTCAATCATATTCAAGACAAATCGCCCTAGTCCAAGTGGATCTAGAACAAATCAAATACAAAATACAATCTACTTTCCCAGATAAAATAGAAATGGAAGTTAACAGATAGATTGCTTACCTGCAATATGGAAATCCTCTTCTCTCTTTCTTGATCCCAGATGCAGAATCTTCAGATCTTCAACTGCAAAACCCTGTAAAGCAAGTGGAAAAAAGCAAACAGCATATGCATATCCAAACATATAATGGATCTAAGCTAATAGTTAGGGAAGAAATCTCTAAACATTATTAATACAATAACATTTATGGAAAGATATCTGTATTAATGTAATCAAGGAGATACATAGAATTACATAGGAAATAACATTACAACCTATCCTTGATGCTGCAATATTACATCCAACAATCCAAGCCAAACCAAGCCTCCAAAGCAATATAGGGATCACCTAGAAATTCCACTATCATAATAGTACCATAGTCCTTCCTCCCTTTGAAATGGAGAGAGGGTTTAATTTCTAAGGCTAAAGGGATAGAGTAGGTTGAGGATTAGGAGGAGGATTCTAAGGGATCTTCCCAATAGGTTAGGAATTGAATGCCACCTCACCTAAATGATAGGGATAGATGTTGGCAAGGGGTTGGGGCTAGTGAGTTGCGCAGTGTCGCGGTAGCTACACAAGCTCATGCGGCACTATGCAAGGGCCGTTTAGCATGATGAGTAGAGAAGTAACCACTTTTTGAATATTTTGTGTATATGTGGGCCCAACATTGTTGTAATAGGTCCGTAGTGGTTAGAAATTAGTTAATAGTGGAACCTTGTGGTGAAGGCATAATCCTATTTATAGATTCATTTTTGTAGCGATAAACAGACATGATTTTGGCATTACAACTAGCGCACTCTGAGCTAGAGATTATTCTATCTTGACTGCGATTTTGTCTAGGTTTCTTTTGATGCACTCTCCGATTTTGGAAAAGGATTGTGTAATGCAACATATTTGCATAGGATTAATATAAGATGTGTTGAGTACTGTTCAATCCCTATCTGTTGTATGTTATGATGCAGCAGTACCACTTTTTGTTATAATGATGCAATGCGATTTATGTAGATCTATTATGATTCTTCTCTGATATAATGATGTGCCTTAGTTTCTCCTTGCTCTATTAATGCAATCTGTTAAATCTTTGTGACTGTTGAATGTGGTATGATGTTTTATGATTAATGTTGTGATAAGATAAGGTGATTGCATAATCCTATGGTTCCCCCCAGTCGAATCCTCATGTCCTCCTTCCCCACTATTGGAAACTCGGTTCTAACAGCTCTCCCTTGAACACCTCAGGTGAGACCTTGTCTGCTTTACAGACATTGTTGGACAGGGTAAAACCTGTTTCGGTTGGTGCTCAGGGAGATTGCACTGCAGGACGTCAACAGAGTTGGAACCCCTATCAACAAGGCTTTGTTGGTGGGTTGCGCCAACAAATGGTTTTGTTTCCAAGACCGATTTGTGACTAGGAGGGGGATATGTTTTGGCATCCAACTCGATCAAAGATCGAGAATTGGTTTGATTAGAAGTTGTGGGAGTTTGCTGAAGCTGAAAACCAGAATATGAAATTGTCGACAAATGAATGGCTAGCTAGATATATCCATGATGGTCCTCATGATTGGTACTTCTGCAAATTTTCGGTACTCTTGCATGAATAGTTGACCGAATTTGCTAAGAGGAAGATGAATTTCCAAGGAGAAGAGCTGACATCCTAGACCCCAGAATTGGTCTAGGTGCTGCAGGAAACTAGCAACAAGGAATCGTGGGAAGTTGAGGTATGGTTGGATAATATATTAGAGGGATACATCACTGAATTTGCTATTGATACTAATAAATCTTTTAGCGAAGCAAAAAGGGAATTTTTCATTGGACCTCGTGGTCGGTTCTTATTGTCGCTACAACTGTCGATTAAGCAACTAGTCTATGAAAAATGTATGATAAAGATGGACCAAGAGTAGTGGACCTCTAGTGTGTGGGGGATGTAGGAACTGTGACCGAAAGGGGGGAAATGAATAAGGAAATAAGGGGTAGATGGGAATGAGTTCTAGTGAGAATATAAAGGTCATTGAAGAAATAAGTGGTTGCACGAGGGGAGGAGCAAGGTTTCAAGAAAAGAGGCAAAGGACAGGAGAAGGTCCGGATGAAGTCAAAGTGATACCATGAAGAACAACCACATGAGACAAAGCGAACTTTCTATGAAGATGAGGATATACAAGCCCAGGCTACACCCGGAAGAATGACAAGATCGAACCCTAGTAGTACCATGCCAACCCCTTCATGCACTACTCCACCACAAGGAAAGAACAAACATTCTACGTCGACTTGCCCAACGTGTCAACAACAGTCTAGTAATAGAGCACCAGTAGGAGGAAGAAGGCCCAGGATGGTGGGCGATGAGATGAATTTGCCAATATTCAATGGAAATGGCACCGATGATCCAGAACAATATTGGTTCTTATGTGAAGCTATCTGGATTGCTAGACAAACCGTCGATGACAATGTCAAGAAAAGTCAGCTAGCCACTACTCTGAGGGGCCGTGCATTGGAATGGTTTATGAGATTCACATGAGTGCCTCAGGGAGGTACTGCAAAAACATTAGAAGAGATCAGGATAGGGCTATTTGAGAAATTTAAGAAGCCAAAGTCTGAAGCTTAGTACATTACTGAACTGAAAGAGATAAAACAATTCCCTAATGAAATGATTTGGGATTTTGATTAGTGATTTAAGACATTGATGGCTCGGGTCAGTTTTCAAATGAGCGATGTTCAGCACAAAGAATGGTTCATTGCAGTTCTTTTCCTACATATTCAACAAACATTAATGCAGTAAAAGATTGCGACATAGAGTGAGGCTCTAGAGACCACAATGAAACTGGAAGCATCACCAGTAGGAGAAACCGCTGTTGGAATGAATCAGATTCAGGAGCAACTGGCCAATCTAACACTGTAGTTGGAAGACATCAAAAAGGACAAGGAGGGTCGTGATGATCTTTGGTGTATCTGTTGCCGTGCAGATGGAAATACCAAGGATATGTGTTCGACATTTCAAAATTATTTGCTATCAGGAGCCCCTAATCCGTTGAGTAGTGCTAGTGCACCATGGTGTCGTATCTACCAGGTCTATGGGCATCGACACAAGAACCGTGATTACATGCAGAAGATGGTCGCCAAAGCAGATATCTTGTACTATACATTCTATGAGTCAGTTGCACATGACGACATGAGCTGCTGCGCTTATGATATGCTCCAAGAAACAACATACGATTCATACTTTGTGAAAAGGGAGGAACCTCAGATAGCGCAAGCATCGTTGCAAGTAGCGCAGCCAGCAGTATAGGTATTGTACACATTGTTGCCTCCATTGCAGTTCGTCCATATGAAACCCCAACTGCATTTTGTAGCATAGCCGTAGTTTCCACCACAGCCACAAATAGTCGCACAACTGCAGTATAGCCAGGTGCAGCGACCACGATATAATCAGCAACAAGCTACGCAATATGTTCAAAAATAACTTCCATAGTAGCAGCTAGCTCAACTGCAGTTCCAACAGGGAAGAACTCGAGGAGGATTCCATGGAGGCTTTAGGGGCCACAGAAAAGGCTTTGGTCGAGGTCAGGAATCCATTCAGTGTTATACATGTGGGATATTTGGGAACTATCAAAGAGAATGTCCTCATGCATAGTGTACATATTGTACAACCAGTAATCATAAATTCAAAAATTGTCCTCAGTTGATCATGAAATGGCAGGATGGCCATACTCCCCAATTGTAGAACACCCATAATTAAAATCAGCCTTTGTTCTAGGCATAGAATCAACCACCCCTATAAGGTCAGATCCCACCATAGAATCAAACTCCTACTCAGAATTCATCCCAGGCTCAGAATATACCAATGACTCAATCTACGAATCAACCAGGAGCTCAAGCCCAGAACTTGCATAAAGGGTTGGCAGTTGTAGCAATCCATGCAGAACCAAGGATGAAGGATGCCGATGTTGGGATTGTCACTCGTGCTGGCATGACAACTAGTTATGATGTATCATGACAACTTGTTTGACTTGCTGGAAAGAAAAAGGTTGCATTTTATATTGCAATAGAAAAAGACGCTTTCTTTGAAGCGAAGCAGGTAAGATGCCAATTATTGACGTGCCTTTTTCTTTTGACCCATCTGTGGAAGCAGGACCATCGTAGCAGCATGGCACTTTGGGTAAGTTTTTTGAAATTTGTCTATTGCTGGTAAGGGACTTAGATTCCCTTGTCAATATTGAGACATTGTTGCACCTTCCGAATAAGACAGTGAAGGATTCTGTTGTGAATTCCTTGCAGAAAAGAAAGACATGCAAGGAAATGAGGATGAATATCCAGATTGGGGATTATGAGGTTGAATCAGTCATTCTGGACCTTGGATTTCATGTCAACATTCTGACAAATAAAAATTGGCAATCGATGGGGAATCCAATGCTAATATGGTCACCAGTGCAGTTGCGGTTAGCAAACCAAGCGAAGGTTTAGCCCATTGGTCATGTTTCAAATTTGGTTGTCAACATTGAAGGTATGAAAACACGTGCTGACTTTGATATGATAAAAGTTGTCAAGGATGGTGGTTCCTATCCAGCACTATTATGAATTGGGTGGGCTAATGATAGCATGGTAGTTATAAACTTCAAAAATCGGGTTATGACATTCGATAACCAAGATGTTAGGGTCATTTTTCCTATGGACCCTCAGGAAGGACAATGCTATATTGAACCAGTGAAGGATGAAGGAAAGAGAAGTTGGGATCAGGAATACAACATTTTTGAGGACTACATCCATCCCACTATCGATGACGAACTTGGATGGCACAACGCAAGTTGCTCGTCCATAAATTCTAATGATGCCCTAGAAAATTGGCAGAATCAGTTGCATGAAGTATCAGTCTGAAAGTGTGGGATAATTATGCGGTCTCTCTAACATGTTGTAGCTGAGATGGTCGATTTTCCCACTTATGAAGGACTGCCAAAACTATGTGATTTCTCTCAAGAATTTGAAAAGAAAGTGTTGGAACCGCAAAGGATATTGGATCTTGACATAGCACTAAATCCTACCCTGGCTCGTTGGTGTGCGACACACAAACGGATGATCCATGACTGGGAGCAGTGGCGGAGATTGATGATGGTTCATTTTGGTGACATAGAGGTCTACCATGCTGGGAGATATGATGGATAGAATGAACCCACCAATCATTTGATCGAATGTCATACATTATGGACATCACGACCTAGATATGAGTCGGTTCACGATTTTGTTAATACTCTCAAAGAAATACCATGATCCTAGTATGTAGCAGTAGAGTTACACAGAACCATTACCACTTGGAAGGAGTTCTCAGTTTGCTTCATGCAGACATTTAACATCCAGGACACTGATGCTGAGGTATGTAATGCTTTACACATTAGCTGTGGCATAGTACTAAAAGTCACCTCTGTTGCATACCTGGTTGATCCCCATGCCAATTGCTCCATCCAATCCATGATGATGTGCTACACCTTGTCCAGGAAACCTGAAGGCGACAACGAGCTACGGAATGTTAATATCCCGAAATCTGAGGGAAGTTGTGGTGTCACAGCTCTCAACATACCGACGAACTCAATGAACCAGCCGCTACGCATTAGGAAAATTGACATTGGGAGGGTAGAAAACCTAGAATTTTCCAATGTTGGGGACTATTGGGGTGAAGAGACGATAGCCAAAATCACATATATACTGCATGAATTCTAGGATCTGTTCCCCACATGATTTTTTGAGATGAAGGGGATCCTTGTCTATTTGGGAGAAATGAAGATTCCACTCAAGCCAAATGCAAAACCAGTCCACCAGAGGCTGTATATACTGAACCCGCAGTATAAGGATCATGTGAAAACTGAGCTTGATGGTATGCTTGATGCTAGGATCATCAAGCTGGTAGAAGAATCAGAGTGGATAAGCCCAATGGTCGTCCAAGATAAGAATACTAGAAGAATCCGCATCTGTGTCAATCTAAGAAAATTGAATGACGAATGTATGCGTGACCCATTCCTGACCCCTTTCATAGATGAAGTCCTGTAAGGTGTAGGCGGTCAGGAGGTATATTCCTTCATAGATAGTTTTTCAAGATACCAGCAGATCTGAATCACGAAGGAGGATCTCCATAAGACTACATTCATCACCGAGTGGGGTTTTTTCCAGTATACCATCATGCCCTTTGGGCTGAAAAATGTCCTTGTCCTATTCTCCTGTGTCGTTTTCATAGTCTTTAAGGATTTTATTCAGAAGTGCAGGTCTATATGGATGACTGGACCATCTACAGTTTTTCCAAAGACCACCTGGACAACCTACGACTAATGTTGGAACGGTGTTGATAGCATCAGATTGCATTGAATTCCAATAAATGTATTTTCTGTGCACCCTTCGGTATATTACTTGGGCACATCGTCTGCAAATAAGGTCTATTGGTAGATCCAACAAAGATTCCATTGATCCTCAGTTTACCATCGTCGACGAATCTAAAAATTATCTAAGCAACACTGGGCCACACAGGATACTATCGAAATTTTATCAAGGGATATGCTGCGATTACTGCTCCTATGAAGAAACTGCTAAAGAAAGATGTTGCATCTAAATGGAGTTAGTAATGTCAAGCCAGCTTCGACACCTTGAAGGCCAAGATGGCCTCTGCACCCATACTGGTTTTTCTTGACTAGAATAAGGAATTCCATGTGCACGCCGATGCCTCTTCAGCGTAGCGCTGGGGGTTGTTCTTGCACAACCAGGTGAAGGCGACTTGGATCATCCCATAGCATATGCTAGTAGGAAGTTATCATTTGTTGAACGAAATTACACTACAATTGAAAGAGAAGGCCTAGTGATGGTATATGCTCTGCAAAAATTTAGGCATTATTTGTTGGGAAGACACTTTAATATGTTCGCTGATCATTCAGCTTTGCAATACCTAGTAAATAATCCTATGTTGGGGGGTGAGGATCTATAAGTGGCTTCTTTTGTTCCAAGAATTTGATTTTGAAATAGTGGTAAAGCTAGGATAGTTGAATGCTGGCCCAGATCATCTGTCACATATTGAGAATGGTCAAGAACCCACTAATATAGATGATGGGCTGCTCGATGAGCAATTATTTTGAGTTGAAATGGTAGATGATTACTATGGCCCCATTGTTCAGTTTTTATCTACTAGCATTACCCCTACAGATATGTCAATTAGCCAGAAGAAGCAGTTGGTCATTAAAGATTCTAATTTCTCACTCATTACCGGATAACTTTATAAAGTTGGACCGGATGAGATATTGCGATGATGCATCTTACCTCATGAGCAGGGCCCCATTCTAGTAGAAGCACATGTGGGTGTTACTAGAGGTCACTGTGGCAGTCGTGCCACTGCCCGAAAGGTGCTGCGTGCTAGGATTTGGTGGCCCACGTTGCATAACAATGCCATAGACTATTCCAGGAGCTATGACGTATGCCAATGGGTTGGTAAACCATTGCGGAGAGATGAGATGCCACTAGTACCACCGGTGACTTTGCAACCCTTTAAGAAATGGGCCATCGACTTTGTGGGTCCTATCAATCCACCAGGTAAGCACACTGGTGCCCATTATATTATCACTACAACTAACTACCTGACTCGGTGGGAGGAGGCTGCACCAGTTGTTTATTGTACCGCTGCAATATCAGGACGATTTATTTTTGAGAGCATTGTGACACGCTTTGGGTGTCCTCAAATCCTAATGAGCGACCAAGGTAGTCACTTTGTCAACCAAATGATAAAAGCACTAGTAAAGGAGATTTAGGTACAACATAAGCGAAGTACTCCCTACCATCCATAAGAAAATGGCACTATTAAGGCCTTCAACAAAATTTTGGAGACAGCATTGACCAAGGTATGTAACACCAACCGTAATGACTGGGATTTGAAAATTCCTGCAGTTTTATGGGCCTATTATACTACCTACAAACAAATCACAGGTCAGACACTGTTTAAACTGGTTTATGGGAAAGAGGTAGTCATACCGATGGAGTACATCGTTCCCATCTTGCACATTACTGCAGCAATAGGCATGGAGGATGCAGAGGCATTAGAAGCATGTGTTGCGCAGCTTATTCAACTCGATGAGGATTGCTTCATCGCAGGATTCTAGCAACAGGTTGAGAAATATCGACAGAAGGAATGGCATGATCGCCATATTAAGCACAAGCACTTTGCAGTAGAATATTTGGTGCTATTATATGACAGTAATTTTATCGAGCATTCAGGTAAGTTACAAATGCACTAGCTAGGACCTTATCTTATTCAGTCTAGTACCTCTGGAGGCACCATGTAGTTGCAGTAATTAGATGGTGTCATGTTACCAAAGATCATTAATGGGAGTCACTTGAATCCCTATAGAATAGGGATGGTGATGCACACCACCTAAAGCGAAAAAGAAAAAAAATCTGAGTTCAACATAAAGAGGTGAGCCTCGGGAGCAAGGTCGCACAAAGAAGATATAACTGTTGGCAGTAGTTGATCAACCATTCGTGACAGTTGCCGAGCTGTGGGATGGTCACATTAGGTAATAAATATAGGTAGTTAAACCAGTTGGCTAGCAGTGCTTGTTTAAGCGAACCACATTAATGGGTGATCCAACCATTAGCCACATAAGATCATCGACGGATTTGGTGTCATTAATACCCAATTTGGAAATAATGGTGCAGTTAGATTTGGTAATGATGGATTTGGAATTAGAAGCGGATTTTAAAAAACCATGCGGGAGGAATTGGTTGGCATTATTCAATTGTGAGAGTTTAATTAGAAGGTAAATTGGGTGCAGAGTGTTGAGCTAAGTGTTGAATATCATTCGTGTTGTTGAGTGTATCTTCTAGTTTTGTGGGGTAAGGGATGTTGGGTGGCCTTGACGCCATCGACATTTCAAGTGAATATGAGTCCCCTATTTGGCCCACTGCTGTAAAGGAGGAAGTTATGAGTATGCCAGTGGGTTCATTTCCCATCCCAAACTGGAAACACCAGGCTTAGTGTCACGTCCCCATCCCTTGGAACAGCGAAGAGGACGCGACGAGCAGACTAATCACAACATCAAAGGGGCAACCAGCCCATGAACATAAATCAATGCTGAGAATTAAAAGCTTAAATAGGCATAACAGGGTGCATAGTCCATCATCCAAGATGCACAATTCTTCAATCATACAGCGGAAGCAAACATTTACATACAACCAGCATTCAACATGTTCATCATAACTCATTATACAATAGATTAAATTGCAGAGAAGAAACAGTCAGCAGCACTTATCTTTTGGTGAAGAATTCAACCGAAACCAGCTACGTCACTGCAACGTTCCACCCAACCATAGGCCAGCTTGCTCATCTATCTCTCAGCAACACTGCCACCCCCGAGCTGGGCATGATTCCTCCGGAATAAGGGTAAATTGTAGGCTTATACATAGCCAAGGGCCACAAACAACAAATCAACACAGCTGGGTTTCACAGGCTTTCAACAGACAAGCCAAGCTAGCACAGCCCAAAGACTATCCATTGCACTCAGGCAATTACTTAGCTGTCACAGCTTAAACATGGAAACGAATTCTGAGTCATTCTTGGCCCTATCGTGGCCAAAATGACTCTCACTCGAATTTACAACAGTTCCCAGCATGTAGGGAAGACCACAACAACCACAGCCAACACCGTGGGAAAACACAGCCCGTCCTGGGCAACGAAACCATCAAGAAAACATATACAAACCGTTTTGGGGAAGAAATCACAGTCTCCCAGCCTGTGGGTGAGCGTGAGCAACAATGCAAAACCCACAATCGTCTCGTGAGTGAGGGATACAACCACACTATCCACAAATCCGCAGAAGAAAACTGCTGCGTGGGTAAATCCGGCAAAATCCAGTGCGTGAAGGCAAAAACGGGAGGAAATCCCCAGTGCGTGAGAATGCACAGTAATAGAGGTCCTACATGAGGAGAAAACAAATCCGATTTTGCCTGTGGATGAAGAAAACAACAGCAGGGACGCGAATTACAGTGCGTGGGTGCTTCAGCAACTCGTGGAGCCCCCAGAAAATGTCTGCGTGAGACCAAAAACGCCCCCAAAACCTCTGCGTGAGAAGCAAATAGCCAAAAACGTGGTGAGAGTGAACTCCCCAGGGAAGAGTGCGTGAGGGTGAAGAATGGGCAGACGTGGTGGAGTGAGCAAGTGGGTAAGGCTGACAGCCTACCACAACCACCACCACTTCAGTAATAACTGCCCCAACCACCAGCTGAAGCATTAAAGAGGTTGGAAGAGGTTGGATGAGACAAAAGGATGGCAAATCAACAAGGGTGATAAAACATGGGTTCTTCCCCTTAACCGAGGTTTGACATCCCCCACCCCTTATCCTTCAGAACCATGCCCTTTTCATTCAATGCTGCATTGCCGTAGCTGGTTGTGGTTTATTTTAATTGATGTGCGGGTTTACATGATGTCAAAATATAAGGTGCCGGATAGCACGACAAACCATCGGCAAATATCCCCATTGCCGAACATTCACAACCAAATCGATGGTGGGGCTTTTGCCTTGAGCTCCTCACCAGGATTAATTACAATATATACATCATGCAAACGGGGTCGAAACCGGGGACATTACACTTAGAGACCCAGTCTAACACCCCCTGAGAAGCGGCAAAGTCACACCTTTGTGCGAATTCGGGGAGAAGGAACTGCTCAGAAGGGGCCATTGAGCTCAGGAGCGGTTGATTTTGCAAAATATCGGGGTGTCTTGGTGAATGATATATTGGGATATGTTGCTCCCACACATCCAGGCACTAAGCCATGGTAGCTGTCGAATAATGAAAAGTACCCACCCAAGTTTCCACCACTGCTATAATGGATAACATGCTCCATCGATATCATCCCTATGTTGATCAGGCTCAATTTCGATGACCATGACTTGCTTTTGCTTAAAGATGTCTAGGACGAGCCCTACAAGTCTATTACGCCAACGCCTGGTGGCCCCATTCAGTGAATTCCGAAGCCATGGGCCAGTGGCTTAGAGAAATATGGATTGTTGGGGCTCATCAATATGCCCCACTTTGGCTGTTTGAACGAAGTGCATGCATATGTAAAGAAACTATTGGAATGCTTCCATGGAGGGAATCTTTGGCTAACTACACCGATCCCAGTTACTATCGACTTGATTTCCAGCATTATTGGGTTACCTAAGGCTAGGGAGGACCTAGTTCTATATTCATGGACACGATACAGACAAAAGGCTTCCGAAGTAGCTGAAGGAGTGCTTCAAGTTACAATGGGATGGTCATTCCTATCACATGGACAGTATCAACTCGCAAATGGTGTGAATTGGCACCAGAATTCTAGCTAGAAAAGTTGTTCATAGCAATCGACATGTGCAATGCAATTAAGGAGCTGTCTCCTATGCTCCAAAATGTGAGGAGGGAGTTCAGATGAATTGGTCATTATTTTTGTTAAATCAGTTGCTCATAGATGCGCTCACTGCTCAGAGAGGGCACCCCTTTTCTTATAGTTGGTTTTTGATTCTCATCACCTTGGTTGCTTGGATGGAGCCAGAGGACTACCAAAAAATGACGGTTGAGGCAACCAAGCTTTGATGCAGTGCTTGGTATCAAAACTTGTGGTGGGTCGAAGAACCTAGTCACCAGACAAATTGTGCAATTCATTTTTGGATCCATTGGGAGGCACTATAGGTGGTCATTGTAGTTGTTCCAAGAATCTCTCCCTACACCATGGTCAAGTATCAGAGGATCATTCAGTTTTCCATTAGATCCCACTCCATTCATATTCAATATAGGAGGGGTCTCGATAAGCAGTGGATGCCATTTCCTTACAAGATTACCATGGAATATTTGAACGCGATTGTGCAAGAACGACTAGGCAACTGGCACGTCCCAGTGATTCAAGAGGAGGTAGATAAGGAGATACCCCCAGAAGCCCCTGAAGACCCTATCCCACTGGAATTAACAGCCCATGAATTTGAAAATGAGTCATCCATGGACCTTGAAGATGCAACAAAATGGATGCAGGAAGAGACTTGCATCAAATGTCGATAGGAGTACAAGGCTAGAAGTGGTACTAAATTCAGACTAGAAGATCAATTACAGTGGCTTATCAAGGTCATCACGGATTCCTCTATAGCTGGGACTACGAAAATCCTTGAATCAAACCAGGAAAAATTTGGTATGGTAAGAACTAAGCTAGAATCCATTTTTGATATTTTTTCCAAGCAACCGTCAGCACAACCTCTATTGCAGGATAGCCCTTAGATAAACACTGAGCCCTGGGTTTGAAATGTGCAAGTTTCCCTGACTATGATCGACACGAGAAATGTAGAAGGTTCTCCATAGTTGTACCCAATCACGAGCACGACTCTGGACCTGAACAAGCTGTCCACTACAGAATTGGTTGAGTTGTAGTATGGCGCCACATGGGAGTTGGAGGCACGACAATAGGAATTGATAGTGGGTTATGTTGAAGCTCGAGATTCTACTGAGCAACTGAAGAAGGATTCCACAGAGTTGCACCAGGTCTGTGTGTAGTTGGATGATGAAAACTTACAAGAAATCAACACAATCAAGGAGACACTGGTTGAGATGTAGCAGAAGGCTATTGCAAATATTACAGATCTCAGGAAGGTGCAGGATCACCTGATTGTGGAGAAAGTGTAGCTGTGTGAACGATATAGTGATTTGTAGCATGCTATCTCTATGGCCTACCAGGACATGGTTGATGCCACCATCGAGCTCACCCCAATCGAGAAGGCTCAATGATTGGGGAAGACCTTGGTTCAACTTTAGGACCATAACTTGCTGCTTCAGGCTCAAGCATAGCCCAGTACCCTGCCATAGAAGGTTTCGGAGCGTAAGGCCTCCCTTAAGGAGATTGCTACTCAGTTTGGCCACATGGAGTAAGAGGCCAAAGCTATTATGGAGGAAACCACACAATTCTGGTAGAGTATTGTCCAAGATGAGTAGCTAGACCAAGTCACTGTGCATATGCAGGAAGTAGAGGGTCAATTGACAACTTTGAATTCAGCTCTTAAGGCCATGTCATTGATGGTACAAATCACCTGGGCCTCCTAATTAAGGGATCTCCAGCAACACGTTGCCCATGCCCAAGAACGCTAGCAAAAGAGCCATGTACATCTCAATGAATTCTAAGATATTATTAGCCAATTGGTTGTTAAAGCTGTCGCCACCCTTCAGGCTGTTCAGGAGAGTTGAAAAATGGTTGACAGCAAGGCTATTGAGGATCACCCAGTCTAGCAAATGGTGAGTAATTGTCAAAATACAGTTTCTAAAGTGCAGATCCAAGTTCAGGACATTGCCCAACAATTTGCTGATTTTAAGGATAAGACTATCGCATACACCTTGTTAACTTGACGTGGCTTGAGGACGAGCCACAAAACTATGTTGGGGACCTATTGGCAAGGGTATGGGGTGAGTGAGTTGCACAATGTCACAGCAGCTGTGCACACTGATGTGGCACCCTGCAAGGGTCGTTTGGTGCAATGAGCAGAGAAGTAACCACTTTTTGAATATTTGTATACGTGGGCCCAATTTTGTTGCAATAGGTTAGTAGAAGTTAGAAATTAGTTAATGGTGGAACCTTACGATGAAGGCGTAATCCTATTTATAGATCCATTTTTTTAACGATATACATACATGATTTTGGCATTACAACTAGCGCACTATGAGCTAGAGATTGTTCTGTCTTGACTACGATTTTGTCTAGGTTTCTTTTGATGCACTCTCCGGTTTTGGAGAAGGATTGTGTAATGTGACATATTTGTGTAGGATTAATATAAGATGTGCTGAGTACTATTCAATCCCTATCTGTCAGGATGAGGCATTACCGCTTTTTGTTATGATGATGCAATGCAATTTATGTAGATCTGTTATGATTCTGCTCTGATATAATGATGCGACTTAGTTTCTCCTTGCTCTGTTAATGTGATCTGTTAAACCTTTGTGACTGTTGAATGCGGTATGGTGTTTCATGATTAATGTTGTGATAATATAGGGTGATCACATAATTCATGGTTCCCCCCAGTCAGATCCTCATGTCCTCCTTCCCCATTGTCAAAAACTTAGTTCTGACAGCTCTCCCTTGAACACCTTAGGTGAGACCTTGTCTACTTCGTAGACATTGCTGGGCAAGGTAAAACTTATTTAGGTTGGTGTTGAGGGAGATCGCGCTGCAAGACGTCGACAGATCTAGACGTTCTGTTTGTGAGGATTTATTGGTGGGTTGCACCAAAAATAGACATCCACCTCATCCACCTTTGAGAAGGGTCTTGAAGCTCCATTTTTTCCCCTTGAAATAGCACTGACGCACCTTCCATGAAGGGAAAAAGCACCGTTGGTGCATCTAGCAATGGGAGACAGAGCACCAACAATGACACACCTAGCATGAAGGGGAAAAACACCTTTAGTGAACCTATCATGAAGGGAAAAAGTGCTTTCGATGCACTTAACAGGAAGGACAAGAGCGCTGGCCTTCCTAGAGAGGGAAAAAAGCAGGAAAAACACATGGCTCAACATGACAAGATTTCTTTGTAACAGGTTACATTTATAGTGTCATGGGATCTCGATACCAACCTCAAAATAGAGCCAAATTCAATTACAATGAGGGAGAAAAACCATACCGATAATATCCTAACAAATTTTGATCTAGAAAATTTTCCATTATCACAAACAAATCAGGAAAGCACACTCGAACGCGTGTGGTGGAGCAATTTTGGAATTTTGACAACTGGAACTCAAGATCGCATGATGAAAATGACTGTTCAAAGCATCTTCAGACATCCTACAATGGTTTCCTTCATCCTTTTATCTTCCACCTGTGAAATCACTCTTTAATCATTGATTTCCGCAATATTCATCCCACACCATCGATCTGGGATCAAGCTACGATTAGTAGAGAGGGAAAGTCGAGATTTCTACTTTCACGATGCTAAATTTTTATATTTCCACTATCCACCTTTTCTCTCCCTTTCGAACCGTTGATCTAAGATATAAAATTTCCCAGTCATTGATCTAAGATCAAACTGTGGGCTATGGAAATCAGAAAGCGGGATTTCAACTTTTGTGGTCAGATTTTCACCTAGCCACTTCTGCCTTTCTTCTCCTTTCCGATCCATTTATCTTTAGCAAAATATTTCTGGGCTGTTGATCCTGCGAATAGTGAAATGTGGAATTTCAAATTTTTCCCAGCCAAACTCCTACATTTCTGGTTTCCTCTTCCCCCTTTCTACTCCTTCTCGAAATGTTAATCTTTGGTGGAAGCTTTTCAAACCGTCAATCATGTGGATCGCGGAAAGCAGCCTTTTACCTTTTTAGGACCAAATTTCTGTCATTTTTGCATTCTTCCTTTTTACACCCACCCTTTTTCTTCCTGATCCATTGATTTTCCATGCAAGCTTTTTGGATCATCGATCTTGGGGATCACGGAATGCAGAATTTCAACTTTTTCACAACCAAAACTCTATATTTCTACTTTATGCTCATGCCTTCCTTCTCCTTTTCTAGCCATTGATATTTTGCGAAAAAGTTCGAGACTGTCGATCTTTTGGATCGTAGAAAGTCATATTCTAAACTTTTTATGACCAAATTTATGTATCTTATGCTTTCCTTTTTTTTCCTTCTGCAAAATAGAGAAAAACAAAAGGTGGAAAGACCAACTTTTATAACCAAATTTTGGCCCTTTCCACTTTCACCTTTTTGCTTCCCTCCCTTCCTGGACCATTGATTTATGTGGAATACTTTTGTGACCATCTGATCTTGGACTGTAGAAAGTGGAAATCAGATTTACCATCTTTTACAACTGAGTTTTTTCTTTTCCTCTCTTCCTCTCCTGATTTTTCCTTGGCGAAAATGATTTGTGGCCTTTGATCTTCTTTGTTGTGCATCCAAGCCGTTCCTTCAGGGCATCTTTTAACCTTGATCATATTTTTATTATCCATGCATATTTATAAGGATAAAACTAAGGATTTTTCAATATTTTTTACTAGCTTATCCTTTCACAGGGGAATTAGCATGGATGCATCGGTAAAAATCTTCAAATTTTAGCACAGGTGATAATGATAGCTCTAAATCGGGTATGATATCCTCCCTATGAGGTAGAGAAGAACCTCATAGACCAAGTTACTGATCTATTTTGTTGGTCCCAATATTTTCCTAAAATCCCCAACATTCTCTGAAAACAAAACTGAACTGCTACTGAAAACAAACTAAAAATTTTCCAAACGGAATGCTCGCCATGCCGAGCTTATCCATACTTACCTACTCTACTTATTGAACAATAATTTCCAATCAAGTAAATTTTGACTTCCAATGAATCCAATCAAGCAATTGATCTAATTATTGGGCCTCTTCAGCATGCTTGATCCAAATCATAAAGGAAGAATTGAATGGTAAAATGTTATGATAGAAGACCTAATCTTTACTGCAATCACATAATCAACCATTCCAACCGCAAAGCTTCTCCACATATTCAACTACTAGATCATGAAAACCTTCAAATTTTTTTGTTATTTTTTTTCCATGATAAGGATTCTCCAACCGTAACTTCCTCAACATCTTGTAAAGATCATCTTAACAAGAACCATGCAAGGAATGCTCATGACAACTTGTAAATGAGACATCAACTACTTCATTCAAAATATAAAAATTTAAAACTTGATTATTTTCATACATTTAACAGAGAATATATTCAATAAAATCAAGTGGAATGAACTCCTCTTGACACAACAATTCTGAATTTGAAGAACACAAAGAAACATCCCATTCAGAAACCTCATCTTCTTCTAGGCGATTCAATTCTTTATTGCAGACTATTGGTTCTTTCACATGCTATGATCGATGTCATGATTTCTCTTCCTTCTCATCCTCCATTTCTAGAAATCCTATAGCTTCATCCATAATATCAAGTTATTTATTTCCCTTAGAGACCCTAAACCGTTGTTTCGACAATTCAAATGAGGAAAAACACAATGGGAAACAGTCATTTTCCGTACGCTCACTATCCACCTTGTCTTCAAAAATTTGATTATGAATTGCAATAATATTTTCTCCATTAATTATCTCAGAACTTACAAAATCTTCAACTACTTTTTAAGTCACAACATCTAAGTATTCCTCCTCATACTCTTCATATATAGGTGGAATAAAATTTTCTTTAAAACTATCTATAACAGAATTTGCAACATGCTGACTACAATATTGATAAAACAAATTAGGACAACCCTCCTCTTGCACCTCATTGAGTTGATAATCTTCTTGCTTATAAGAAGAAGGATTGGAATTCCAAGTAGATCCTTGGCGTTCATATATTTTTGTATGTTGAAACTAATTGAAATGTTGTTCATCCTTCTCATATTCCACAAGCAAAGAGGGATTTTTATGTTCATGTAAATATTTTGGTGAAATTTGAGTTTGAAAAGCACACAAAGGTCCTTCCTCAACCATTAACTTGAAATATGATTCCTCTTCTCTTGCAATTTCAGTCTCTAAATTCAAATAGTTTTTGTTTACTACATCTTCATCCCTCATAGCGATAACATCTTTTTTTTAAGACGAATCCACCTCAGTATATTCACGACAACAAGTAGATAACCCCTTTGAAATTTTTCTGTTTCCCGAGTAGGAATCTCCTCTTCTTGATGCAAGGAATCATCATGTTCTTCTTTGGTAAAAAAACCAAAGAAGAACATGTGCTCTTGACCTTCCCTTAGAAATGGTTTGTTGTCCACAATGAGTCTTTCCATCAACTTCTCCATGGTTTTCATCATCCTGTCCATTCTAGCCTCTTGTGTATTAGAGGAAGAAGGTTGTTCGGGCTCTTTATCATTTCTTCTTTCTCCTTCCTCTCTTCTCCATTCTCCCTCATCCCAGTTCTTT
Organism: Pseudotsuga menziesii; assembly: GCA_001517045.1. Taxonomy (NCBI): domain Eukaryota; kingdom Viridiplantae; phylum Streptophyta; class Pinopsida; order Pinales; family Pinaceae; genus Pseudotsuga; species Pseudotsuga menziesii. The sequence goes on along the minus strand of LPNX010231140.1, from coordinate 282,081 downwards.
CTTCTGGAAGGAGTCAGATTTACCTCTACCTCTATGGCATCATTCATCATATTGGCTAGGGAGGCTGATATTCTCTCGCTTAGCCACAAGGTAAATTCACTATCAAAAGATTCAACATATTGGAGTTGGGAAAAACCAGGAGGAGGTTTGAAGTGCGCAGGGATGGCATTATATTTCTTCATAAATCTGTCATAAAATTATTGGATAGATTCACTCTCCCTCCTCCTCATGGAATGATATTAGGACAAATACAGCTTGGTATTTTTCTTGTCTATCCATTTTTTCTTGGAAGCATATTCAAAGGCTTGATAGTTCATAATGGAGTGTTCTAGAATGTTTTTGAACCATCTTCTTGCCTCTCCATCTAGACATTGGGCAAACAATTTGATTTTCACATCATCATGGTCTATCTTCTCCAAGTTTGTCTAGTCTAAAAACCATTCCAAGTGTTTCTCAGCTGAATATCCCCTCTCCCCATCAAAATTTTTGATTCGTTGTCCATATCCCTGGGGAAGGTTGTGAAGGGTAGCTAGGAGGAGTAAAGGGGCAAACCTGGCCATCCTTGGAGGTAAGGCAGGGTTTCCAATGGGGATAGTAGGTAGTGTGATAGACAAAATTAATGTGCTTTAGGGAACTACAGGGCTATGAGTGGTTGTGAAATTGGATGATGTAGGTTGTTGGATATTGGAGGTGGAGCTTAATGAAGTTATTTCAGTGGAAAATAGTGGGCACTATGGGTCAAGAAAGTGTTGGAGATCCCTTCCTAGAGGTTCTAAGTTCTGGGGTGACCAGGAAATGTGGGAGAACTCAAATGTATAGGTATCAGAAACCACTGCAGAGAGGCTGGACTCGTATTTAGTCCTAGGGAAAGCTATCCCAAAATATTCATCATAATGATCAAATATATCATTAATAGAAAAAAATCCTTCAGTAGGTAAGGTAAGAGTTCTGACTAACCTTTGCAGCTTATTGTCCCTTTGAATCAAGTTCTCTGCATCAAAATCCTCTTTAAAATATTCAGCATCAAGATTCCTCCTCGTGTTGGTTCTTCTATCCACCAGTATTTCCCAGCAGATTCACCTTCCAAAAATTTTGAGTGGAGTCCCCAGAGCATGTACAACCAGCATGTTTCTCTAACTGGAGGCTCAACTAGGTCATAGAACTAGAACAATGTTGTTTCATTGAGGATATAATAGCAATTAGACCCCAACAATGGCGCCAATATTTTATCAACCAATATTTTTCCTATGGTTGTGGTAGGAGAATCACTAGGGTAACCATTTCAAACTAGTATTTAGACTGTATTCTATCCTATATAGTCAAAGAGGGCTCTTTGTTTGTCATAGGTTCATTCACATATACATTTGGATTTAAACAAGCATTCAAAAGGATATATTTATTATAAGAAAAATATGTATGTAATTTGGAGGTTGTAAGACAGAAAAATATTAAATACCATTGGGTAATGGAGTCACGATCTAAATCATTAAATGGTATTGCAATGAATAATGAGCGGTGATTTTCCTTTTCTAATTTGAGGCAAAGTGGGTGTTACATTCAATCAAATATCTTCAAGTTGTTGTAGGATAAAGGAGAAAGAGCCCAGTGAAAGCAAGAGGCACCTATCTATGTATGAATCTCCTAAAAACACCTTTAGTAGAAGCAACACTAAGGATAATGACATAAATGGAGAATCTAACAAAGGATGAATTCCACAACAATCATTATAAACACATTACGATTTCCATTTCTGATGCACTGAGTGCTTAATAAAACAAATTCCTCACATAAAACTAGAAAGCATTAGCAGAAACTTACACATACGAAAATGATAAACAGGAAACACAAATTGAACATGGAACACCGTGATGAATCTCAGAAACACAGAAGAATATTTTTCATTAACACTTACAATAAAGTTGCAGAACTACACAAACCAGGCACACAAGGCTTCAAAAATGAAATTCCAACCACTTCTTCCTCTGTAGAGGTTACATTTATAGTGTCATGGGCTCCCGATACCAACCTTGAAACAGTCCCAAATTCAGTTACAATGTGGGATCAAAACTGCATAGAAAAAATCCTAACAAATTCTGATCTGGAAGATTCGCCATGATCACAAACAAATCAGGAAAGCATGTTGGAACACCTCTGGTGGATAAATTGGGGAATTCTAACTACTGGAACTCAGGCTTTCCTGATGAAAATCACTGTTCAAACCATATTCAGATTGTCTGCAACAGTTTCCTTCACCCTTTTATCTTCCACCCATGAAATTTATCTTTAACCGTTGATTTCTGAACGATTCATCCTACATCGTCAATCTAGGATCAACCTGCGGGCTACAGAGAGATGAAGTTGAGATTTCTGCTTTCACAATGCTAAATTTTTATATTTCTGCTTTCCACCTTTCCACTCCCTTCCAAAGCATTCATCTAAGATACAAAATTTCCTAGCCATTGATTTGAGATCAAGTTGCGGGCTATGGAAAGCGAGCTTTCAAATTTTTACGGACGAATTTTCAGCTTTTCTGTTTCCACCTTTCTTCTCCTTTCTGAGATTTTTATATTCGGCGGAATAGTTCTGGACCATTGATCCTAAGGATCATGACATGAGTAATTTCAAATTTTTCACAACCAAACTCCTACAATTCCACTTTCCTCTCCTGCCTTTCTACTCCTTCCCAAGCTTGATCTTTGGTGGAAGATTTCTAGACCGTCGATCCTGCAGATCACAAAAAGTGAAATTTCACCTTTTCACAACCAAATTTATGTCCTTTCCACATTTATCCTTTTTATTCCCACCCTTTTTCTTTCTGAGCTTTTGATTTTTCATGAAATATTTCTGGACCGTCGATCTTGTGGACCGCAAAATGCGGAATTTAAACTTTTTCACAACTAAAACTCTATATTTCCGCTTTCTGCTCCCACCTTTTTTCTCCATTCCAAGTCATTGATCTTCTGAGGAAAATTTCTCGACCATCGATCTTGCGGATCACAAAAAGTGGGATTCTAACTTTTTACGTCCAAATTTGTATTTTCCTCTTTTCACTTTTTTCTTTTCGCAAAATAGCGGAAAGTGGAAGGCGAAAATACCAACGTTTATAACCAAATTTTGGCCCTTTACGCTTCCACCTTTTTTCTTCCCGCCTTTCATGGACCATTGATTTATGTGGAATATTTATGTGACCATCAGATATCGGATTGTGAAAATGGGAAATCATATTTACCATATTTCACAACCGAGTTTTGTATTTTTTGCTCTTTCGCTCTTGATTTTTCCTTGGAGAAAATGGTTTGTGGCCTTTGATCTTCTCTATTGTGCATCTAGGACGTCCCTTCAGCTCAGCTTTTAACATTTATCGGTTTTTTATTATCCATGCATATTTATAAGGCTAAAACTCAGGATTTTCAATAATTTTTTACTGGCTTATCCTTTTGTATGGGAATTAGCGTGGATGGATCTGTAAAAATATTCAAATTTTAGCATAGGTGCTAACACACTAAAAGTGTAACATGACTTAAATCAAATACAGACATAAATATATATATAATGACCTAACAATCAATATAGACCTATGAGTTTCCTAACAACTCTTTTGTTTTGAAATATATTGATGTTGTATCCTGAGGAAGCAGAATATCAAGGAGGAAAGGGAAGTACATGCGTTACTGAAAATGCATTTTTTGAGGTTCAATATTTAACAGATGGGAAGAATACAATGCACATTTGGAATGGATCACTAAGACAGTCTTCTCTGGGAAGGGAATTGGTGAAGGATGAGAGGGGAGTCAAAAGCTGAACTTGAATCGAGAATGATGGAAGGAGGAGAACCCAAAATTATCGGAGTTTTGGGTATAATTTCAAGAAGTGAAGAGGAGATCCATTTTGAAGGTATCCAGAGGAGAAAAGATGGTGTAAACTACACTTCAAAGAAAGTAAGGAACAAGGAGAAATTGGTAAAGAAAAAAAACAATGTGAAAATGACAGTTGGAGAAGACATTTGGGTTGAGAACATTTTAGAATACACTGGAAGAAAACTTGCTGGTAGGTTTTATGGTGTTAGAATTTCTCAATCTTATCCAATCTCTTGGTTGATTACTAATTGAGAACCAATTATAAATTACTGTCCAACATTTTTAATAATGACAAGGGCTTGGTTATGTTTCAAATTTAACTCCAAAGAGGATGTAGAAAAAATTATGAAGGGTTTATGGATGTGGGGGAAGACTATATTGTATTTGAATATGTCAAACACTTTTTTTATCCAAGGAGGGAATCAATGAAGAAAATTCATGTCCGGGTTAAAATTCAAGCTCTTCTTGTGTAGTTTTGGAACGAAACATTTTTCGATAGATTTGGGGGATGCAGTGGAAGGAATAGTATATGCTGACACTTCATATAAATTCCATGCTCAACATACAATTGCAAAGGTCATAATAACTAGATATTATTGGGTATATGTTATATTCTTTGCATGTGGAGTGGAGGTGCGCTGGTCAGGGATGCGTCTGACGATGCTTGTTGGTACATTCAAATTTTTTTGTTGTTTTTCTCTATTTTGGGGGATTTTATTAAAATATATAATTCAATCCTAGTTAATGGATTGGGGTATATTTTATAGTATTGGTTAATTTTTTAGGGTATTGGAGGATACATAATATCTATATTGCATTCTAAGGGATTCTTAATGATAATGAGAAAATAGGAGGTGTGTCTCCAAGGTTTTTTGGTTTTCCCGGTTAAGGGTTTCCATGGTAAATGTTTGTCTATATGTGTGAATGATGTTGTGTAATATTTGTTTTTATTAAAAGAATATGTAGTATTTGCTTCTCTACATTGGTTTAAAACTTACATGGGGTATTAGAGCTCGATTATTAGCATCAGGGGGATGCCTTTGTTGCTAAGGGTTCAACATAGTTGATAGATCTTGGGTCTGTGGCCTGGGTTGAGTGAGATATTTGCAGTGTTGATTTGTGCATTGAAAGAAAATGGTGGGTAGTTTTAGAATTGAAATTGAGAAATTTAACGTCCATAATTTTTAGCTATGGAAGCTCGTAATGGAGGATATTCTTGTAGATCGGGAATACTTGATTGTTGTGGATCCAAGTACTAAACCCACTACAACATCAGAAGATGATTGGGATAAATTTGAAAAAAAGGAAAGGAGTACAACCCAATTGTGCTTATCAGACCCTATGTTGTTGAATGTATCTAGTGAAGACCGTGAGGTAAATATTTGGGGGAAACTAGGGATTTTGTATGAATCAAAATCCCTTGTTAACAATTTGTTTCTGCAAAAGAAATTGTTTCACCTCAGAATGGAGGAAAATGACACTATAATAGAGAATCTAAATGTATAAAATACTTTTGTAAGTCTAATATCCTATGTTTGTATTAAAATGGTTGAATAAGATAAATGTATTACATTATTGTGTTCTTGCTAGATTCATGGGATAGCCTAATTGTTGCAATAGGTAGTGCTAGCCAAGAGACCTTAAAATTTGATGAAATAGTATCATCCCTAATATCATAAGAGACGNCCCAAGAAAAGGAATAAGGAAGTGTTGGAAATGCGGTAAATATGGGAAATACAAAAAGGATTGCAGATGTAAGAATGTTGAGAAATCAAATGGATTTGAGGATACCCCTTCCACAGAGGTGAAGACCTCGTCAAAAGGAGTGGATGTGTACCTAACTTCCACATGTAATCATTCAGAACGTGATATATGATTGATTGACTGGGGTGTGTCATGTCATATGAACCCTCATAGGGAGTGGTTCTATGAATATGAAAAGTACAATGGAGGATATGTGTAATTATGATATGATTCACCAACCAATATCATTGGACATGGTAGATTCAAGCTCAAACTAAATCATGGAAGGATTAGAACTCTATCTGGAGTGCTACATATTCCAAATCTAGTAAGAAACTTGATATCTGTTGGAAATATGGATGTTGCAGGTGTAAAGACTATGTGTGGAGATGGATGTTGCAAAATGGTTTGAGGATCAATGATATTGATGAGGGGAGTTTGGTATGGAACTTTGTACAAAATATTGGGAAGAACCATTATTGATGAATGTAACAATTCTGTTGGGTTTGAGGAAGGAGGTAAAGATGATAGAACCCCACCCGTATAAGGAGGAAAGACAATGACATAGCATAAAATATTGGGGCATATTAGAGAAAAGGGACTTAGAGAATTACAATTTGAAGGTATGGTTGAAGGTATGATCGATTTCACTCTATATTTTGATTTAATATTTTTGTCTAGTACTGCAAGAGAAAATGGAATTCTAGAGTTAGTACACGTTGATGTATTTGGACCTGTTCATGTTCCATCATTAGGTAGCTCTGTGTATTATGTTTGATTTATAGATGATTTATGAGGGAACGCATGTATTTATTTCGTTTGAAATAAATATGAAGTATTTTCTAAGTTTTAAGAATTTAAGGCTCTTGTAGAAAATCAGTTAGAAAATAAAATAAAGGTGTTGAGGACAGATAATGGTGGATATTTATGTGGGAATAAATTTAAAGACTTCTGGAAGAAGTGTGGTATAGCAAGGAAAAAGACAAATGCATACACACCTCAATAGAATGGAGTTTCCAAGAGGGTGAATAGGATGTTGACTGAAAAGGAAAGAAGCATGCTAAACAGTGTTGGGACAAGACACAAATTTTGGGTAGAGGCAGTGGAGACAACATGTTACTTGGTAAATCAATCACCAACATCAATTTTGGTTGACAAAAATCCACAAGAGGTATGGGATGGTAAGAAACCCTCGAAATGTTTTGGTTGTGATGCTTATGTACATGTTCCAAAGGAGAAAAGGAGCAAGTTTGATGACAAAGCTAAGAAGTGTATCTTTATTGGCTATAAAGATGGAATAAAGGCTATAAGATTTGGAATCTTGTAACTAAGAATACTGTTAACAGTTGAGATGCTGTGTTTAGAGAGGTCAAATAATGTTAAATTTGTGAACCATTGATCTATAGAAAAATATTAAATATGTAGGAAGGGAATTATGTGGTGGAATAATCAAAGGGAATGTACACTGAACATGAAATTCATGCAACAAATTTCAAATAAATCAGACAATAATTTCTCAGATAATTACAACATTAATATTCATTCATTAATCAATAATAAAATGATTATACAATAAACAAAATTTTAATACTGTGTATATGATTCTAATCTACTAGCTCAAGCTGATTGAATAGACAAATCAGTGTGTCTAAATCACTGCTGGAGCTCACTAGTCTAACTCTCAATGTCTAAATCAGTCTATAATCAGTTAACTAATGAGGCAGATGGAGAAAAGGTGCCACTTTTCCTACATGCATGCAGAACTGGTGCCAGGATAGCTGATAGTGATTTAAGTAAATGTAACTAGAGGATAAATAATCATAACTACTTACCTACCAGAATCAACTGATGGATGTTGCTGGTGGAACTCAGAGTGGGCTCCTATAATGTAGGGATTGGTACCATAGGCACATAAAATCATGCATGCACATGCAATAAGTGGAAGATAACATCTAGGCGTGTCCCACATACTCTAGAACAGTGTTAATAGTTTACTAAGTTAGGAAATATGAACCAATAGAGTATATTGGAAAAAGGAGGATTAATCAATCCTAACACCCCCCTTAATCCTAACTTTGGACAACTTGGTCACTGACAACTAGGACAAAATTCACCAATATAATCTAAATGGAATAAAATATTTCTTAATAAACTAAGGAAAATGGGGAAAACCTCATGGGAAAATACCCTGTCAAAATAAGCAAGAATTGGGAAACAAGCTATACTTAAGAGAATGTTTTGCTCTTTGAGCAAAAACTTGTGAAAAAATTGTTGCAATATGCAACACTGTGGATTAGTAATGAAGAATCTTGGTTCTTTTATGCATAAGCATCCTACGACTATGAATTTGAACCTATCAATCTTATTCTAATTTGATGAATGTTTCTTTTGTTTCTTCTTTTTGGAGGAGGAGTAGAATGATCCATTTTGTTCATCAGTGGGCCAAATTGTGGATCAATCTTCATCATCAAGTAACATCTCTCATGAAGTTTGTTGTACCACTCTGTAGGTAGCCAATTTGTGTGAGAGAGTGCAACATGTTCATTCTAATACTGGGACCATGTTCTTCTTCTGTCATATGGATTTCCAGCACCATTCCCAACTACTTTAATGATATTTTGGGATGATTTGGGCTTAGGACACTTATTTGGAATGGGAGTTGGATCTATATCTAGATTGTCTTGGGGTACAACCTAAATATCAAGATCATTCTAATATTGTTCCTCGTCATTTGAATATGAAACATGAGACGATATATCATCATCAAATGGATAAGGAAGAGTGTTTATACCTTATTCTGCTATGGATTGTGGTGGATCATGCAACTAATGTTCTTCAAATTGCACATTGCGCTCTATGACAAACTTCCTTGTTGCAAGTTCCATCATTTTATATGACTTATCATCCTCAACATATCCCAATAGTATGCATTCACTACTCTAGGATTAGAAGGCCTTTCTCTTGTCAATAAGAATTCTGGTCCAATCTTTGGAACCAAAAACTCTAAAGTGCAAGACATTTGTATTATACCCCGATCATGATTCTAAAGGAGTGGCCGGATCACTAATTTGCAAGGCACCCTATTCTAAATGTATGAAGAATAGTTTATAGCCTCATCGCATAGAGAAGGAGTAATATTAGTTTATTTGAGAATACATGTTCGCATCTCCTTCAATGATCTATTTTTCCTCTTAGCCACACCATTCTACTATGGTGTGTATGGAACTGAGTGTTCCATTCAAATACCTTCTCATTCACATAACTGCTGAAAATCTCTTTTAATATACTCACATCCATTATCATATCTAACGGACTTGATCTTATTTCCGAAGTTATTTTCTACCAAGGGTTTAAAAGCTTTGAAATTTTTAAATACCTCATAGTTATAATTCATAAAATATACCCCGCAAAACCTTGAACAATGATCAATAAAAGTAAGGAAATACCTAGATCCATTGATGGATGTTGTAGGAAATAGTATTGATACATCATTGTGTATCAAATCAAGTGTAGAGGTAGCTCTAGTTTCCGTCCCAACTTTGTATCTCTTCTATGTATGCTTACTTACTGTTACGGAGAGAAATTCCTATGGCTTGGGGTACCACAACAAACAGCTTGACTCCATAAATCAATCCTTTCCAATATGAAATAGAAATTAAATATCTAACACTAAAGGATCAGGCCTCATACCTTATTCTAGACAGTTGAAGTAGATCCCCGTTGAGCTTTCCAACTTCAGCTTGAATTGATAGATTACTTCCTCAACAATAAGTAAACAATACAAGCATACTATATATATAGGTGTTAGATCTATTCTACCATATATAATCAACAATGTATAAACATTTGAAAACATCCATGAGTAAAATATTCATTCAAACATACATTATTGGATAGGAAAAGATATTTCTATTAATATAAAATCAGAGATTACAATGGATACAACCTCTGTTGGCACGTCTGAGAATCGGAGAAACTAAATCCCCCACTTGGGCCTCCACCACCTCAATCCTCCATCTCTCGATAGCAAGCTCACAAGCAAAAGGAAGGCTTGGGAAGAACACAAAAGTGCTCCAAGGGACAAATGGATGTAGACTCAAGCACAAGTTCTGGCAACAATGGACTATAGTTTCTTTGCTCTCAATTCTCTCATATGCCTTCAATGTATCAAAGAGTTCCTTATATAGATTTTCAAAGGGGTAATGAAAGGTCGAATCCAAGCGATCTCAAGGCATATGGAAGGCCAGGAGTCAAGTGATTCAGATCCATGTCAAGGAAAACTCCAAAAGGATTTGGATTATGCACACATTTTGATGTACGCGATTTTAGGGGTCAAACCTGTGTATATACGCGATTAGGGGTTTAAAATTCGTGTATATGAATTTTCACATGTTTATAGGGATGGTCTAGGAAACATCAAAGGACAAAAAATGGTCCAAGGGGTCTAAGGAGTCTGCAGAGGAATAGGGGAAGGCCATACCAGAGTGATTCACCTGGAGTGGTAAAATCAGCTATAACAGATGCCCCCTAAGGTGTGAGGTTAGAAGGGTCATACAATGGCCGAAATACATTATAAGTCCATCCCAAAAGTGAAGTGATAAAGTATCCCAAATGGAAAACCAACCACCCAATCAGCATAGTACAATGATACAACTCTGCACATACTACAAATACATATAGCAGTCTCAGATACATAAGAGTACAATGGCCATGAATAGGCATGATACAAGATATCACATAAGTGGTCATCACCACGTACAATATACATAGATCTGAATCTCCATGATGAAGATATACAAAGGACCATGATCTCAATAATGGCTGAAGACATATAATGGATCAAGATCTCCATAATGGCTGGAAATGTCTGACATATACTGGAATCAAGTCACGAGAGTTGAAATCTCGTGAACACTGGAATGATCAAGGAGGTAGCATATAAGGAATTCCACCAATTTGGAAAGTCTTCTACACAAACCACTACGAGTACATGTCCTACTATGTGAATAGAGGTGTCGAGGTTGAACATAGTAGTCCATCATCTTATTACCGGTCATTGATGTATACCATTAACAGATGTGAGATCACCCACTGATAATGAAAATGGGAATCAAGGTACTAGAGTACAAACTAACAAGTGTGAATAAATGTGTTGAGGTTGAACACTTGAGAGGATCCATCAATCAGGGGACATTGATGTATTCCCAAAGATTTTCGATGGCGAGAGAACCTACCATTGATGACTGCAAGTCTCAAGGCACTCAAAAGTGAGTCTCGATTCCAATCCCAGAATAAATGATCTGAAGTCGATGGGATGAAATCCGTTGGAAGGAGGGCATTAACGCATCCCCTATAATTCAACACGAGGTACTCAACAAAGCTGTATAATGTGGAAGGACTTGATCATAAGGTGCACGAACCAGTAACTGTACCAAGAATGGCCGACATGCAAAGTTAAGATAACTGAGGAATGGTTGACTCAGGTTTCAACTTCCTTCAAACAAGAGAATAACGATGAATGGTGACTAAATAAAGGAAGCATAGACTCGATATACAAAACTGGGACATCTCTGCGACATAGGAGGCATTGACAGAGGCTCCATGGGGACTGGAAGCTTAACCAGTCGGTGGAGATAAACTCAAATAAATGAGTACAACTCCTAAAGTCAAACTATAAACCCAACCAATGGATGTGATATACAGTGCTCTGTTCGAAGGCGACATGACATGATAGCTACCAAAGATAACATATTTCCTTGTCCGGTTTTTTGGTTTTTTGATTTTTTTTTTTGCTTTTTCAAATATTTAAAAAGCTTGAAAAAGAATAAAACTACTTTATAGTTACAGACTAAGAGGAGATGAGTATCATGTGGGAAAACAAACTAGTTCTAGGAAGTGTAACATACCTATGCTCAATGCAAGGATACATGAGTAGGATAGTGACACTCGGGGGAAAGTCCCCTCCTGGTAAAATAGGGGATCAAGCTGCAAAGGATATAAAAGAAGGCTCTGCATGGCTAGTCATGAGACAAGCTCAGGCTATATGGTTGATACTCAAAGTTAGGGAAGCCGGCATAAGGCTCAATGAGGCAGGAAAAGCTCATGATAATGCAATTACAACTTGATATAAGGGAGTCCTGAGGAAATGGCCAGCATAAAGTTCAAGAGGAGTATGAAGCTCTTGCTCAAGGACATGGCAGGACTAAAAGGGACTCCCAGACCTAAGGGAGGACTCATAGCATGGGTACCAAATGAAAAAGGGAGCTAACTAGGACACCCATGTATAGGAAAGCTCTACCATTCACATAATATTACTTCTAACAGTAGCATGAAGGATCTGTGACATCATGGAATGGGTTCGTACCTAAATTTAAGATGAAATGGTCATAAGGCCATGTAAAATGCAAGCAGATGTGAAATCCTAACCTATATGCCAGTTCAGACATAAGACCTATGATAGGAACGGACGGGTCAAAACCTCAGAGAGAGTGTGCAAAAAATGGACCCTACATGACAACCATATTAGTCCAAAACAAACAAAAATAGTCAATAAAAAATCCAAACTATAGGATATAGGGAGTAATGATCATGACAAATAAATTCAAAGGAAACATTGTGGTGAAAAATGGGACATAAAAGGAAAGTAAGGTGTAGACCCAACGTTCACGCATCCATTGCCACCCCCATGAAGGTGACCACCGGTGTAAAGACTATGACAAGGGAGTCAACATCCTCCACAAATGGAGTAGAGGGCAGAATGTGACCACTCCAAAATCTATGAGGAGGGTAAGGCGCTGTAATGCCCCCAAGTCTGACACCAAGGTCCGTACTAGGACCAAGGACAGGTGATAGGATACCAAGCATGCCAAAAATAAAAGGAAGCAACCTCAAGAGAGCATAAATATACTCAAGTAACCGTGATCCCAAAGGCCAACTAGTGCACAAAGAGCACACTCCTAAGAAAATCTATAGCCAAAATACAAGCAAACCATGGGGAGGATATGTGAGCTCCCGAATGCAGCAGGTATGTCTCACCTAGGAGAGGCTCGAAAATCCCATACACTACAAGTGGAGGTATGTAACCAATTATAGTGGCCCTCAGCTTCAATGCATAAAGCGACTATGCTGTCCGACCTCTACCTGGCCAGGACACCCGCAAAATAACCCCTGCAAAGTACCCCCTCGATAACCTAGGTAAGGAAACTAAGGTCACCTCAATATAATCAATGCTTAAGAAGACAGTTGCAGGAGGGATTGACCATATGGGCAGGGTAGTAAATCTCGAAAATCTCGAAAGAGCCCCTAGATATGAATACAATCGTGGAAATATCTCCAGTCCTACTCAGTTATGACTAGGGGTCATCCCAATCTATAACCACTCACACTACCTCGTGCTTAACTCCCTTTTGAGAGGAGGATCCTAAGAAACACTGGTTATACCAAGGAATTTCACACACTCACCTGGACAGACACATACATGTTGTTGTTTAGTGGTCTTGGAGAATTTACTTGCACTGAACTATTCCAAGACCCTAAAACCTAATCTTGTTGATGAACCCTATCAAATAAAAATGTGTAGTTCATTTTAAATTATGCGTTGATTTTAGTTGGCTGTAATTACTCAAATGGAGATGATCGTGCAACTAGTGATATGAAGACTTACCAATGAAATAAAAGTGCACACCATAAAAAAAAATGCTAAGTGCAATCTTTGTCAAATGAAAAATAGGGTATGCCTCTACATGAGATTCATAAATATATATTCCTTTCCGAATGCCAATGCAATCCTTCCTATATGAAAGCCTAAACACAAATCTCATCCAAGAAATCCAATGCAAGTACCTCCTCAAATCCATATCTAAGATGCAACTAAGAGTGCAACTACTTTGTATTTTTCAATATAAAAGAATGAAAAATGCAATAAAAGTCATCTAAAACTCCCAGTCTCTGCAGCAAGTATAAAACACAAGCCCACCAAGACACCGAGACAAAAAAGAGTAATGCACTAATGGAAAAACAAAAAGTATAAATGACTAAAACTAATTTCAAAGAAAAATCAATGAAAAAGTGGTCTCTGGTCACAAAAGAAGCATCCAACAGACAACATTAGACCCAAGGAAGACCAAACCACACTCACAACCCACCCAACAACTTTCCACAACATCAAACTCACCAAAAGGGAGGATGTACGCAACTGTTTAAAGAACAGTTGCTTATATACGCGACTTTTGGCAAAAAACCTGCGTGTATATGCAGATTTTGGCCAAAAACCTATGTGTATACGTGCCTTTTGGCACAAAATCCATGTATATACGTGAATTTTTGCCAAAAACCTGTGTATACAGAGAAGGCAGTGGTAGAAAGCAAGCCAAGGGTCAAACCAATAAAGGGGAGTGTCAATGAATGAACATACTATAAAATGCAACACAGAAACAAGGAGAAACAAAGAGCAAGTCAACAATATCAAGCCCATTGTGCCTGCAAAACCCCAAATAAAAACAAGGAACATCCCCAGTAGAGTCACCAATTCTATTATGGAGAGAAATTCCTATGGCATGGGGTACCACAATAGACAGCTTGACTCCAGAAATCAATCCTTTCCAATATGCAATAGAAATTAAATATCTAACACTAAAGGATCAGACCTCATACCTTATTTTGGACGGTTGAAGTAGATCCCCATTGAGCTTTCCAACTTCAGCTTGAATTGATAGATTACTTCCTCAACAAGAAGTAAACAATACAAGCATACTATATATATTGGTGTTAGATCTATTATAGCATATATAATCAATAATGTATAAATATTTGAAAACATCCATGGATAAAATATTCATTCAAACATACATTATTGGACAGGAAAAGATATTTCTATTAATATAAAATCAGATATTACAATGGATACAACCTCTGTCGGCACGTCTGCGAATCGGAGAAACTGAATCCCCCACTTGGGCCTCCACCACCTCAATCCTCCATCTCTCAATAGAAAGCTCACAAGCAAAATGCAAGCTTGGGAAGAACACAAAAGTGCTCCAAGGGACAAAGGGATGCAGATTCAAGCACAAGTTCTAGAAACAATGGACTATAGTTTCTTTTCTCTCAATTCTCTCATATGCCTTCAATGTATCAAAGAGTTCCTTATATAGCTTTTCAAAGGGGTAATGAAAGGTCAAATCTGATCGATTCTCAAGGCATAGGGAAGGCCAGGATTCAAGTGAGTCAGATCCATGTCAAGGAAAACTCCAAAAGGATTTGGATTATGCACACATTCTGATGTACATGGTTTTAGGGGTCAAACCCATGTATATACATGATTAGGGGTTTAAAAGTCACGTATATGAATTTTCACATGTTTATAGGGATGGTCTACGAAACATCAAAGGACAAAAAATGGTCCAAGGGGTCTAAGGAGTCTGCAGAGGGACAGGGGAAGGCCATACCAAAATGATTCACCTGGAGTGGTAAAATCGGCTATAACACTTACAAAGAAACCATGGCATACTCCATCTTATGTTTTGATGAGTGGCAATCCCTAAAAAAAATTTCATTGTGAAGTTCCTAGAGATATTTGAAATGTGAGATGCCCAAATATATCATGCCCCAACTTGCTTGTGTTATTGGCATGAGTCAATAAAGTTGTTGGATGTGAAGTAGGCAGGAAACGAGAGAACTCATATTCTTGGTGGCATGATTAGTGAACCCTTTCGCTATGAGATTTCCAGTATATGATTCAGTGATTTCTACTGTGTCAGAACCAAATGTAACTCTCTTAGGAGAGCCTCTATGATTCATCTGAAAAATAGAAAACACATTTGTTGCAATAGAGGGAACATAGAGTACATTATTGAACTCTCGATTCTAGATTTTAATAGAACCTCTCCCAACAGCTGGTATTTTAGATTCATCTCCCATATGAATTCTAGTTCCTCTAGAGAGATACAGTGTGGTGAAGGCTTTCTTAGAGGCAAGCATGTGGTTGGATGCTCCAGAATATATCAAATAAGCCTACAAATGAGTGAGGCATGCCTTCAAGGAATGAAACCTCTCATGATATTCTATTAGGTTTCAAGCATCAGACTTCTTTCCTCCTTGTGCAAGGGAAATATTTTCTAGTTCAAGGAGTGTTGACAACTAGTGGATGCTCTTGTTCATGCATTGACTCTTTGTATGAAATCCTCTCATATAGTAGGGAAACTTAGTCTTCACAAATTTATTCTTTTTCTCAGAACCTGAACAAGGATTTGATACCATTTTAAATTTGTGAACCATTGAGCTATAAGAAAATATAGAAGTTGAAGGAAAGGAATTATGCAATGGAATAATCAAAGAGAATGTACTCTGAATAGGGAATTTAGGTCAGAAATTTAAGATAAATCAAACAAGAATTGTTTATATAATCATTAAATTAATCTTCATCCATTAATCAATAATACAATGATTATACAATAACTAGAATTTTAATATTGTGGACAGGATTCGAATCTACCAGCTAAAGCTAACTAAATAACTAATTCGGTCTATCTAAATCATTGTTGGAGCTCACTAGTCTAAATTTGGATGTCTAAATCAGTTAACAATCAGTTAACTGATGAGGTAGGTGGATAAAAGGCACCACTTTGCCTACATGCATGCAAAATTGGACCTAGGCTAACTGATAGTGATTTAACTAAATGTAATTGGAGGACAAATCAACATAACTTCTTACCTACCACAACAAATTGATGGAGGTTGTTGGTGGAACTCAAAGTGGGATCCTATAATGTAGGGATTGGTCCCAGAGGCACATAAACTCATGCCTGCACATGCAGTAAGTGGGAGATAACCTCTATGTGTGTCCCCCATACTTTAGTACAATGATAATAGTTTACTAAGTTATGAAATATGACCAAATAGACTATATTGTATAAAAGGAGGATTAACTAATCATAAAAAAAAAGTCCCCAGAAAAGAAGTGAATCCAATGGAAAAAGAAACAGAGAAAATAGAGATTGAGTTAGAAGGTGAAGAATTTGACTCAATAGAAGAAGATGAATAAGAAGAAGAAGAACCTCATACCCCATATTTGAGGATATCATCTCGAGAAAGAAGGAAACTAGAAAGGTATTCCCCTCCTATTTTTTACTCTCATTTTTATTTTTCTATTACTAATGATGATCCTAGAAATGGGAACCAAGTTGCTGATTCATAGGATAGTGATCTCTAGAAGAAGGACATGGTTGAAGAAATGGATTCCTTAAACAAAAATGAATCTTGGAATCTAGTCTAGTTGTCAACTGGAAGGAAAGTCGTTGACAAACAATGGTTGTTTAAAAAGAAGTTGAATGCAGAAGGTAATTTGGAGAATTACAAAGCCTACTTGGTAGCACGGGTATATTCTTAGGTAGAGGGAATTGATTTTTGGGAAATATTTTCTCCATTTGCAAAATTAAATTCTATTATATTTCTTCTTTCTATTGTTTCTTCTTTTGATATTGAAGTAGAGAATATGGATATGAAGACATTGTTCTTACAGGGGGATATGGAAGAAGAAATCTACATGAAAAAACTAGAAGGGTTCATAGTAAAGGGAAAGAAAGAGCTAGTATGTAAACTAAATAAGTCCCTTTATGGTCTAAAGAAATCTCCAAGGATGTGGTACCAAAATTTTGACACATACATACTTGGATTAGGGTTTGTAAGAAGCAAAGATGATCACTGTGTATACTTGAAATAGGTTGGTGATCACTTCTTTAACACAGTACTATATGTTGATGACATGTTTCTGCTTGGAAACAACATAGATGTTATAAAGGAGGTGAATTCTCAGTTGTCTTCCAAATTCGATATGAAATATATCGGTGCTGAAAACTTCATTCTGGGTATGGCGACAATAAGATATTGGGAAAACAACATCATCGATTTAAATAAAAGAAAATATGTTGAGACGGTATTATAAAGATTTAACATGCAGGAAAGTAAGCCGGGAAAGGTTCCTATTCATGTAGGTGTAAAGTTATTTGTAGAGCATTGTCCCAAGACACAAGAAGAAGAAGAAGACATGTCATGAGTTCCATATGCCAATGCAGTTGGTAGTTTGATTCCTGCAATGGTATGAACCATACCAGAAATTTCTCATGCAGTGGGAGTTTTGAGAAGATATATGTCAAAATCAGGAAATGAGCATTGGACAATTGTAAAGAAGGCATTCAAATATTTTCTTGGCACCACAGATTATGCAATTCGCTACCAAGGAATACCAGGACCAGTTAGAGTAATAAATGTACATGGATTTGTTGATGTAGAATGGGATGGAACTATTGATCACTAAATATATACAAGTGGGTATGTGTTTAACCTATTTGGCGGAGATATCAATTGGATGAGAAAGAGACAAGTTGTAGTTGCACTATCAGCTACATAAGTTGAATACATGGAAACCACTCATGAAAGCAAAAAATTTGTATGGTTGAAAAGATTATGTTCATGAATTGGGTTTGTATAGAAAGCTGTAAGGTTAGATTGTGATAGCCAAAGTGCAATATTCCTGGAAAAGAACCCTTCTTATCAGGCTAAGACAAATCATATTGATGCACAATATCACTTTGTGAGAGAAATGGTTGAAGACAAGAAGGTGTTACTAGAGAAGGTTGACACTTTGAAAAATGTTGTAGACTCATTAAAAAATTCTGTTAGTACAGAGACATTCTCTTGGTGTAGAGAATCTATGGGAATTGATTCCCTGAACCTATGAATTTATGAGTACATGACTCATCTCTATGCAAATAAAATAGTGGGAGAATTTTGGGTATATGTTATATTATTTGCATGTGCATGTGGAGGGGAGGTGTACCTGCCAGTGCTGTGTTTGAATATCCCTTTCAAAACCTCCACAATTTAATCCTTGTGGGAACCTCGAATTTTTTGGTTGTTTTTTCTATTTTTGGGAATTTTCTAAAAATATGTAATTTAATCCTAGATAAGGGTTTGGTGTCTATTTTTCTAATCTAGGTTAATGGATTAGGGTATTGGAGGCTATGAAATGCCTATATTGTATTGTGAGGGATTCATAATGATAATGAGAAAATAGGAGGTGTGGCTCCAAGGTTTGATGGTTTTCCTGGTTAAGGGTTTCCATGGTAAATCTCTATGTTTATGTGCGAAAGTTGTTGTGTAATCTATGTTTTTCATAAAAGAATATGTATGATTTTATTCTATACACAGGTTTAAAACTTATAGATACTTGTATGAAGAGATTCTTGATTCCATAGATATCATAATTAGGGACTTTCATATGAAGAAACCATTGGATTATGTAAATATTCCATTTAGGTGTGCAAGATGTCATCACTATGGACATATCCTAAATGAATATGAGTTTCCTCTCAATAAAAATTTGTCTTGAAGGGAGGATTCTCCAAATATGAATTTCCTCATTCTAGACTCAGTAGAAGGTAAATAAACACAATATGAGTTTTGGGTTTCACAAACTAGGTTATCCATGTATTTAGTCAAGAATTCCAATAGTACAAAAGAATAGGTGGAGGTTATGTCTTAAAGAATGATGCTGAAGGATTTTCTTAACATAGAGTATTCGAAATAGATTTTGAGGAACAAGTTTGTATACAATCCATCCCCATCATCAAACGAATTTAATCTTGAATTAGTTGCAGTGGAAGGAGAAGATCCACAAGATGGACATGGGGACAAGCAATTGGGGATTAATTCTTAATTAATCAATTTTGCAGATAGTAGGGGAAAGGAAGCAAGGATATTTTGAATTGATGTCTAGAACTAAATAAATTTCCTATTCTAAGACACAAAGAAGAGACACTAAAGAGTTTGGAGGTTTCCAATTTGAATCCAACGTCTACATAGATATCGGGTAAGTGCATTATCTATCCTACTTTAAATATGGAAAATAATAATGAGATTGTAAGTTTAGGATCTTCTTGGTTATGGAGATTGATATTCTTCATTCAGAGGTGTTATTTCATCTGTTTTTGGATCCTAGCACCTAATGGCGGGGTGTGGGTAGGATTTATTGCACACTATAGTCATTAGGTGGCTCTAGCAGGGGAAGGGGGGACTATTTTTGGAGCCCACCTTGGAAGGGGTTCAGGGGAAATTCCCCCATATCTAAAAGTTAGGAAAACCTCCCTTGTAAAATTTTGTATTTTCAAACTCATGACATGGTAAACAATAGGTAGGACCATGGTTTTGGGTAGCCCGTGGCATTCCCCTTTTAAAAGGAAGCCATTGTAATATAGTTGTGTATTGTATTGTTGCATTGTAAAACAATCTTTGTGATTGTGTGAGGAGAATGTGAGAGAGTGAAGAGGAAGTGTAGTGGGTGTGCAGCGAGTTGTATCCCTTCATTTTTCTAGATGGTATAATAACAAAAGGACTAGCAATTTCTATGTGGAGGTGGCCCATCTTGGGTGAACCATTTTATATTTATGTGTCTCGTGTGTTAACAAAAAAAATTTCTCAACTACCTCTACATGGCCTAAACCACATACATACATCTTTTCCCTACCCTTATTTCCCTCATTTTTGACCTCCACAACTATGGTTTAACCTTATTCTCTCTCAAAAAGCTCAAATTAAAGGTCCAACAATTTGATTCAATATACACCTAGTCTAGGTATCTATACACCATCATACCAGATGCTCCCCGTTTGAACACCTCCCGCCACGATACACTGGGGGTATCCCATGCTGTGGATGGAATTATTGCCTCTGTCTCACAGCACCCTTAGTACTATGCGACACCCCCCACGATGCCACCACAACCAAGAAACATCCATAATGTTTCAAAACCAAACCAAGTCCCTGATTAATCAAGGATAACGACTCAGTCTAGAGCCACATCCTCCTATTCCCATCCCGCACTGAATCATCCATCCCATGGGTCAACTTGGATGACATAGGCGTATTTGAGCCAAATGATTGGATTCGCAGCTCCCCTAGCTCCTCTAGTATATTACAAACCACCATTACAACAAGAACAGGCTCCAACCATATCCCCTCCAGTTTCCACAGGACAGGTTTTCGCTCAACAAAACCTTCCCAACCAACCCACCCTTGACAACCAGCAAGGATAGGGTAAGAAAAAATGAGAAAGAAACCGAGGTAACAACCATCCATAAGGAGGAAACAAGCATCCTCACCCCCCAACAACAATGGTGCCAATCCATCGGTACAAAATCCCAAATAGCGTGACCGACAAGTAAAGAACCCGGAGTTACAAACTAACCATCCGAGTTCTCTATGTAACACATTCGGTCACTATACACATATGTTCCCTTACATGGATCGTTCCCACCAGTCTCTCCAAAATGACGCTCAACAAGGTCCCAATGCTGCATCCCATGCCCTTCCCAACCCAACACCACCTGGTCCTCCTCCTATGGTGCTCCAAAATCCATTAGCACTCCAAGGTTTGGTTGCTACCGCACCCTTAAACCCACCTACTCCCATAGCTCTTGGAGCTTCCCCAATCCCTGCTATGGCTCCACCTACTAAGATTCGTGTCCATCACCTGATGAAACTGTCAACAGAAGAGTTCAACCTCCAGAGCAGACAAAATGACTATGACTCCACCATGGGAACTGTTGACCCATTAGTGACATCCACTTCCATGATTCCCCTCTACTTACCTACACCCACCATTAATTGGGCAACCTGAGGTCCACGGTTTCCTATACAACACATCACCAACAACACAATTGCTCGAGTTGCCCTGAAATATAACATCATCGATGACTTGGCCCAATCACCTATGACCATGTCCACTCTAGAGGTTCTCAAAACTTTATTGATGTAGTGGAAAGCTTTGTTATCAACTTTAGGGGTTGTCGATCCCTCCGATTCCATATTGATCACGTTTGATCTAGACCAAGGAGAACCCCAAATTCCATCTACCATCACCTTCCAGATTCCTATTTCAATTCATAATTTGGTTGTGCACCACTATATCATCAATGAAGGGAAATCTAATTATGTCATTTCAACCATTTTCTGGAATAAACTTGGGTCCCCAAACCTCCAACCATCCACTACTGCACTCCATGCCTATGATGGGCGCTCCACCAAAGTAAAGGGAATTCTTCCGAATTTTCTAGTATTTCATTAGCCGATAAAATGATTTTAATCGACATCAAGGTTATTAATTCCCAACTTGAATATAACCTCATCCTTGGATGTACTTACATGTATTCCATGAGAGCCTTGGCATCCACCATATTTTGACTCTTCATGTTCCCGCATTATGGAAATATTGTGATGGTTGATCAGTTAAATTACTATGATCCACAAGGACTAGCCACACTAGAACATGTCATTCCAACCATTGACACTACCATCAACATTCTATCCATCCTATCCTTATTTGCATTATGACTAGGACTATTTTTTGAAGCACCTATGGCGGACTCCTTTCCATCTCTACCTCCTCCGACTGTGCTAAATGATACAGCCAAGTTGTGTACTATTTCATCAAGTACCATACTGAATCCACCCAAAAATAAGTCGCAATCCCAACCTTTATCACCCAGGAATTATTTTGGTTCTTTCCCAATCCACATGATTCCCTTCCTTTTCCCACCATCTGACATCGTGAGTAACCTTTTTATGGCTACTCTAAATTTACCAAATTTTACATTGGGGATTCCTGTGTGGTACCTTGAACCACCTATCCTAGCTCTGATGACTCAAGTTGTGTTTAATCCTCTCCAACCCATTGTGGTGGATTCACACCCTCCTCTAGGTCCATCAAACACACCTTTCACCCCCAAACCTGCCCCTCCTATCCCAAAGAAGACTGGGGCCAAGGCCTCCAAAGCAGCAGCCAAACCTTGACCAACTCCACCATGCACTTTGTGTGATTTCCATGGATAGGAAACCTAAAACTAACGAGATATTCCTATCCTATTTAGACACATAGATGATAGGGATACCGTCGATGACCTCCCAGTAGTCACCATCTCAACTCTACCAGCAGCCCAGAACAAGTCTTTACGAACTAACCATTCGTGCTCAATTTGTGGTTTATACAACCACTGTTCGCACCACTTCCTAAACTTAGCCAAGTATTGGTCTGTCCTTCACAATCTTAGAAATCACTCTCACAATTCTGACATCACTATCATTGAGAAGATTCACCCTCTGATTTCTTCCTCAAACACCACAACCATTTATATGATTTCTAGCTCCGTCGACCCTACCATCTCTGCAACCACAAATGATCCCTTTGATCTATCCAACCATTTTTTTAGCAATGATGAGGAGATCCTCAAAGCCCTATCATCTCCTGAATACCAGTGGGAAGATATGCACCATCGCTTATTCTTTATCCACGAGGAACCTTTTTCAACATGAGATGAATATTCAGTTGAAGATAAGGACTTAATACATGGTAAGGTGGATTGGTTCAAAATCCCCTTCCCGGATCCCAATGCCTTTGAAGATGGCAACATGGCCAACATTTCACCCACTATTAAGGTCAATATCTCAACTAACCTAGAGGTTGTTGAAGAAATCACACTTGGAGCATCATGCTCCCATGAGGAAGTTACTTCTTACAAAGCACATTTTCAGGAGTTCCATGACATCTTCGCTTGGTCTTGTTATCTCCCAAAATAAACTTATTTTTATAGGATGAAGAATTCGAGTAATGTTTTGAAATATTTAAAGATGACTAACAAATTGAGGATCTTTGGTTTTGCTAATGGTTGAAGAAATTGGAAGTTTTAGCTTTCGGTGGCTTAGGCGAGGTTCTTAATAGCTCATTAGCCACCGAAAAGGTTTGTTTCGACAGCTTACAATTTAACGTAGGATAAAGTATAACCACCAAAAGCAGGCCTAATCGATTAAATGGTAAAAGCACTTTCAGTGGCTTAGGTGAGACTTCAAACAACTCATTAGCCACCAAAAAGTGTTGGTTTCAACATCTTAGTTAATAGTCGAAGAAAGGTGTTAACCACCGAAAGCAGGTAAAAGGCATTGGGGAAAAAATGGTTTCGGTGGCTTAGGAGAAAGCTCTGATGGATCATTAGCCACCAAAAGGCCTATCTTTTGGTGGTTAAAAGGGACATCCAAAGAGAACAATATCTCTTGAAAGCCTGGTTTTACAATGCCATTTGGAAAATGGTTTCAATTGCTTGGGTGAATAGGTCAGCATTTCATTAGCCACTAAACGCCTTGTTTTTGGAGGCTAGCAGACAATTTCCTAATGGCCCTTAACAACCAAAAAGATAAAAAGAAGAAATGGTTAGAAACCCATCAAATCAGAGCCCTTCAACAAAACAACAATCATCAAAGGGCATGATAAACCACCAAAATGACAGGAAGCTGCATCAAGGTGTAAGGAAATGTGTGAGGAGGTCATTGTTAAACTGATAAAGACCGATGTGATTTGAAACCCTCCTTTTTCCTCCATCTGTCCAAACAACTACAGAAAATCCCACTGGGTATCTAGGTTGATTTTAACATGATTGTTGGGCAAGGGATCTCGAAACGATCAACTAAAGCCATCACCCTCTAACCTAAGCATCAATCATGCAGTTGAAAGCCCTCATAATTAGTTCCCATTCTTCAGTACACTCCACCTTCGACTTTATATTTTCTCACCACCAGAAAACCATCTCTAAGAGGTAGCCTACTAAAAACACTTTTCCACAAAAATTGAATTGATTGTTGCAGGTACCCAGGGGTGACATTCAGCAAATGAATAAGGGAGGGCTTGCTCTCAGGCAAGAGTTGGGAGACATCAACTACCTGGAGGCACATCTAGAGGTCTGTCAAGTTTTCAAGGATGCTGGTTGCTATAGGTTTTGTGAGAAGATTCAAGGTTCACACCAGTAGGTAGCTAAGACATTTTCTCTCTCTTTTGATGGCTCTAAGGAAGCCATAGGTAAAGAATAATTCTTGATAGATGAAACCTTAATTACTAAAGTGACTGAACTCCCTAGCACAGGAGAGAAGTGGTTTAGAACCACCATACAAAAGGATGTAGAGATCAGATCTTATCTGAAGCTTGAACATAGAGGGGTGGTGTGGAAGAAAAGTGTACCGTCCTCCTTGCTAGAAGAGAGGTGGCAGCAACTGCTGAAGGCCATTGTGGTCTACATAACTTGTGAAGGGAGATACAATAGGGCCATGATTTATCATTTTAAATTGATGAACCACTTCACAAGGAAAAGCCCACTGAATTTACCTTTCTACTTACACAGGAGCTTGGCAAAAATGGCACACCAGGTGAAGGATCATCCAACCAAGATTACTGGCAGACTGTCTCATCATGGTCTTACCCAACTCTTGATCAAAGAATTGTTGAGGAGGAGAAATATGGCATGGGCTTATTTCTTATTTTGGATTGGTTTTGAAATAGGCCTGTAGCCAAAAGAAAAGGGGAAGTCTCCTAATAAAAAGTCTAGCTAGCCAAGGAGTGGGAAAAGGAAGAGAAGGGCCATATCCCCAGAAATAGGAGAATAGCCTCCTTCCTCTTCCAAATCCAAAAAGGTCAAAAGAAACTTGGATTTTAGTGAAAAGGGCCAGGAAGTTACATCACATAGTGGGAACATCTTGAACCTACCCTACTCAGATTCAGAAGAGGAAAAAGAGGAAGGTGCAGACTTATCATTGCAAGTTGTAGCAGAGATTGAGGAACTCCCATCACCTACACCAAAAGAGCAAGATGAACCAGCAGAGAATGATTCTTCTAGAAATCCCAAGACTCAAAGGATAAATCAGTTGTTGAGGAAAGTGTATAAGATGGAGATTTTAGAAAGGGAGATAAATAAAAACAATGCTACATTCACCAGGAGGAACAAGCTGTTGCACAACTCTTACCTAGAGATGAGAGAGAGGTACGTTTTCCTAAATAGACTAAGAAAAATATACCTAAAAGACAACACAAGGCTGTATAGAATGATGAGGCTTCAGAGACTCGAGATGAAGGAGGCCAAGCAAAACCCTAGCACCCACCTCACATTGGAAACCCTAGGTAAAGCTACAGTAAGCCTTTAGCCTCTAGAATCAAGCCAGGCTACTATTAACCTTCCTAACATAGAGCCTGCTGAATAAGAAAGATAAGCAGATAAACATGAAAGAACAATTTTGGAGGTGGCTTAAGAATTTTTGAAGAACGGGACTTTTGGTGGCTTACGCGAACATTGAGGTAGTTCATTAGTCACTGAAAGCATCACTTTCAATAGCTAACAGTTCTGATATTTTGGCCTCTTAACCACCCCAAGTAGAAAGAATCATAGGATCGAATTTTGACATGAAGGACTAGTTTTGGGTGAACATGAATAACTCAGGGACGAAGTATAAAGATGAAGGACACTGAAGAAAACATTAGGGAAGGTATGCTTCAGTTTTGCTATGACATAAACGAATTAAAGGTCACCAACACTTAACTGTCCAAGTAAAACAATGACTTATCCAACAGAGGACCACTGACAATTATTTGCAGTACTTACTTTAGTTATCAGAAGGTTCAAACAGTGAACGAATTCTACAGTTAGTTAGAGTAGTAGTTAAATTAGGGTTTTTCGACCCAATTATGCAAAAACAATTATTTTACCTATTTTTAGTAAATCAAATCTAATTTTTTAGGATCTGAATATTTTTGTAAAGGCTATAAAGCCTAAGACTTATTTTATTGAAAGAGTTCAACTTCGGGGAGCTGTAGACCATTGCTATTGTCAAACTTTTCATATTTCTCATGACCTAATATAAGCTCTTTTGTTATAATATGTTCATCTTCCATTTTCTTTCTATTCTGTGCTTATGCTTGAATGTGTTAGTCAGGTTTTATTCAGGTTAATTGATGTCTGATAGCTGTCATCCTATTGGCATATTGATGTTTTGAATTATAAGTGCTTTCCTTGTCATGATTAGCCATTTATATATATCTCTTTTATGTATGAATCTGCCAGCATGATAAGTCTTCCATCTCTACACCATATTGTGAGCCTCTAAACAGTGGTAATTAGAATCCTTATCCCTGATTGAATTTCATGCATACCTTGAGATTGTGAGGTCCTATAGGTCACCTAACTTGATCCACTTAGAAAACAATTAAAACATTTAAGTTACCAGGCATCCTCGAGCTGTAACCTAGAGGAGTTTCCTACAGTGATAACAAATTGGCACCGTTGCTGGGGGGAGGAGACTGAAGCTCAACTTCCTTGTGAGATGACATAGATCCTGCTTTGATGATAGAGAAATATTGGACACTATTTTGGTTGTAATCATCTATCTGGAAAATCCATTGAAATAAGGTGGATTCAAGAAGACCAAGTACCAGAGAAAACCCTCAAGGTTCACCAACAACACTGGTTTCAGATCCAGAAGAGATTCTAAGAAGAGCTAGGGCTTCACTAAGGCAGATTAGCAGTGCTGCAAAGGAATCTACATCAAGTATTTCAAGAAATATTTCTACTATTATTTCTTCTACTGAAACACTTAATTCTCAGGAATTTATAAATACATCAGGAAATTTTAGGGTTTGGGCATCTTCAAGAACTGTTGCTTGTGAATATCCAATCCCTAGTGACTCCACTGGGATAAGTTTACCACCATCACCTTTTCAGCTACTACCTATATCAGTACTACCTTCCTCCACCCTTTACATACCCATTTCCAATATGGCTTCCCCTCTAACAGAAATGGAAAGGATCTTGGTAGCTAGGTATGCCCCCCTGAATTTTCCTAACCCCTTCTCGGCCATGCCCACCGGATACTACCTCAAGTACATGCCTAAGTTCACAGGAGAGGGAGATTTCATAGCTGGAGAACATCTAGAGGCATTTTATAGTTATGCTGAGAACATTAATATAGAATAGGAATATGTGTGGACTAGGGTTTTTGTACAAAGCCTAGATGTTCAAGCTAGGAAATGGTTCAAAGAACTACCTGTTGGATCACTAGCAGGCATTGAATCCCTAGATGACATCTTTCTAAAGAATTGGGGAGAGAGGAGAGACCACATTTATTATCTCACCAAGTTTAGCAACTTGAAAAGAGAGAATGGGGAGTCTGTTTCCAACTTCACCAAGAGGTTCAACAATATGTACAACAAGATCCCCACTGAAATTAAGCCCACTGATACCTCAGCCAGGATAAATTATGCAAATGCCTTTGACTCTAATTTCTTCCTGCTTCTCAAAGAAAGGAGGTATGCCTCCTTATCACTCTTGCAGGATGCTTCCATAGAGGTAGAATCTAACAATGTGGCATCTCAAAAATTCAAAGGAAAGATAGATAGGAAGAAGCAGCTAGCAGACCGTCTTGGGGATTTTTCATCAGAGAACAAGATTGAAAAAATTACCAAACTGTTAGATAACCTGACTACTGAAATGTCTAAGCTAAAGGACCGAGGACAAATAACTATGAGAGGTAAAGGGACAAGTGATTTTGTTCCCCAAAACCCTAATTTTGTCCCTTACAGAAAGCAACCCCCCAGTTCAGATCCTCAGAAGGGAAAAGAATCACGGGGAAGATCAGAGAATCAGAGCTCCTTTTCAAAATGTTGTACTAGAAGAAGAACCAGAATTCATTAAGGAAGAAGGAGAGGATGAACACAACATCCACTGCATGGAATATGAAGTTGACTATTCTTTTCTGACACAGGCAGAATATGAGGAAGCCCTAATTGATGAGCAGATCAGTCAAGAAGCAGTATATGAGGACGATGGTCAAGGAGAGTATAATCTGAGGTCCAGGCTAGTTGCTCCCTTTAAGAAGAATGCAGTTCCTACCAAATAGTCTACTGCACCAGCTAAAAAGGATACTATTTTACCAAAGAAAATGGCTATCATTCCCAAACAATTGCAAAAACTAGCACCTTCATCAAGCCATGATCATGTCCAACTCAAAGCTCCAGTACATGAGGTAAGGTTTCCTAATAGATTGCATTATTCTTTCAACCTTGAGTCAGAGATTCAGAAATTGAAGATCCCTTTCCCATTAATCGAGCTAATGAAAAATGATGCATTCAAATCTTCCATACTGAATTCTCTTCAGCCAAAGGTGCATATTGATACTGACTTTGTAAATATGCAAGATGATAAACCTATTGTAACCCTAGGCCGTATGATCAAAGACCTAAAGGATTCATGCCCACCTTTTTACATATCTTTGAATAGCCATGATAAAGTACTTCATAACTATTTGTTGGACTCACGAGTTTCCCATAACCTAATTCCAAAAGCTATGATGGATGAGCTTGGTCTTAGCATTACAAAACCCTGCCATGATTTGTTCTCCTTTGACTCCAGAAAGGTCAAGTGCTTGGGCCTCATCAAAGACCTTGTGGTAAACCTATCTCAGCTACCTTCAAAAAGCATCATGATGGACATTGTAGTGGCCAATATCCCTCCTAAATTTGGTCTCTTGCTATCTCGATCATGGATTAAAAGGCTACGTGGAACCCTTCAGATGGACATTCCATATGCTACAATCCCAATGTTTAGAGGGGAGACCAAGAGGCTTTACAGAGAGAATCAGCTTTCCTACATCATAAGCAATGAAAGGAATTTAGTGAAGCACCCCATCTATACAGTAGACATTGATTTTGGGTCATGCATTCTAAAAATAGATGATTCTTAGCAAACACCAGTCCATCTTACCAAGCCCACCTATCAGCAGCCCTAAGAAGTGACCATAGCAGTCTGGAACATGTATTTTCATGGCGCTAGCACTCAAAACTCAGTAGGTGCAGGTGTAGTATTGATCTCTCCATCCAAAGAGAATATTCATTTGTCTTATAATCTTGACTTTAAAACCACTAACAATATAGCAGAATATGAAGCCTTGTTGCTAGGAGTTAAAGCTACCAAGGAAATGGGGATCATGTGTATGAGAATATTTGGAGATGCAGACCTTATTATACAGCAGGTCAACAACACCTTTCAAGCAAAAAATGTCAAACTAAAGGTCTGCAAGGACGAGGTATGAAAACTCAGAGACTCCTTTATGTTTTTTGAATTGTCATATATACCTAAGGATTTGAATCACCTGGATGATTCCCTAGCTGTCTCTGCAAGTCTGTTTGTTCCTCCTTTACCTCCTAAGTCTAGATATGATTGTAGTGAGAATTTCTCCTCACTAAAGGGGTAAAAAAGGATTCCTTGTGCCTATAGGGCACAAGGGTAGGTTCCCACCCTTAGAAAATAGTAAAAAACAGAAGTAAAAATGACTAAAATAGAGCTGCAAATTGAAACTAAGCTAAGCTACACTAGAAGAAATGAATGGCAGCTATTATAGACTATATCTAAGAGCAAATCAAAAAAGAAATATGGAGATGTAGCCCTTCTGAACCCCTCTGCACATAGTGGGTTAGGGTTCTGCCTCCAAAACCTGCAAAATAAACCTATACTACTATGAAACAACCTGCAAACAAAGTCAATGGAGAACCTACAAATGAAAATATTGGTTAGAAAACAAAGTAAGCAAATAAACATGCATAAAAAGAAGTTATACCTTACTTGGGTGGAAATGGGCCACCATGCCCTAGCTCATGGGAGCAATGGCTTGGAGAAATGGAGATGGAGGAGAGGGAGAGTGGGTGGTTTGAGAGAAAGAGGGCTCAAAGCATCCACGGGCAACATAACAATATGCAAATGAGGAGTGTTTTGAGAGTGACCCCCCACCCTCCTTATATAGTTTTTCCAAGGGGTTTTAGGGTTTTAAGCCCTTGGTCAAGGCTTTAGCCCCTTTTTTGGGCCTTTAGCCCCTTCTACCCTAAAATTATCCCCTTTCAAGGTTTTAGCCCCTTTTTTAGGGCTTTAGCTCCTAGGGGTCTATTTTGGGCTATTTTTTGGGGTTTTTAGCCCTTTTCTTCATCCTTGCGCTCTTTTGGAGGTGTGGGGGTCAAATGGAAGGTCATGGA
Organism: Pseudotsuga menziesii; assembly: GCA_001517045.1. NCBI lineage: Eukaryota > Viridiplantae > Streptophyta > Pinopsida > Pinales > Pinaceae > Pseudotsuga > Pseudotsuga menziesii. The sequence continues at coordinate 251,601 of LPNX010231140.1, read as the reverse complement.
AGCTTTTATGGAGTGAAATGAGTGTTGTGAGGTGGTGTCCTTGGGTGGTGTAGGCATGATTGAGAGCTGTGTGGGGTATTTTTGGGTTAAGAGATTTCCCCCTAATGTGTGAGGGTAGGAGCTCAACGTATGGTCATCATACATCATAGGATTTGTTGTCGAGAGGTGGTGCTTCTGAGGTTGGGGCATGGTGGCTTTTGGTTTTGTATTAATTTGGTTCCCAACAATGGGTGAGATACAATAAATGTGTGACTTGTATATGGACGAGGTGAGCATTCCCATGCTCATGACAATGTCAAAAGAATCATTTGATCTATGCTCTAGAATACAAGAGTTGATCATATACAACTAATGTTACAATGTTGGTTGCCTCTATGTGAGGCTGAATACAATACTAATCTAGTACATTGGACCCATGGCATTCTCATGGAATGCTACATCTTCATGACTGATGGTCTGCTGGATCTGGAATGGTACATAGTTGTATGGACTTGCTGATTAAGAGTCAGAGTCTCTGTGGTACAAGTATGTTGCATCAATAATAAAGGTATATAGAAGCACTATTGAGGCTTCTGATCACTATCTCCAATGCAAATCGAAACTCACAAGGGACATGACCTATTTAGGTGCCTCAAGTGGACTTAGCAATGTGCTAGATTCGGGTGACATCCGGGGTCTTCGACCAAGTATTGTGTGGAACAAACCCTGTACAAATCTCAATGGTGCAATGATTGAGTTGAAGTCGAGCACATGAGAAACAACCATCCCAAGAGGCACTAAGGACTCCTCTCAAGTGGTCCAAGGAACTCCTCAATGATGTCAATGAAACCAAGGTACAGGGACCTCTAGCTCTATCCTCTAGAATATGTGTGTTGGCATCGGCTGAGGGAGACCTGCCCCTGGTTAAGGCAATGATGTTTCCTTGACTAGGAGTGCAAGGGATAACCAAAAGATGTGAAGCAATCTGCGGACTAACTCACTGAATTGGGGGAGGAGGGGAGGGAAGGGAAAAATGAACAGGGGTAGGGGGGGAATGGGAGACTCAAAACTCCTTTGTTTAGAGTATGACGGTAGGGCAGATTAGGCAGCAAATGAAACTTAACTCATGGGAATGGGATCATAGCTATAATACCAGGAATATCGCTGCAGATGGGAAATACTTAGAGGAGGTGGACACTTTTGATACTGATAGGATCCAAGGAAGACACATTGCAGAGTACTTTAAACAAAGGTGACCCAATGTGGAAATGTTGCCAAACTATTTTCTGTGGGGTGGTGTCTAGGGACACCGTTGCGGTACAATCTCATGGATTTTTGGCGAGCCTGAGAAGGTAAATGCTCGATGGTACTTTCAATTTTAGAGATCCTGAAAGCACGAAGAAGACTCCAGTGGGGGATATTTTTCATTGGTAGTCTCCTGTGCCCGAAAAAGGATAAAAGTATACATAGGAGAGCTCGCCCATCTTGGAGGGGATGAGAGACTTCTTTACCGTTGGTAGTCTAATCAGGCCAGAAAAGGTTACACCTATACTAACTGGATGGTCATTCAAATACTTTTATGAGCATGAACAAAACCAAGTTTGCTCGATGATCTTTTCTTGTTGAAAAAGATGGAAAATATCTTAATGACAACCGGTGGTGAGATTTTTTGTAAAAGTGTGGCCCCTCTTCTCGAGAAAGCACAAAAGTATGCAGAGGGGTACAGCCTTGGCTTGAGTGTGACAAGGAGGTCCTTTTCATGGAATGGTCTACATGGTCTGCAAAAGGAGGTAAATGAGATAATGTAAACGCCCTTTCCTATACTTTAGTGAGCGGGAAAGGAAGCAACTATGCTCGGCGATCTTTTCATTGTTTTAAGGAGTCAGAAAAGAGATTAAACGAAACTCCAATGTGTTCGACCGACTGCGGTGACACGAGTGGTGCCCCCATGTTGGGATGGTGGGCAGTGGTCCAAAGGTCATCCGCACAGTATGGACAGAGCAAAAGGCTCTCAAACATACCAATACATGCATGGGATATATCGTGGCAAAGGCCTGTGAGATGGTGCAGCAGAGGCATGCAAACTGAGGTGGCTCTCAGACAGAGGTCAGGAGTGTGTGTGTGTGTGTTAATGTGGATGGACTTGACCACAATTGATATAAGTGCAAGTCCAGAGGAATTTCTATGCCAAATAAGTGCAAGAAAAGAAATCATTTTGTGGACAGTGGTCCAGAGGTCCACATAAGGTGCGGTTACCAAAAAAGACAATTATGTGCTAAAAATACAAAAAGTAAAAGCTAAAATTACATTCCTAAATGGGCAGCAGCACAAGGACACTTCTATGTCAAATATATGGAAGAAAAGTGAAAGGTTTGGTGGATGATGGTCCAAAGACGTCCACATAAGGTGTGGTGAAAAAGACAATTATAAATACAAAAAGTAAAATATGGTACAATCCTTAATGGGTGGCGGCCCGATTGCTCGGATGAGTTGCGATCAGGAAAAGTGATATGAGTAGTGGTCCATAGACACTCACATCATCATGTCAGGGCTCACGAATCGAGGTGAATGGTGGGAAATGGTCCCAAAATTGAATAATTAAACATGAGACGATGGTCTCATAAGGAAATGAAAATTTGATACCGGAGGTGTGAGAGGTGTCTCAAACAGGTTCTAGGTGACTTTGGATTAACAGCCGATGGTGCTACCCCTGATTTGTGCTGAAAAACATTGAAAAACAAGAAAAATAAAATGAAGCGACTCATTGGTGATGTTAAGCATAAAATTTCTTGAGGTAGAGCCCATTGTAGGGGTTCTCCAAGAGTTGTCCATCAGAGTCAATAAGGGTGTATGCCCCTTTGATATCACTGAAGTCTGTGCAAACGTGGATGGTACCCTATTTTTTATTCATGGGAACAGGATGAGAAACCCAAGTTGTGTATCCAATGGGATAAATGAAGCCAACTATGCACAAATTCTCTATCTTGTCTTTCACTGCAGCCACTTTGGATGGATGGATGGGCCGTTGCTTTTGGTGGATGGGTGCCACTTCAGGCCATGTGTCAATGTGGTGTTCCACAATGGATGGATATAAGCCAGGAATTTTAGTGTATGACCAGGTGAAGATGTCATGGAATTCTTAGAAGAGAGCGGTATAGGCATCGACCTCTTATGGGTAGCAAGATGCCCCCATAATTATTTCTTCAACGATCTCAGAATTGGTTAAGATGTTGATTTTAATGGTTGGAGAAATGTTCGCCATGTTCCCTTCTTCAAATGCATCTGGTGCTAGGATTGGGTTCTTGAACCAGTCGACCTTCCTATGGATGAAATATTTGGTCTCCACGAAAAACTTGTTGGACTACGACACAAGCTCTTCTGGGAGGAAGAACAAGCGATGGTGCATGTCGTCCCACAAGTATTTTGGGGCAGTCAGAGATTCAAGGATCTCCTCATCGTTGTTGAAGCAACGAAGTGATAGGTCGAATGGACCATCATTGGATATGGGAGTGAGCTCATCAGGGGAACTGGACATCATGTAAATGGACATGGTGTCTGACGAAGAAGGTGGTGGGTGAACTTCTTTGATGAAGGTGATCTCAGACTCAAGGGAATGGTGACGGAGGCCAGCAAGAGCCATTCAAAATTCGGCGAGTTCTTGGCAATGGTGGGAGTAATGTCCATACAAGCCGCAAAGGGCACAAGCATGGTATGTCCTTAGTGCCTTATTCTTGACTAGTGGTGTGGTTGGGAGTTCAACCATGGGGATGTTTTCATTTGCATCCATGGCATCTAGATACGCACGGATCACTGGGATTTCATGGAAATCTTGAGTTGGATGGCCCTGTTGTTCACAGACAGCACAAGGTGGGATTGGCTGTGGTTTTGCATTGGCTTTGGTGTTCTTCCCCCTTTCCCTTTTGGTTTGGGGCAGTGCAGGTGTGGGTGTGGTGATTGGCTTATGTAGAACGGCTGGGGGCCAAGACTCAATCGCAATGGGTTGCACCAGATTTAGCACAGCTTAGGGCATGGCTGGTTGAGCTGGTGGATCTAAATACCACACCAGGATCCCCAATGTAAGGTTGGGTAGGCTTAAGGTGGCCGTGAATAGCTTGCTCATGACACCAGGTGGGGGAAAGAGGAAGGTAATTATATGGCCCAGAGATGAGCCCACATAACTCTCAGTTGGTTGAATGTGGGGGTGAGGTTGTGGTTGTGGCTACGCGTAATGCTACTGCTGCTGGTGATGCTGTGGCTACTGTTGGCATTGCAGCTGTGGATGATTTTATGGTTGTGGTTGGGGCTACAGCTACGGTTGCTGTTTGGGTGCAATGATGCTTGATGAGACCATGCACAAGTCCACAGTTTGCTTTTGCATCGGAGGTGGTGACACCAACGAGAAAGGAGCCATCATGGTGGGATTGGTAAACAACCCAGGGCCCACATTCAATAGTGGGGAGGCTAGTGTGTTTTCAACCATAGTGTTGGTTGCAAGGATGACGTTAGCATGTGTGGTCACCCCTTGCAACTAGGTGGTGATGATGGTAGGGATAATGTTGGCAGGCATCGTTAACCCTTGCGGATCATGGTAGGTGAGCTAGTCAACTATCACAATCTTCCCTTCATGGGGGAACATAATGAGGTGAAATATATTTGACGTGACCGCTCACATGGCATACATGTAACTCCTCCTAAGGAGGAGGTTGTAATCTAGTTGAGTGTTGATGACCTCAATGTGAATCATGACTGTCTTCCCGGCTAACGTGATGGAGACATGAGGGAGGATTCCTTGGGCTTTAGTGGGGTGTCCATCACAAGCCTGTAGAGTCATGGAAGATGGTTGCAGAATAGGTGATCCAAGCTTCTGCCAAACCAAGGTAGACATAACGCACATGGATGCCGCATCATCCACTATGCATCGGTGCACAACCAAGTTCTGGATGGACACCAGGATTTGGAAGGTGATAGTGGAGGGCATGCGCAGCTCTCCGTTTTCTGTGTCAAAAGTGATCAGCTTGGAATCAAAGGGGTCTACTGCCCCTAGAGAGGCTAGTAAGGCTTTCCGCTACGTTGGGCATGTTTTAAGTCCCTTAAGAACGGACATGGCGATTGGCGTTTGGGCCAAATCATCCATAATGCTATAGCTGACTGCGGCTCTAGCTGTGGCATTATTGGTGATTTTGCATATGGGGGGGCGTGGGAATGGGGGTAACTAGAGAGGTAAGTTGGTTTTCTTAGATGTAGATGCTACTAACGAGTCAACAGGTTCGGTAGTGGTACCATACTAGTTTTGTCTAGTTTGTAAGTTGACCTCTTTGGTGGTCATGGTCATCAGGTGGTGGACAGGGATAATTTTAGGGGTGAATTTTAGCCCAATGGGCTATTTTTCCATGTTCTTCTCCCAAAACGTTTCACCATTTTGCATTTTTTGAAGCCCTGTTTTGCCTAATTTCGATGGGGTAAAATTTTCTCAACCTAAAAATCGCCAAATTATTATATAAACAATATAAAATCCTTGAAAATTAAAATATTTTTTGAAAAATATCGCCAATCATTTTATAGTTGGCATTTTAAGAATTGGTAATATTCGCTAACATTTATACACTTTTAAATAAGTATGGTTCCTTAAAATCATCCCTAGTGGTGGACACCTGTTTCATCCGTGGGTGGTGCCCCCAGAGCATTGGGATTGGCCTAGGGAGGGGGAGCGGTTGTCACCAATACTTGGACTGGTAGTGGGTTTTGAAGCACCATGGGAGGAGGTCCTTGTGGTGTCGGGTTGGGTTGTGCTTGGTTTGTGGTGTTGGCAGCCTGTTGGGCCTCATTTCGAATGGCTTGCTTGGTGTGACCCATGAGGGGGCACTCAAATGTATAATTCCCATAGACCTCACAGAGTGTGCATGGTTGGTTTGTGTGCAATGGGGCATTGTGTCTTGGGGGGTTCTGGGCTGGCTGATTTGTAGTGGCATTGTTGGGGGGATTCGGTTGTTGATCGCCTCCCTACGGTTGGTTATTGCCCTAGTTGCGGGGCCAATTATTTCTAGCTTGCCCTTCTTGATTGTTGGGGGCAAGCTAATTGGGATGGTTTTGCTTTGCAAATACTTAACCTAATGGGGTGGGTGGAGAGTGTGGAGCGGGGGCAGGGGCTTGGACTTGTTGCACTGGTGGTGCATAGTAGATTTGTGGGGGTGGCGATGCTATTAATGTAGGAATTTTCTGCACATACTGCTGTGGTGGCCAAGCCATAGCTTGATCCTGCTACGGTGGCGCAGGTTGTGCATAGGAATTTGTCACTCTGGACCGAGACATCATTCTAGCGTAGTTCGGAGCTTGGTTTTGGTAAGCAACATTAGCAGTGTTGCTTGGTTGTGGTGCAATGGCAGGTGGTGTCAATTGAGGATGTGGTTGTTGAGATACTAACCCTATAATGCCATCCGTTACATGGGATGCCCCTAGTGCATCGCGGTAAGAGGTACTTGGATGGGGAGCATCTAGGATGACGGTATACAAGTATCCTAATTGGGCGTAGATGAGGTCAAATTGTTAGGCGTTTAGTATGGCCTCTTCTTCAGATTGCAGACGTTCTGATGCGACGTCCTTTACGATGGGTGGGAGAAAAGTCTTGAGGAACTAATCTAATAATATCCTATCATCAAGTTGGATCTTGTACAGGTTGCAGCACTATCGCCACTCATGGATATGATCAGTGATGTGAGTGGTGGTGTTTTGGCAACAGGATAGCAGGATCTCCACCCCCTTTTCATATCTGACTGGGAGATAGAAATACTATAGGAACATGAAGGATATGGAGTTTAAGTCGGGGTACTTGGCTTGTGGCAGCTCAATGTACGATTTGGCCGCGGCACCTGTAAGGGTGCATTGGAACAGCCTCAGTCTGATGGAGTCTTCTACGATGCTATTGGATGAGTACCATAGATGGAATGTCATTATATGATTTTGGGGACATTCCCTGACTTTGCCTTCAAACTTTGGGATGTTCGATGGCAGCTTAGTTGGCATGGGTGGCCAAAACACTTGGTGACAGATGGGGTCATTCGTCAATCTAGCCAAATTAGGCAAGTTCAAGCGGGCCATGAATGGAATATTTGAACCCAAGTTGATGTGGGATGGGGCTGCAATGGGAGTGGGGTTTGTAGGTGCATAGTGCATCTGCACAGCTGGGGGTGCTTGTGGTGGCACCATGGCAGATGGGCCAATGCCCCCAAGTGTTGTGGGTGGGATGGTATGGGTGGTGGGGGAATTTCCCCCTGCATGGTGGTAGGGGTGATGTGGATGGTTGGTGCACTGCCCCCCTGTGTGGCAAGTGGGAAAATGTGTGTGGAGGGGCCACTTCCCCCATGTATGGCCACTGGACCAACCTAGCTAGTCACTATGGGTGGTGGCAATTGGCTAATGATAGTCTGCATGACTTTTCTTGGACCGCTTGCCACATTGTGGGTGACTGGTTGTGATTTGGACATGGGTCCACTTGCTAAGGTTAGAACGAAAAATGGATCCAGGTTTGCAGTAGCCATGGGGCTAGATGGTGCGGTGTGGAGGTTTGGTTCAGACTGATATGGGTCTGAATCAAAATCAAAGGCTATGTGGCCCTCTGATGGTATGGGAGATCACTGAGAATAGCTACAATGGTGCCGAGTGAGTGTTTCAAATGGTGGTGGTTCACCTCTTAGGCGTGAGGAAGATAGTGGAGGATCAATTGTGTTTTCCTGTGTATGAAACTGGTGGGAATGAAATTTGAACCCCATATTCAATGGTTTCCTACTGGCTGAAGGTGGTCTCTCAGCCACCAAGACTGCTAGAAGACATCGCTTGGCTTGTTCCTCATGGGTAACTCTACCCAATCGGAAGGGGTCATTTCCCGTTTCGCTTGGAAATTCCTCTCAGCGGCCAGCTACTTTGGGATTCCTGTGGTAATCCTCACAATGAGTTTCTGGGAAAATCCCAAGTACTTCCCATAGTTAAATTAGTCAGGGACTTATGTCCTCAAATACTGTAGAGTTTGATTTAACTTAGTATAAATTTGGTAAATTTTGAGGCTTACTCAGCGTCATGAACTGAGTTGGGTTAATTAATTGGTATGATGTGATGGTTTGCTTGTTTGCTCTGGTATTTGGCTTGCAATATGGTTTATGAATTCATGGTAGAGTTCACATCATGGTTTTGAATGCAACTGTAAATAGAAACTTGTAAGCAAATATGGTGATTAACCCTGACTTGTTGGCCTAACTAAGTGTCTACCTCTCAGTGGTATTCTTCTTGAACCAAGAGAAGGTGCTGAGCTCTCAATACAATGGAACTAAGCCCATCCATATATCCTCAGGTCACCTCCCAAGTACTAGGTTGGTCAAGTAGGGAGGACACTTAGCGCCATGAGAAGCCCTCCTTCTCTACCCCCCATACCTTGCAGGTCATCTGGTTTTAATGGTTTGGGAAAAATCCCATAGAGTGCCTAGATCTATATGAGTTGTCCCTTCGTCGTATCCCAGAATACCCCAGAGGGTGATGACTAGGTAGAGGAGAAAAGGGGCAAAAAGATGGTTAATTTTATGTTACTTTTAGTTAGGCTAATTCATTTTATTAAACCTTAGTGATTGATTTAGCATATACACATTTGTTCATTGATTTACTTGCAAAAAATGAAAACTAGAAAAAGGAGACCTGAAATGAAGGACAGAGGCAGCTAGGCCGCACTAACAGTCCTATAAAACTGAAAAATTACTACTAATTAAACTGAAAAACAACTTCTATGTGATAGGCCACACATTTCATACCAAATCCCGCGAGGGGGCCGCGAGAATTTTCCAGAAATGAGCGAAGGGGTCACACAAAATGCCAAAACAGCTGCAACTTGAGCTCTTGGGCTGAATTCATTCCTGACTGAGGATTAAGTGGGATCTGGGTGCACCTGTATGTCAATTAAGTGCGACTTCCCTCACCTTTTCCCCCAATAAGAGTGACCTGCTCCGGAAAGGGGTGTTTTTGGTGCTGTAGGGTTAAGTCTAGCCGACAGTAACTAGTACTGGGTTAGTCTGACTCGGTTCATCCTAGGGAAGGCTTCGAAACTGACAGAAAACAAGAAATAAAGCATATTTAAACAGATCTAATAGAACATTTTTGAAAACTAGGGTAAAAACTGAAAAACTTGAAATTTTTGCCTAGGGATCCTGTGGGATCGACCCAGGGGAGTTTCCAAAGCTATAGCGATAATTTCTCCTCACTACAGAGGTAAAAGTGGCTCCCTTGTGGCTATAGGGCACAAGGGTAGGTTCCTACCCTTAGAAAATAGTAAAAAACAGAAGTAAAAATGATTGAAATAGAGCTGTGAATTGAAACTAATCTAAGCTACACTAGAATAAATGAATGGTAGCTATTATAGACTATATCTAAAAGCAAATCAGAAAGAAATGTGGAGATGCAGCTCTTCTGAACCCCTCTGCACACAGTGGGTTAGGGTTCCACCTCCAAAACCTACAAAATAAACCTATACTACTATGAAACAACCTACAAACAAAGTCAATGGAAAACCTGCAAATGAAAATATTGGTTAGAAAACAAAGTAAGCAAATAAACATGCATAAAAAGAAGCTATACCTCACTTGGGTGGAAATGGGCCACCATGCCCTAGCTCATGGGAGCACCTCTCTCTTGATTGGGGAGCAATGGCTTGGAGAAATGGAGATGGAGGAGAGGGAGAGTGGGTGGTTTGATAGCAAGAGGTCTTAAAGCAACCATGGGCAGCATAACAATATGTAAATGAGGAGTGTTTTGAGAGTGATCCCCCACCCTCCTTATATAGTTTTTCCAAGGGGTTTTAGGGTTTTAAGCCCTTGGTTAAGGATTTAGCCCCTTTTTGGGGGCTTTAGCCCTTTCTTCCCTAACTTTAGCCAATTTCAGGGTTTTAGCCCCTTTTTGAGGGCTTTAGCTCTTAGGGGTCTATTTTGGGCTCTTTTTTGGGGTTTTTAGCCCTTTTCTTCATTTTTGGGCTCTTTTGGAGGTGTGGGGGTCAAATGGAAGGTCATGGAAGGTCTTATGAAGTGAAATGAGTGTTGTGAGGTGGTGTCCTTGGGTGGTGTAGGCCATTGAAAGCTGTGTGGGGGATTTTTGGGTTAACAATGATGTTTAGGTCAAGTACAAACCTTCCCTTCCAGATAATGTAAAATTTTGGAAGGTGTTTGAGAATGATGATGAGCTTAGTAAATTCCTTCACCTACTAGATGAATTCTCTGATATTCATATAGATTAGGAAAACCTAAACATGGAAGAATCCCAATAGCTCAAGTTAAAAGATAAAGTAGCTAATTAGAATATTGTCCAATTACCCAACAATTATATACCTCGAGGTCTGGTACCACTAGAAGAGATTTTTGATCATAATGATATCCCTTTCAAGCCTACCAAAAAAGAGCAAGACCCTGGTGTCCAAGAAAAAAACATAGGTAGCCAAATCCATCCAAAACTTATAAATCTGTCCACTGAGTTGACTACTGATTAGAGGTCCAAATTTTGCAGCTTGATAAAATAATTTTTTGATATCTTTTCCTGGGAGTAGAGTGACTTGAAAACCTATGACACCAATATCATCCAACATAGGATTCCTTTGGAAAAGGACACCATCCCTTTCAAACAGAAGATGAGATCCACCAGTCCTCTCCTACTACCTGTAATTGAAAGAGAAATCCATAAGCTCCTCAAAGCCAAACCATAATCCACGTCAAGTATTCCAAGTGGATTGCAAACTTAGTGGTGGTAAGGAAGAAGAATGGGGAGATTAGGTTGTGTCTAGATTTTAGAATCCTAAACAAATTCTCCAAAAAAGAAAACTATCCACTACCCAAGATGGAACACCTGTAGCAAAGAGTATTAGGGGTTAGTGTCATATCATTTTTGGATGGCTTCTCTAGATATAACCAAGTTGTTGTGCACCCTAATGACCAAGATAAGACTTATTTTACCACCCCTTGGGGCACTTTCATGTATGCTATAATGCCATTTTGGATGATGAATACTGGGGCCACTTTTCAAAGAGCCTTGGACTTATCTTTTGTAGGATTGAAAGATAAATTTGTGCTTATATACCTAGATGACCTAACTGTTTACTCTCACAACCATCATGACCATTTGCAGCACTTGAGGAGGGTATTTATAAAGTGCAGGAGGTTTGGGATATCACTCAACCCTAAGAAGTCCCAATTTGCACTCAGTGGGGGAAAACACTTAGGTCACATAGTCCCAGCTGAAGGTGTGAAGATTGATCCGGTTAGGGTGGAAGCAATCTAGAAGCTATCCATACCTAGGTCAAAAAGGGATATTTAGTCCTTTTTGGGTAAACTAAATTTTGTCAGGAGGTTCATCCATAATTTCTCTAAGCTGGTAAAGCACATAACATCTATGTTCAAAAAGGATACAGAAATAAAATGGACTGACCAGGCAAGAAGCTCTCTCGAAGACATCAATAAGGATATCATGGAAGCCCCAACCCCGATTAGTCCGGACTATACCAAGAGTTTTTATATATTCTCCTTTGCATCCTATGACATAGTGGCAGCTGTGTTGTTACAAAAATATGATGAGGGTATCGATCATCCAATTTCATTCTTCAGCAAGACATTGAGGGATGCTGAGCTGAATTATGATCCCATTGAGAAAAATACTTATTCTCTCATCAAGTCATTAAAAACCTTCATGATTTACATTATACATGCAAAAGTCCTTTCCTATGTCGCTTCAACTACTATGAAGGATGTTTTGACTCAGCTTGACATTGATGGAAAGAGAGCTAAATGGATTTCCAAGCTTATTGAGTTTGATATAGAGGTGAATCCCACTAAGCTAGTAAAAGGAATAGTTCTGGCCAAACTCATGGCTAAATAAAACTATGAATTAATGGGGATAAACTTCACTTGTGTCAATTCAGTAAAATTGCAAACTGTAGTAGCAGCAGAAGTAGTTCAGGATCAGAATGACATTCAACAAGTGGTTGAAAACTTGTCTTCATGTGAGTGGTAGTCAGGTATTATTCATTTTCTACAAAAATTAGAAGTTCCTCCCAGTCTCACTCCTAATAAAGCATGAGCTCTTAAATTAAAATATGTTAAATTTTGCATAGTTGATAAACTGTTGTACTGGAAAGATCTGTTTGGGGTTTTGTTGAGGTGTCTAGATAAAGAAGAATCAGATCAGTTCATGCATCACATTCATTCCAGCACATGTGGGTGCCATCATTACTGGAAGACCATACCCCAGAAGATTTTGAGGGTAGGGTACTATTGGGCAGTCCTTTTTTTTATGTATGTACCTTTGTAAGGGCCTCTGACCAGTTCCAAAGATTTATAGGGAAACAACAGCTCAAATCCTTGTCCCTTAGGCCTATTGTAGTGAATCAGCCTTTCCAGCAATGGGGTCTAGATTTCATAGGTGAAATAAATCCATATTCTAGTGGGAAGCACAAATGGATCCTAGTATCCATAGACTACTTTACCAAGTGGATAGAGGTAGTGAACGCAACTCATCAGGTCATCATGAAGTTTTTATATGAGAATATCTTTATCAGGTTTGGCTTCCCAGTAAGTTTAGTGACTGATAATGCACTAGCTTTCAAATCCGCGACATTGATTAAAATGTGTGAGTCAATGGGCATTCAGCTGGTGCATTCCACATCCTTTTATCCTCAAGGCAATGGCCTGGCTGAGTCATCCAACAAAACCCTAGTCAGGATCATTAGAAAACTATTGGAGACAAATCAGAAAAGCTAGGACTCTAAGCTAAAGTTTGCTTTATGGGTTGATAGGGTAACAGAAAAAATGTCTATAGGGACATCTCCATTCAAATTAGTTTATGGTACTGAGGCCATTTTTCCCATTCAGCTAATTCTGTTAGTGGAAAAATTACTTTTGGAGGAGGAAGATGAACAAAATGATACGGTAAGGAGGATGATGGATTTGGTGGAGTTGCAGAAAGTCAAGGAATAGGTTATAGGAAAATCAAAATCCCATAAACAGAAGATCAAGGTCATGTTTTATAAAAGGGAAAAAGTGGACAACTTTTAGGTTGGAGATTGGGTCCTCAAGTGGGATACTGTTAGGTAGGAAACGAGAAAACATGGAAAGTTTGACTCTCTATGGATATGTCCTTGTGTGATAGCTCAGGTACTGAAGAACAACACCTTCAAATTGTAGAATCTGGAAGGGGAAGAGGTGTTTGATGGCCCAGAGGATGGGAGTTTTCTGAAACTTTACTTTATTTGAGGCTCTGAGGCTTGTTATTGTAAATTATTAGTTAGTAGGTTGTTTTAGCTTATAGAATAAACTCCATGCTCAATGGAACAGTAAATGATAGTTTTAATGTTTTTTGTTTTCAAGGAAAGGAATTTTGGTCTAGGGTTCTTGAGACCTCACAGGGAGGTTCCTATCCCCAAGCAGGAGCCATATGTTATCTCCTAAAATAATTTTTTTTTGATAGGATGAAGAATTCAAGTCATGTTATGAAATATTTAAAGATTACTAACAAATTGAGGGTATTTGGTTTTGCTAATGGTTGAAGAAATTGGAATTTTTAGCTTTCGGTGGCTTAGGCGGGGTTCTTAACAGCTCATTAGCCACCGAAAAGATTTTTTTCATAGCTAATAATTTAACGCAGGATAAAGGCTAACCACTAAAAGTGGGCCCGATCGAGTAAATGGTAAAATCACTTTCAGTGGCTTAGGAGAGACTTCAAACAGCTCATTAGCCACCAAAATGTGTTGGTTTCGGCAGCTTAGTGAGCAGTTGAAGAAGGGAGTTAACCACTGAAAGCAGGTAAAAGGAATTGGGGAAAAAGCAGTTTCGATGGCTTAGGAAAAATCTCTAATGGCTCATTAGCCAATGAAAGGCTTGTGTTTCGATGGTTAAAAGGGATATCCAGAGAGACCACTATCCGCCGAAAGCTGAGTTTTACAGCGCCATTTGGAAAACGATTTTGGTGGCTTGGGTGAATAGGTCAGGACTTCATTAGCCACCAAAAGCCCTATTTTTGGTGGCTAGCAGACAAATTCCTAACTACCCTTAGCTATCAAAAAGGTAAAAAGAATAAACGGTTAGAAACCCATCAAATCAGAGCCTATTAGAAAAACAACAATCATCAAAGGGCATGATAAACCACCCAAAAGATAGGAGGCTGCATCAAGGTGTAAGGAAATGAGTGAGGAGATCATTCTTAAACTAATAAAGACCGATGTTATTTAAAACCCTCCTTTTTCCTCCATATGTCCAAAGAACTGAAGAAAAGCACACTAGGTATCTAGGTTGATTTTAACATGATTACTGGGAAAGGGGTCTCGAAAAGATCAACTAAAGCCATCACCCTCTCACCTAAGCATCAATCATGCAGTTGACAACCCTCATAATCAATTCCCATTCTTCAGTACACTCCACCTTCGACTTTATTTTTTCTCACCACCATAAAACCATCTCTGAGAGGAATCTTGCTAAAAACACTATTCCACAGAAATTGAATTGATTGTTGTAGGTAACCAGGAGTGACATTCAACAAATAAAGAAGGGAGGGCCTTCCCTCAAGAAAGAGTTGGGAGACATCAGCTACCTAGAGGCACATCCATAGGTTTGTCAATTTTTCAAGGATGTTGATTGCTATAGGTTTTGTGAGAAGATTCAAGGTTCACACCAGCAAGTGGATTAGGCATTTTCTCTCTCTTTCAATGGCTCCAAGGAAGTCATAGGTAAAGAATAATTCCTGATAGATAAAACCCTAATTACTGAAGTGACTGGACTCCCTAGCACAAGAGATAAGTGGTTTAAAACCACCATACCAAAGGATGTAGAGTTCAGATCTTATCTTAAGCCTAAACATAGAGGGGTGGTGTGGAAGAAAAGTGTACCATCCTCCTGGATAGAAGAGAGGTGGAGGCAACTGTTGAAGGCCATTATGGCCTACATAACTTGTGAGGGGAGATACAACAGGGCCATGATTTACCATTTTAAATTGATGAACCACTTCATAGGGAAAATCCCACTAAATTTACCTTTCTACTTACACAGGAGCTTGGAAAAAATGGCAAGCCAGGTGAAGGCTCTGCCAACTAGGATTGCTGGTAGACTATCTCATCATGGTATTATCTGACTCTTGATCCAAGAATTGCTAAAGAGGAGAAATATGGAATGGGATTATTTCTTATTTTGGAATGGTTTTGAAACAATCCTGTAGCCAAAATAAAAGGGGAAGTCTCCTGCTAAAAAGTATAGCACACTAAGGAGTGGGAAAAGGAAGAGAAGGGATATATCTCAAAAAACAGTAGAACAACCTCCTTCCTATTCCACAACCAACAAGGTCAAAAGAAACTTGGATTTTAGTGAAAAGAGCTAGGAAGTTACAACACACAGTGGGAACATCTTCAACCTACCCTACTCAGATTCAAAAAAGAAAAAAGAGGAAGGTGAAGACCTAGAATTGCAAGTTGTAGCAGAGATTGAAGAATTCCCATCACCTACACAAAAAGAGAAAGATGAACTAGCAAATAAGGATTCCTCTAGTAAGCCCAAGACTCAAAGGATAAATCAGTTGCTGAGGCAAGTGTATGAGATGGATATTTTAGAATTGGAGATAAAGAAAAACAATGCTACATTGACCAAGAGGAACAAGCTGTTGCACAACTCTTACCTAGAGATGAGAGAGAGGTATGTTTTCCTAAAAACAATAAACAAAAGATACTTGAAATACTACAAAATAATGTATAGAATGATTAGGCTTAAGAGACTGCATATGAAGGAGGCCAAGCAAAACCCTAGCACCCACCTCACATTGGAAACCTGAGCGGAAGCTGCAGTAAGCCTTCAGCCTCCAAAATCAATCAAGGCTGCTATTAACCTTCCTAACATAGAGCCTGCTGAATAAAAAAGATAAGAAGATAAACTTGAAAGAAGAATTTTGGAGGTGGCTTAAGAATTTTTGAAGAACAGGGATTTCAGTGGCTTAGGCAGATGTTGAGGCAATTAATTAGCCATTGAAAGCATCGCTTTCGGCAGCTAACAGTTTCGATGTTTTGGCCTCTTAATCAACAAAACCAGAAAGAGGCATAGGGTCGAATTTTTACATGAAGGACTAGTTTTGGGTGAACATGAATAGCTCAAGGATGAAGAATAAAGATGAAGGATGATGAAGGAAACATCAAGGAAGGTTTGCTTCAGTTTTGTTGTGACATAAAAGAAGAAAAGGTCACCAACACTTAATTGTCCACGTAAAACAATGACTTATCAAGCAGAGGACCATTGACAGTTATTTCCAGTACTTACTTTAGTTATTAGAAGGTTCAGACAGTGAACGAATTCTACAGTTAATTAGACTAGTAGTTAAATTAGGGTTTTTTGACCTAATTATGCAAAAACAATTATTTTGTCTATTTTTAGTAATTAGATCCAATTTTTTAGGATTTGAATATTTTTGTAAAGGCTATAAATCCTAAGACTTATTTTATTGAAAGGGTTTGACTTCAGGGACTTGTAGAACATTACTATTGTCAAGCTTCTCATATTGCTCATGACCTAATATAAGCTCTTTTGTTATCATATGTTTAGCTTCCATTTTCTATCTATTATGTGCTTATGCTTGAA
>LPNX010231140.1:157922-234504 GCA_001517045.1 Pseudotsuga menziesii | reverse complement strand
ATACATACATACATACATACATACATACATATATATATATATATATATATATATATATATATATATATATGTTTTATGTTTTATGTATGAATCTGCCATCATAAAAAGTTCTCCATCATTGCACCATATTGTCAACCCTTGAACAGTGGTAATTAGAATCCTTCTCCATGATTGAGTTTCATGCATTCCTTGAGAGTGTGAGGTCCTATAGGTCACTTGACTTGATCCGCTTAGAAAACCATAAAAATATTTAAATTACCAGGCATCCTCGAGTTGTAACCTAGAGGAGTTTCCTGGAGTGATAATAGGTCTTATAACGATATTCTTGGGTTGGATCCATCCGTCGTGGAACAACACATTGATACATGGCTGGATGTAGTGCCTGTGCGTCAGAAACAATGGCCCATTCACCCTTCAAAGGCTGTCGCGATCAAAGACGAGATTGAGAAGCTGTGCCCAACTGTCTTCATTTACCCCATCGCATATACCACTTGGGTTTCTAATCTTGTTGTTGGGTGTTATCTTGACTAAATTAATACCAAAATGTTTGGATGTGTTCTACTATCTGGAATACACCTAATATTTAATTATCAACCGGGGTTGGTAGACTTTGAGTTGCTACAAAATATATGCGAAGGTAGAGGGATTCCTAGGGTGTTGTAGAAAATATTTTAATAAACAAAATATTGCAAAGTCTTCAAAATGAAAAACCGAGTCAAATTCCTAAATTAATAATATGGTTGAACTAAGACAAAACATGAGACTAGGATAATATTAGACTATGTTGTTTCAACTAACAAATGAGAATATAACAAAACTTATTAAATAACTTCACAGAAAGTACATATTTTGAAAATACAATCACAACAACTAGATAATTTATAAAACAAATAACTTTTGATAGGAAAATGTATATTATCAACAACTACTTAAAAAACTGAGGTTCAAGAAAGACTTTAACAAATAAGAGAATAGGAAACTGAATAAAGAAAAGAAAGTACAAAACTTAATAAAGATAATGTTAAGTTTTTTTCTACAAGTCTTTTCAAATAATCACAAAGTGAAAGGAATAGGTCTTATTACTATGATAAATTGACAAAATACTAGTATACTAGTAATTCACACCCTTAACCCTACAAATCCAAATACAAAGAAATAAATCAAACATAACTTCAAAACATTATAACAGTATTAGAGAAGAAAATCGGAAATTAAAAAGAACAAAATCACAATGCATAATTCAAAGCATGAGTTGGAAGGAGAAAAATAGAACTTAGTACATAGGTTAAAAAAATCTAATCTATGGTTCAAATAAAAACATAATTATTACCTGATGACTATAATCAGGGCATAATAAAAAATACAAAGAAACATAACTGAAAATAGATTTAAAAATAAACTAATAATACTAAAGGTAGAAGGGAAGACTGGACAACAATCTGGAAGGAAGGTCCGAATGACAATCCAGACACATAGTCCAAATGAAAGGCTGTATCCAGAAAATAATAAAAACAGACCTAAATGATTTAATGATCAGCTGATTTTGTGCATATGAAAACAAGATGTATAAAGACAAAATTAAAAATTAATTAACATCATATTTAACAGTAAAATAAACAAATAGAAATTCATGAAAATAAGAAAATCAAGGTAGACTAATACAAAAATTGTAATTTGAATCACACAAATCTATAACATAAGTAAACAAAGCTTAATCTACCTGAATTGATAAAAAAAAACCTATTCTATATGCTAATTTAAGTTCTATTTAAATGGACAAAAACAACCTATTTAAGTTCAATTTAGATTGATAAAAACAACCTACTTAAGTTCTATTTAAATTAATAAAAACAACCTATTTTATGTGCTTGAAAATAAGACTGAACAATAAGTTAGGAATGAAAGGACTAAACGCAAACCTGAAAGCAAGCTATATGTAATTAATTTTATAAACTAAAACTACATTAACAACACAATGTAAATTATATTAACTACAACAAATAGAGAACAGGAAAATAAATGTAAACAAATTAAAAGTAAAACTACTTATCTATGATGAAGAGATAACAAAAACTCATACAAGAATAGAAATTGTGAATTCTTGAGGGGCCCTCTCAGTAATCACAGATAATTCCTGGCAAATGATTTCACACATAGTCATAAACAGCAAGGCATAGAGCTTCTATTAAAAGAAAGAACAAAGTTACAATCTTCTTCTCTTTAAACAGACTCACTATCTACCTAATGGATTGATCAACACCTCTCTCTCTACATAGAGGTGTTTATATATATAATGCTTTCAAGAATTTGAGCAAGTCGACCCTATAATGGTTGATTGCTCTTCTAAATTTAGTCAAGAATAAAGCCAATAACAGTTTACAAGCCAACGCATAGGCATATCCCTTCTTTGGTGTAAGTCTAGTTTTCTTCATTGTGAACGTGGAATGCAGACTTCCTTTTAGTGTGGTTGATGTAGCATACAACCCCTTCCTTAGCGCAACTATTAGTGTGGTGTTTTATGTAGAAAATATACACAATGGCAAGTTTCTAGAACACAAGTCCTTCATCAGTGTGAACAGACTTTAGATGTGGTGCACGAACTAGCGTGAGGGTGATATTCCAGAGCATGGGTCGTTCATTGTTTTAAATGCACATACTGGTGGCAAGTTTATAAGAGGCCATGAACAATTCTAGAACAGGAGTGCACCTTCATAGTGTTGGGAAAAATCAATGCACAAGAAATCCTTCTAGATTACTAATTATGCTATCAGCTGGGCATGTGGTCAACATAACGGTTTGCCGATTGCTTCAATGTTTAATACCTAAGATCTGTTATGAACAGTGTGCAACTGATTAATGATCTGAATGGAAAACTCAAAGATGAGCTGGACGATGAGATGCATGATGAACTGAATAGTAATTGCACAGATCGGGATGAATAGCAAGTTGAATGCATTTTGTTTATAAATTTTCCCAATCATATTACATAACCTACAAACAAATATGTAAATCAATTACTATATAAAATATTCTTTAAATAATAATGATTTGAGTTAATAAAATCATAAAAATGATATTAATAACCAAATTTGAATAAACATTAAATTTGTTCTTATGTTGTGCTAAATAACGACTTGCATGACATAAAATACATGAAAGATAATAAAATATGCATTTAAATGTGTTATTTTAATGCCAAAAATGATAACAAAATGAGGCTCAACATTCCCCCAAACCAAAGAAATTCCAGGTCCCACTGACTAAAGAAAAAGATAAGAGATCATAATATCAAAGCTAACTTTAAAATATATGCCAACAACAGGCATATGCATGAATAACTAAGTCCATAAACTTTGTAATTAGTTCAACCATGTCCAAAGTAAAACTTTGGACAAGTTAAACATATGGTATAAAATTAATCATTTGATAGTTTATGTGCATGATTTGGGTAAAAGGATAGGGTTACTAAGAGTGAAATGATAATTAAACAAAACTTTTAAGGTCAAAGCATTC
Organism: Pseudotsuga menziesii; assembly: GCA_001517045.1. Taxonomy (NCBI): domain Eukaryota; kingdom Viridiplantae; phylum Streptophyta; class Pinopsida; order Pinales; family Pinaceae; genus Pseudotsuga; species Pseudotsuga menziesii. The sequence goes on along the minus strand of LPNX010231140.1, from coordinate 230,991 downwards.
TCATGGAGGTAAAAGCTATTTGTCAAAATCAAAATTTGGTTAGCAAAATTTTTAGTGCTATAATATCACCAAGTTGAGATCATCATGTGATATTTCATTTGGATTATCCTATGATCCTTCATATGGTCCTCAAAACTAATCTTCTGCAAAAATATGCTTCATGCTATAACCTAGTTCTATTGCTAATGTATCCTGGAAAAAAAACACTTATCATTTTTTCAAAAAAATACAGAAGTCATAAATAAAAACAGTCTAGTTTTTCCTTCCCCCACCAAACCAAATATATGGAGTTTCCTCTAGCCGTACAAGAGAGAAGAATAGTTTTCTCTAGATAATAAAAAGTACAAGAATGTTGTTTTATTATTTTACAAAAAGAAAAACTAACTAGTAAATGGAAATGATGCAGATATCTATAGTCATGAAGAATAACAGTGCTTAAAAAAACTACTCAAATGATGATAATATAAGTGAAAGAATGCCATAGGAAGAACTAGTCATCTATGCCTTATTTTAAATATATCTTGTCATCATAATATATTTTGAGTGTATCTCAGAGTATGTAACATTTTATAGCTATGGGTCCCATTTCTAGGATAATGAAATCCTAGATATTGGTTGAATTACATGGCTAGGTCCAATCCCAACTTACAACGATTCTCAAATGACATTGAAAACAATCATCCTTAAAAATAAAATTTGAAATTTTTTCTTCATATTGAACGTCATTCTCCGAATCATGTGCATAGTAGTGCATCAACCAAATCTCTTTTACCCGATATTTCCCCGCTGCGAGCAGGCCTGTTCAGTATCCCAAGTGGTTTATCTTGATACCATGCAAGCATAGTCCTGCTTCCAGCAAGCCTGTTCACTACCTCGACAGGTTTACTATAAGTTTTTACTTAGCATTGACCCGCTGCTAGCAGGCCTGTTTAGTACCCCGATGAGTTTACTTTGTATGACGATATTAAATATATGGAAGCCGATTAGTAGTAGAGCATGTTAAGTCCTGTTAAACACATAATTATGATTTTTTCAAAATAAAGTTATAAGTAATTTCATAATGGCCTTTATCATAGATCATGTCAAAAGAGAATAACCTAAAGGCCTTCTTTGAACTTACAATCCTTCTTCTTCATAAAAGATAAATAATGTTCCCCACAGGTAAAAATTCCGCCTACTATCGAGTCATCACACAAAAATATTTTAGGAGACAAGTTTTGATAACACGTATAGGATAAACTAGTAATCCATAGGTATAAGGTGAAATTCAAAAAACATGATATTGAGAGTAAGTCTATCAAGCACTGCTCACAATAGAAAATCAGAAATATACATGTATGAACCAAAGTACCAAAAGCCATATGAATCATAAAAGAAATGATTTAGAGTGATATACACAAAATGGTTTTTAATTATTATTACAAGCTGTAATTGTAAGGAAGGTTAAAAATACCAGATGAATGTTTTAGCGTACTTCCCTTTTCCAAATAATTTTCCATGAGCTTCTTATAGAGATAATCAAATTGCAAAACCACTTGTTAGATTATGCATATTTATTCTAAAGAAAAAGAGAAAACACACATATTTACATATATATCCTACTCTACTAAAAAGAAAGAAAATAATTCAAGTATATGAATTCTTCCAATGTAACCATGTTCGAAGCAAAATTAGAAATATACATTTATCGAGATACAAAAAAAATATTACAATGATTACTGGAATATGAAGAACCAAGCAAGCTGTTTGATTTAGCAACAATAAGCATTGAAGGAGAGGATGGTACCATGGCTCGGTTCCCTCTTGAATCCATATTTCAATGTGACTTATGTATTCTAAATTTTCTCTTTCATTTGATATATCATGAAGTCTTTTATTAAACTCTAAGTTTGATGATGGGTAATATGTAGGCTCTAAAGTCTGTCCTTCATTAAATGAAAGGCATTCCAGGTTGATATTATCTTCTTGTGGAGAAGGCCAAATAGAAACTTTATTTTCCTTTGTATTATCTATGATTCCTAGATCTACCACCACTCCAGGTATTATATGAATTTCTTGCAATACTATTGGTGAGGTAGGTGTGGTGGGTAAATGTTGCAGTTAAACAGTGTAAGCATATTGTGCTGCTTTATTATTGTTATAATGTGGACTGGATTGAACAAGAATATGCATAAGGCATAGAGGATATTTATGAGAAGGTAATTGTGGCAGATGTAAATGACTAGCTTGTGTAGTTGATTTTGTCTAGAAAATGGGATATTGTTGAGAATATTGTAGAACAGAAAGTGGTACATCATAAGAGAGAGCATCCCTATGATCATCAGAAGGTACATAAAGGATTTGCGAACAAGGTTGGCAGGGCTTAAGATGAGGCTGAGAAGAAGGTGTATTCTTACTAATTTTAAATCTTCCTCTTGAATACATTCTACATAATTCACAAACATTATCATATGATAACTGATATATGTCACTTGTTCCCATCATATTTAAAATATCTAGATATTCATTTTTTATGCCTTTGAGTAAAATTTTCTTTAAGATACCCTTTCATGACTATCTTAGTTTTGATCTCTAAAGGTTGTATTGAAAATGTTCAACATAATTTTCCAAATTTTCTTCTTCTTCCTGTGTTATTTCAAGGATGTCCTCATTAATCCTACAATATTCTTGTTATCTTTTCAAGAACATATACTTCATGTCTTCCCAAGTTTGAATACAATTACCACCTAAGCTCATGAACCATCGGAGGGCTGCTCCTTTCAAAGTAAGAGGGAAAAACTTCAGATTTTGAACAGTATATGCTCTACAAAGCATTTCCAACTGAAATAGAAATTCATCAGGGTCTTCATTTTCTAGTCCATAAAAACTTGGAAAAATGGATGGAGGAATATACTGTATTTGTGCATTCCTCCTGGATCTCTAATAGGGAATTCAAAGGTAGCAACCTCTTCGTCCTTCTCTCCTACCATATCTTCCCACAATATAAATAGTTTTTTAAAGCTCCCATTTCAAATGTTCCTATTATTTTGTTAGTAGAATGGGTGGCACTTACAACACCACTAAGTGGTTTAATTGTAAAATAAGTCATACACCCACATACAAGCAAATTGTACAAAAGTAAATTACCTAAAGGCACACTGTTAGAATAATCAACCCATAGTATTTACCCACTTAGACATTAATTCATTTATTTTTGTCTTATTTTCCTAGTCCATGAGTCCCACCATGTGCAAGTTGCTAATTGCCTATCCATAGAGGTCAAAATTGACATCTTTGACTCATGTAGCGCTTGGGAAAGCCTTAGGAATCAAATCTGCTTTATTCCTGGCCTCCTAGGCGCCTATCTGCTTTTTCTGCTTTTTCATTGTTTTAAGGCACATATGAAAGCAAGACTAGGTGAGGTGAATCAGCTTTGTTACCTTTTCCTCCTCCACTCTTTCCTCCATGCAAAAGCATGTATGAGCTGCCATTCCACCACTCATTAGCTTGCCCATGTGCCCTTGCCAATTCGTGAGCCTCATGACAGATTTGGGATCAGCTTTTTACACCTATGGGGGATTTGCCTATTTTGGGTAAGCCTGCTTTATGCTAGCTTTGGATGCCTCCTTATGCATTCGAACTATTGATGTATTCTATATATTCAGCAACCTATGTTATTATAGGGTTGGCTATTGTACACTGAGTTAATATAATTTTGTGTTACAGCTCCATATTCAGTCTCCATTGTTGACAATTTTGCATGATCAATTGTAATTTGTTGTGAGTGAAATTAATCTATTGCTGGTAAGAATTTCTACATGGTATCAGAGACATTGTAGGTTGTTACTCTCCTTCAAAAAATGTTTTGTAGGTTCGACATCAAGACTGGGAGCCTTCTACTGACAACCAGGACAAATTTTCTAAAGCTATGGATTCACAGAAAACTATCTTGACTCCCTTCAACTATTTTGAATGGAAAGCAGAGATGGAGATATTGTTGAGAGCGAAAGGCCTCTATAGGGTGACTATGGCTACAGAAGCAGAGCCCAATGCAGCTATAGAGAATATCAAATGGCACAATCGGAGAGATGAGGCCTATGGCCTCCTATGTCTCAGTATTTCCCGAGACCTCCTTTTCCATCTCGATGGATTAAATTCACCGGATCAAGTATGGGAGAAGCTGTCTGAGCTTTTTGGAAAGACAGATAAGATGAGGGGACATCAGATAAAAAATGAGCTGATATCTCTGAGTCCTAGCAGCTTTGAATCCCTGCAGCTATATTTCTCCAAGTTCAAAGCACTAGTTTTGCAGCTGAAGCAGTGTGGTATCGAAAAGAAAGATGATCAGCTCATATTGGCCATCCTCTTGAAGCTAGGACCTGACTACTCAGTCTTTGTTTCGACCTTCTATGCCACAAAACTCACAGCTCGAACCTGGAAGATGCCTAGCCTTACAGATTTCATGGAATCTCTCACACAAGAACAAGACGAGCTGGTGATGATGGGCACCATCAAACCTTCCAAAGACCAAGTTCTGGTTGCTGGAGATTTGAGGGTGGATTCAAAAGGAAAAAAGAAAGCTAAAAAGCCACCTAAACAAAAGAGAGACAAGAAGCAGTCTCCGGAGGATCAACAAGGTCCCAAGAAAAATACCTAGAAGAAGAAAAACAAAGGTGATATGAACAAGTGCTCATACTGTTCGAAGGGAAATCACACTGAAAGCTCTTGTATGAAAAAGCATATAGACATGCTAACTCAATTGTTGGAGAAGAATGGCATCTCCCTTCCAGAAGGCTCAAAGAAGAGAGAAGGAGGATCAAGTTCGGATGACAGAGAGAGAGTTCATGCTCTAGTTGTTGGCACATCAAGCTCACACAGTTTTATCATAGATTCTGGAGCTTCAAGACACATGGTTTCGACTAAGGAGGCCTTCTCCTCACTGGACAAGTCGAAAGGACCATCTATTGTACTGGGAGATGACTCTCTCACTGAAAGTAAAGGCAAAGGAAGGATAGAACTTGATCATGGTAACTTCAACAATGTACTGTATGTCCCTGGTCTTGCCTCCAACCTTCTATCAGTGTACCAGATGACCCACACTGGGTATTCTAAGAAAGTCATATTCTCACCAGATGAAGTTGAGATCATAGAAATATCAAGTGGAAGAATCATTGCAAAAGGAGTAGCGAATCATGCTCAAAAGGTATACATGTTTTCACACTTCCTGGCTTACTCAAACCCCTCTTCTCTTCTTATCCATGCTAATGAAGCTAGCAAGCTATGGCATGAAATATTTGGCCATTTAAATTACAAGTATTTGTCTGATCTTAGTGAGAAGGATATGGTCATAGGGTTGCCCAAGATAAAATTTTCCAAAGGAGTCTACCAAGGCTATATCCTAGGAAAACACCCAGAGCACAAATTTGAGAAAGCCAGCCATGAGAGAACCTCTGCACCCCTCGAGCTGATTCACAGTGATGTTGCTGGCCCATTCCCTCATATGTCCATGAGTCAGGCCAAATATGCATTGACCTTTATTGATGATTTTTCCAGGTATTGTTGGGTTCACTTCATGAAACACAAGTCAAAAGTTTTTGGCCTATTCAAGGTCTTCAAGGCTTTGGTTGAAAACCAGTGTGGAAGAAAACTCAAGGTCCTCAGATCTGACAATGGTGGTGAGTATGTCAAGTCTGATTTTATTAACTATTGTGTAGATTCTGGTATTCAGATGTAGCATTCTATCCCCTACACACCATAGCAAAATGGTGTTGCTTAGAGGAAGAACAGATCATTGAAGGAGATGGCAACATGCATGATGGAGGACAAAACTTTGCCACCAAAGTACTGGACCGAAGCTATCAACTGTGCAGCCTATATTTAGAATAGGGTGCCTCACAAATAGTTGGATGGCATGACTCCCTTCGAAGCATGGAGTGGGCACAAGCCAGATGTGACCCATTTCAGGATTTTTGGCTCAAAGGCATGGGCTAGAATCCCGACAGAGAAGAGGCAGGATTTGCAGCCCCAAATCCAAGAGTTTATTTTTGTGGGATACTCTAAAGATTCAAAAGGGTACAAGTTGATAAACTTGAGCACAAACAAAGCCTTCATTGAAAGGTGTGTTCAGTTTGAAGAAGAACCCCTTGCAGAAGTGGAAATTGGTGAAGCCTCTTCACCACCTGAACCTCAAGAAGTAAGTAAAAAGTTTGTTGAACATGCTGATTCTAATTTTTTTGATGGAGATGAGTTTATTGCAGACCCAAACATCCCCACAAGGCCTAAATGGGCATCCAAGACACTACATGCAGCAGGTGAGCTAGCTGGGGATCCCAATGACCCAAGGAGGACTAGATCTCAATTTGAGAGTGGTCTGTGCATGAAGGATCCTGAGTTTACTGAGAAATGATATTTGATGGTGGATTCTGATCCTCAAACATATGAAGAAGCAGCAGGAGATCCAATATGGCAAGCTTCCATGAATGAGGAGTTCAACTCGCTACAGAAGAGCAACACATGGGAGCTAGTGGATCTTCCTCCAGGGAGAAAACTAGTACAATGTAAGTGGGTCTATAAGACCAAATTTGATGCTGATGTTTCACCACTAAAGTACAAGGCTAGATTGGCAGCTAAAGGCTACTCACAGGTTCATGGCATCGATTACAATGAGACTTTTGCCCCAGTGGCAAAGATGGATTCAATCAGGCTAGCTCTAGCCATTGCAGCATCAAGGCAATGGGAGGTACATCATATGGATGTAAAATGTGCCTTTCTGAATGGTGATCTCACTGAGGAGATATACATGCAGCAGCCCCAAGGTTTTGCTACTGACCATTCTCTTGTGTGTGGGTTGAGAAAGTCATTGTATGGGCTAAAGCAAGCCCCCAAGGCTTGGTATGCCAAGATAGATAGCTTCTTGCTATCTCTGAATTTTGTTCGGTGCAAATCAGATTCGAATGTCTATCTGAAGGTAATTAATGGTTCATTAATGATCATTTTGTTATATGTTGATGACCTCCTCATTACAGGAAGCTCACAGGCTGAGATTGGTTCCCTAAAAGGAGCTATGAACCAAGCCTTCTCCATGACAGATTTGGGGCTCTTAAGTCAATTTCTGGGGCTTAAGATTTGTTGGAGCAGGGTCCCGCAGCTACAGAAGAAGCTACTAGTTTTGGCGGAAAGATATAGCATTAGAATAAAGAAGACAAGGCAGAGCTATGACGTCGTAGCACGTTTCCAGCTGGAGAGCAGAGCCGAAAGCCGTGACTTTTTGGGATGCGAAAGTGAAAGAAGAGCAATGGTACCTGAGCGGCCGAGAAGGGAGAGCTCACCCATTGCATTGAAGGAAGCGGCGGAAGACAAGAGGGCTCAGCGACCCTCATAAAGAAGAAGGAACAACGAGGCTCAAGCATTGAAGGCGAAGGACAGAAAGAGAAGCGGTGCATAGTACCCATGGTCAGTGCCGAGAAGCATGGAAGAATACAGAGAGCTGTGGTGTGATGGGAAGCGGCTACCTCAAGGACAGAGAGGACCGACTGTCACTAATTAGTGTTTGGGTTACTGTTGGGATAGGCCCACAGTGTTGTAATGGCAAGACCTTTGGGCCGCCTATAAAAGCTTGTATTTTGTATTGTAAAGGGTTGGTTGGTCGATTCATAGGATTGAGTCGTTAGTTGGTTAGTTGATTATTTTGAAGTAGACTCAGGAGTCAGTCAGACAGACTGTGTTGTAACGATCCAGACACCTAGCTTGTCTGTGAGTCATTTGAGTCTATATGTAACCATCCACAGAGAGAACAGAGAGGGAAGGATATATTGTAAGAAAGGCAATATAGAGATAGAAATAGACCAGAGATCTAGAAGAGATTTCGCGCTGCATATGCAGTGCAACAGACTGTGCTAACTTCCCTCAAGATATATAATAGAAGCACAGTTTGGTGGACGTAGCTCCCAGCATGGGGGTGAACCACGTTAAATCTGCGTGTTATGTGTTGCATGAATGTGTTTGTACTTGCTTATCTTTACTGGTTATTATGCATGTAATGTTAGTTGCAGTAAGTGAATGTATGTATTGTTCAGTTCACGGTAATGCAGGAAGGTAGAGATAAGTTGAAGTATTTTAGTAAGCTGCTTAAAAGACTCCTTTACGTCTGTTTCTAATGACCATTTAATCACAATATAACTTCTGGGAAGTAGAGTTTCGCACATCGGCACAGTCAATGCTAAGAGCGCAAAGTCGTAGTGGTAAGATATCGCAGAGGGGCGATATCGTACCGGCAGAGGAGCTGCGGTGCGCGATACTGCGAGCTGAGGGCTTAGTGTTGAGGAGAGGTTGGGTGTTTCGCGGTGCGCAGAGATGCGATAAGGTGGGAAATATTGTGAGTAAGTGGAAGTTGTGCGACGCAGGAATAAATCGTGCGACTTGCGCGTGGGTAAGAATCACACGGGTTTTAGTGCTGCGAGTAGAAGGGGACGTGCGATGCACCGATATAGTTGAGTTTGCAACTCACAGGGGTAAGAGAAAAGAAGTAGGATGCGCAGAACCTAGTCCAAGACACTTGAGTCTTGTCCAGCCCATTAGCTTCACTTCGGGTGAGACTTCAGATCGCTTTGCGGTCTGTCACCGAAAGGGCCAGTGAGTTAGGGGTGTTGTTGGTTGATTATAGTAAACTCGGGTCTACCCATGCAATCAACAAATGGTTTTGTTGCCGGTCTAAACGACTGGGAGTCAATGTTCTGTTGGCATCCTACGAGAGAAGAGTTTCACCAGTGGCTGGATTCAGACTTAAGGGAGTTTTCCAAGAAATAAAACCGAAGTCCTAAACTGAGCACAGAGGCCTGGTTAGTAAAGCATATTGCTTCAGACATACATGCTATATTCTTTACAACCTACGGAAACGAGCTCTTCGACTGGTTATCCAAGTTGACAGATAGGAACACATTCAAGAAGAAAAGAAACATTGTCTGGACACCGGAGCTGATTCAAACCATACAGAACCTTGACAATCCCATTACAAGAGCAGTGGACTTCTGGCTTACCAGTGTGCTAGAAGGCTACGTTACAGAATTTGCAGTTGACCAGAGAAAGAGCTTTAGCACAGATGAACGATACTTCTTCATAGGATATCACGGTAAGCACCTAAGATCTCTAAACTTGTCCCTTAAGATGCTGCTATATGAAAAAGGAACAATGGATCTAGTCTCAGATGAATAAGTAAAAATAGTAATGTCACAAGAGTTTGAAAGTGACTTTGATGACATTGGCCGAACACGTAGTGGAAAGAAGTATAAAGTAGATTTTAGCTCTCCTGTATTCGAAGACAGTTCAGATAGTATTAGACAACAGAGCCTTAGCACTACAGAAGAACCAGAGGGGGGTATCCCTTACCACCCCTATACTCCACAGAAACAGACAGGGACTCAGAATAACCCCGTAGGTACTCCATCTAGTACCTCACAGTCAGTACCTACTCCCGTTATAGCACCTTCACCTACACCGCTGAGTGGTAGTACTCCAGTTAGTCAGAACCCACCACAGAGAAATAGAATGGGAGACGACATGAAGCTACCTATTTTTAAGGGTACAGGAGCAGAAGACCCCGAACATCATTGGTTCCTATGCGAAGCTATGTGGACCATTAAAGCAATCAACGATGATAACCTTAAACTTGTACATTTGGTTACCACACTCAGAGACAGAGCCTTGACATGGTACATAAAGTATACTACATTGCCCAAGACGCTCGCCCAGGTCAAGAACGCCATGATGAAAGAGTTTAAGAAACCTAAGTCCGAGTCTCAGTGCATTACAGAGCTTAAGGATATTAAACAGCTACCATCAGAGTCAGTATGGGACTTTGACCAGAAATTTAAAGCTCTTATAGACCAAGTAAGTTTTGAGTTTGTGCCGGAGCAGCATAAAGAATGGTTTATTGCAGCGCTGCTCCCTCATATCAGAATGCCACTAATGCAGCAGAAACTCACTACTCAAGATGAAGCGCTGGAGATGGAAATGAAACTAGAGGCTTCACCTTTAGCAGAAACCAGTACGGGCATAACAACTCTACAGACCCAGTTGGCCAACCCCACATTACAGATACACGAACTTAAAAAAGGGAAAGAGGTTATGCAAGACATATGGTGCATAAAGTGTAGAGCACAGGGCCATAGTAAAGACAATTGTCTAGTCTTTCCAGAATATTTAGCATCAGGGGCTCCTAACCCCTTACCACGCACACAAGGGCCATGGTGTGATATATGTAGAACACAAGGACATCTGCCTCAGCAATGCCCCTTGCTTCAGAAGTATGTATAGATGCCCAAAAACCTATATTGTATCTTCTGTAAATCAGTTGGGCATGATCAACAGGACTGCCGAGCTTATGATCTCATGTCAGAGAGAAAACATGATGTGTACAGAGTCCAAGCAGACACACAGGGCTCAGCAACAGGACCACAGCCGGATCAGGCTTACGGAGGCCGAGCAGGAGGATTCAGAGGATGAGGCCGTGGAGGAGGCTTCACACATGGAGAAGGCTTTGGCCGAGGAGGAGGTTTTGGCCAAGGTCGTGGACCAGTCACTTGTTACAATTGTGGAATTGTAGGACACTATGCTAGGGATTGTCAGAACCCCACTACTACTTGTAACTACTACAAGTCTTACGATCATACTATCGAAGAGTGTCCTATCTTGATAGCTAAGATCAGAGACCCTAAACCAGCCACCCACCAGAACATCCAACTTATCGTTGCTGAGCAGGTAGAACCAGAACCAAGAGTCCATATCGTGACTCGGAGCTGTGCTTCCACCAGTGGTACATCACAGGAGATCGAAAAAAACACAAGCTAGGGGTGGGTGCGCAGAGCTCCTGCTAAAGCAACAGCACTCGACCTACAGAAGAATAAAGAGACCTTTCATGAAGCTAAGGCTTCATTTGATGAACCTACACTATCAGGACCGCAGGTACAGCCATCTAGGGGCGTACCGCAGCAAGCACCCTGGAGCGATAGCCCTGAGCAGGCACAGCAGGCTACCACATCGGGAAGATGCGATGAGGATGAATCGCCAGGAAGTGTACAATCCTTCCTGCACAGCTACTTGAAACTCCTGAGAAATGACAAATCCATTGGCGAGCTACAGCGCATGATAGATCAATGTCAGCAACCCTCTCTTTCAGGCAGTGCACACCACGCTGTCCATAATATTACAAGACATACAAGGACAGGAAGAGAGATGAAATTCACAGCCCAGATTGGTGAGTTTGAAATGGATGAAGTTGTCTTAGATCTCGGATCAGAGGTGAATGTTCTAACCAAGCAGACATGGGAACAGATGGGTAGCCCTCAGTTAGCCCTATCACCTATCCACCTGAGATTAGCTAATCAGCAGCGAGTATCACCATTGGGTCGACTACCGCAGGTGCCAGTTGATATTGACGGAGTTCGTACTTTTGCGGACTTCGAGGTTATAGAAATCATCGGTGACAGTCGACCATATCCAGCACTATTAAGTATTGATTGGGCAATTGGTAGAAAAGCTGTCATTGACATAAAGAAAAGACAAATGACCTTTGAGGATGTGCAGATCTGGGTCATCGCACCGCTGGATCCTTACCAAGGTCCTAGATACATCGAACCTATCCGAGCCGAGGAAGAGTCCCATAACATGGAAAGTCTCTACCAGATGACAGCAAACCATAATGACTATGTCAATCCAACTACAGAAGGGAACATTAGTTGGCAATGTGATAGTTCATGCGCATCGGATTCAGAGGTTGGTCTAGAAAACTGGCAGAACAGACTTCACGAAGTCTCAGCGCGCAGATGTGCGTTTATCAGTAAATCACTACGGTGGATTGGCACAGAAATCGCTGAGACTCCATCATATCACGGTCTGATAGACATGCAGGATTTTTTTGAACAGTTCGAGCAATAAATTCCTAATGAGCAGAAGATCGCAGCTATGGACCTTGCAGTTCAAGCCACACCTGCAAGATGGTGGTATGCGCATAAAGAGAATATCGCATCATGGGATAATATAAAAATATTGATGGCGATCAGATTTTCTGACAATAGAGAGTGCGTCCAGCAGAAATACACAGGAGAAACTGACCCCAGAGTACACATTCACGCATGTGAACAGAACTGGTCAGACGTTCCAGAGGATGAATGGGTTCACAGATTCATTCACACATTGGACACAGTTCCAAGGAATTGGTATACAGAGACCGAGCTGCGCAAGGGAACAACCACATGGCCACTTATGATAGACAGCTTTTCTACTCACCTTTGCATTTGAGTCAGAACATCCAAGTGTTTCTCAGGCCCTAGACATCATCAAAACAAAGCTTTTTGAGGATTGCACCACCTCAGTACCAGTCCAACCTGAGTGGACTATCCAGCTAGCAGAGGCATTGGAATGCTATAATTTTACATCAGAATCAGAGGAGGTGGATGAGGATCCTCGCAACACTAACATTCCGGAATCAGAAGGGACTCGCAATGTGGAGGGACCCTAGTTAGAGATTCCAGCAATCACCGAGCCCATCAAGATCAAAAATATCAATATTGGCACCGAAGAAGAACCTAAGTTTGCCTCTATTGGAGACTACTGGAACGATGAAACAGTCAGACAGATTGCAGATCTGCTACATGACTATCAGGACCTATTTCCCACCAAGTTCACAGAGATGAAGGGAATAGTTGGAGACCTGGGAGTCATGAGGATACCACTAAAGGAGGATGCTAGACCAGTTAAGCAGTGCCCATACAGATTGAATCCACGCTACAAAGAAAAAGTAAAGGACGAAATTGATAAAATGCTAACAGCAGGCATCATTGAGCCAGTAGAGGAAAGTGAATGGGTTATCCCTATGGTAGTGCAAGAAAAGAAAACAAAAGGGGACATCAGGATCTGTGTTGATCTGCGAAAACTCAATAATGCATCACTTCATGATCCATTTCCAACACCGTTCACTGATGAAGTATTAGACAACGTGGGAGGGCAGGAGGTCTACTCCTTCACCGATGGGTTTTCAGGCTACCACCAGATCAGAATACATCCAGAAGACCGATCCATGACCACCTTTGCAACCGAATGGGGCTCGTTCCAGTATACGGTAATGCCCTTTGGTATTAAGAATGCACCAGCTATATTTTCTAGAGTAGTAGTTGCTGTCTTTAAATAATACATCCATAAGTTTTTAGAAGTATATTTTGATGACTGGACTGTATTTGGGCTAATCGATAAGCACATAGGCGATCTAAGACTGATGTTAGAGAAATGTAGGCAGTACCAAATTTCTCTAAACTTGAAGAAATGTATATTTTGTGCACCATTTGGTATTCTGTTGGGCCACATTGTTTGCAGACAAGGCTTGATGGTAGACCCCGCCAAGATCGCTATCATTGTAAACCTTCCAGCACCTAACTCAGTCAAGCAACTGAGGACAGTACTTGTTCATACCGGGTACTACAGAAAGTTCATCAAGGGCTACGCAAAGATTACAACGCCGATGGAAAAATTGCTCAAAAAGGATGTAAAATTCCTATGGAATGAGGAATGCCAGTAGAGTCTAGACATACTTAAGGAGAAGATGGTTACAGCACCCATCCTAGTATTTCCAGACTGGACTAAGCCTTTCCATGTACATGTGGATGCATCTGGCATCGCATTAGGAGTCATCTTGACCCAGCCAGGAGAAGGGGATCTTGACCATCCCATCGCATATTCCAGCAGAAAGCTATCCACAGCGGAAAAGAACTACACTACAACAGAAAGGGAGGGCTTAGCTATGGTATATGTGCTGCAGAAGTTCAGGCACTATCTATTGGGCGCCTCATTTAAAATGTTTACTGACCATTCCACATTAAAATACCTAGTCAATAAACCAGTGTTAGGGGGGGAATCTGCAGATGGTTACTCCTCTTCCAGGAGTATGATTTTGAAATCATTGTGAAACCAGGAAGACTGAATGTAGGACCGGATCATCTGTCACGGTTAGAATCAGGAGAAGAGCCCAGTAACCTAGAAGACAATCTGCCAGATGCACCGTTATTTTCCATACAGATTGCAGATGAGTACTATGCCGACATTATTCAATTCCTCACCACAGGAGTAGCACCTGACGAATTTACCAAGCAGCAAAAGAAGTAGTTGGTTGTTAAAGCAGCAGACTTCACCCTCATCGTAGGACACCTATACAAGTTATGTCCGGATGAAGTTCTGCGTAGATGTGTGATGTCGCACGAGAAAGACGGTATTATCAAAGAGGCTCATTCAGGAACTGCAGGAGGTCATTTCTCTAGAAAACCGACTGCGCAGAAAATCCTAGAGGTGGGATTATGGTGGCCTACACTACATAAAGACACTAAGGACTTTTGCAGATGCTACGATATCTGCCAAAGGGTAGGAAAACCTTCACGACGTGATGAAATGCCGCTGCGACCGCAGGTCATGTTGCGCGCATTTGACAAATGGGCTATAGATTTCGTGGGTCCTATCAACCCACCAGGAAAGCGCACTGGTGCGAGATATATTATCACTGGAACATAATACCTCACCAGATGGGCAGAGGCCAAGGCAGTAAGAAATTGTGATGCTGCTACAGCTACGCAGTTCCTCTTTGAAAACATCATAAGCAGGTTTGGATGCCCAGTAATTTTGATGAGTGATCAAGGCACACATTTCTTGAACAGTACTATTGAGGAATTAACAGAAGAATTCCAGATCCAGCACCATAAGACCACTCCCTACCACCCGCAGGCTAATGGTACAGTGGAGGCCTTCAATAAGATTTTAGAAAATGCTCTTACTAAGATCTGTAATAGCCAGAGGAATGATTGGGACCTCAGAGTTAACACTGTCTTATGGGCATATAGAACCACATGCAAGAAACTTACGGGACACACACCTTTCAGCTTAGTATATGGACAGGAGGTTGTTATGCCTATGGAGTATCTTCTTCCCAGCTTAAGAATCGCTCAGATTACCGAGATGACCGATACAGACACAGTCGAAGCAAGGCTAGCACAGCTGCTTGCCTTAGAAGAAGACAGGTTCATTGCTGGATTCCATCAAAAAGTCCAGAAGGCCTGAGAAAAATCTTGGCATGATAGACACATTAAGAATAAGACTTTCCAGATCAGAGACCTGGTGCTCCTCTATGACAGCAAATTCATTAAGTTCCCAGGGAATTTCAAGACACACTGGCTAGGGCCATATCAGATCCAACAAGTCACAGAAGGAGGTGTTGTTCAGCTCAGCCAGCTGAATGGGGAGCTCTTTCCCACATGGATTAACAGCAGTAGGCTTAAGCTCTATAGTGATAGCCACCTCGCTCCTCAGCCCTAACTTAAACCAGCCACGCTGGTGCAGATGTCCAGTGTAGTTGAAAGGAGGCATCGCACCAGGAATGAGTCTACACCAAAAAAAGAAAAAAAAAAGTGTTTTATTTAATACTGTTTGTTTGCGTAGGTGATGCGGAGTTGCATCACAGTAGTAAGACAATTCCCCCTTCCACGTACTCAGTTTACAACCGACGGTGGGCTAGTCAAGTCACTATCTGACAGGTAGTTAATAAAGAAATGACCAGTATCCCCCACCATAGATTTGGCAGCAGTATAATAAATTTTTCCAGATTTGGTAAATCTCCGACGACACCGATGCCTGTATATGCACGCTTGGAGGGACACGTGATCAGATCTCAGCAATTATGATAGATCAAAATGACGGGTAGGGTCTTATCCAAGTAATTATGATGAACAACGGGTGTGACCCAGGATAACCGTTGCGTCCGGTAGTATGCCTTCGGCATAAAAGCAGACATCCTTCAAGTAGGAAGGGTACAGTTGCCAAATCTTGAGAACTATGCAAGGCAGTGCTAAGTGTCCCCTGAGCAGAGCTAATTAAGTTGCAGAGTACAGGTACTTCTAGAGTTCGAAGCCACTGCACGCCCAGAGTATTGAGCCAAGCAGATTCTGACTAAAAGCGAACCTCTAGAAGGCATGTTCAGACGTTTTGACCCTGGTCCTGGTGACCGTAGATCTTCCATGACGACGTCGCCCAGGGATGTGAAATTAAGTATAGCACAAGTTAGACAGTCGCTAAAGATGAAGAGTCAAGCGCCAGAAGTAGAAGTTGTCACTAAAGTCTCTGCTAAGGAGAAGAAGAACGCCGAGCCGACCACTGAAGATAAGAAAGCAGAGCAGAAGACTGATGAGAAGAAATATCCCGCTAGGAGAAAGTTAAAAATGAGAAAAAGAAAGCAACGGGAGAAGGTCGCTGACCTATCTGATCAGCTAAGAGAAGCACAAAAGATTGTGAAGGTACTGAAACAGAAACCTGAGGGTCAGAGGTAGCATGTGGATCTGGACCACTTCGAAGAGAAGAGAAGTGGAAGAAGACTGCAAACCCAACGGAGGGGAGACTTCCAGAACGAGGACAAAGGCTTGTTCTCAGAGCGGAGTTCATGGGTTGCTTCTTCTCCGTCCACGAGGCTCTATATGGAAGGAAAGGTTTGAGGAGGCTGGAAGATACAGATTTTCCTTGTGATAAAAGTTCTAACCCATATAAAAAGGCAAGGATATCTGTGGAACACTTCTCAAACACTAGAGCGCTCATACAGAAGAAAGAGCGAAGAGAGCGACACCGTGACTATGGGCAGAAAGGATAAGAGAGCCTAGCGAACTAAGTTACCGAAATTCCATGAGAACGTGTCAGGGTAATGAAGAACGAAGTCGAAAGACTTCAGCTGAAGTTGCAGAAGACTTCGCAGGAGGCGAAGGATAAGTTGCAGCAGGAGAAGCCTGTTCCAGGTGGCTCGAGGACGAGCCACAAGTAAGCGTTAGGGGATTGTTGGAGCAGGGTCCCGCAGCTACAGAAGAAGCTGCTAGTTTTGGCGGAAAGATATAGCGTTAGCGGAAAGAAGACAAGGCAGAGCTACAACGCCGTAGCACGTTTCCAACTGGAGAGCAGAGCCGGAAACCGTGACTTTTTGGGATGTGAAAGTCAAAGAAGAGCGACGGTACCTGAGCGAACGAGAAGGGAGAGCTCACCCACTGCATTGAAGGCAGCGGCGGAAGACAGGAGGGCTCAACGACCCTCATAAAGAAGAAGGAGCAATAAGGCTCAAGCATTGAAGGCAAAGGACAGAAAGAGAAGCAGTGCATAGTACCCATGGTCTGTGCTGGGAAGCATGGAAGACTGCAGAGAGATGTGGTGTGATAGGAAGCGGCTACCTCAAGGACAGAGAGGACCGACTGTCACTGATTAGGGTTTGGGTTACTGTTGGGACAGGCCCACAGTGTTGTAATGGCGAGACCTTTGGGCCGCCTATAAAAGCTTGTATTTTGTATTGTAAAGGGTTGGTTGGTCGATTCATAGGATTGAGTCGTTAGTTGGTCAGTTGATTATTTTGAAGTAGACTCAGGAGTCAGTCAGACAGACTGTGTTGTAACGATCCAGACACCTAGCTTGTCTGTGAGTCATTTGAGTCTGTATGTAACCATCCACAGAGAGAACAGAGAGGGAAGGATATATTGTAAGAAAGGCAATATAGAGATAGAAATAGACCAGAGATCTAGAAGAGATCTCGCGCTTCATATGCAATGCAACAGATTGTGCTAACTTCCCTCAAGATATATAATAGAAGCACAGTTTGGTGGACGTAGCTCCCAGCCTGGGGGTGAACCACATTAAATCTGCGTGTTATGTGTTGCATGAATGTGTTTGTACTTGCTTATCTTTACTGGTCATTATGCATGTAATGTTAGTTGCAGTAAGTGAATGTATGTATTGTTCAGTTCACGGTAATGCAGGAAGGTAGAGATAAGTTGAAGTATTTTAGTAAGCTACTTAAAAGACTCCTTTATGTCTGTTTCTAATGACCATTTAATCACAATATAACTTCTGGGAAGTAGATTTTCGTACATCGGCACAGTCAATGCTAAGAGCGCAAATTCATAGTGGTAAGATATCGCAGAGGGGCGATATCGCACCGGCAGAGGAGCTGCGGTGCGCGATACTGCGAGCTGAGGGCTTAGTGTTGAGGAGAGGTTGGGTGTTCCGCGGTGCGCAGAGATGCGATAAGGTGGGAAATATTGTGAGTAAGTGGAAGTTGTGTGACACGGGAAGAAATCGTGTGACTTGCGCGTGGGTAAGAATCGCACGGGTAAAAGTGCTGCGAGTAGAAGGGGACGTGCAATGCGCCGATATAGTTGAGTTTGCGACTCACAGGGGTAAGAGAAAAGAAGTAGGATGTGCAGAACCTGGTCCAAGACACTTGATTCTTGGCCAACCCATTAGCTTCACTTCGGGTGAGACTTCAGATCACTTTGCGGTCTATCGCCGAAAGGGCCAGTGAGTTAGGGGTGTTGTTGGTTGATTATAGTAAACCCAGGTCTGCCCATGCAATCAACAAGATTTCTCAAACCAAAGCTGGAATCAAGGTGCACCAGTCCAAATATGCCTTGGATTTGCTGATCAAATTCAGAATGCAAGATTGCAAAGCAAGCAAAACTCCTTTCCTTTCAGGAGTGAAGCTGGAGGAAGATGATTCTCCACCGATGGTAAACAACACTTTGTATAGAAAGTTGATTGGATGTTTATTGTATTTGACACATACTCAACCTGATCTTTGTTATTCAGTCAGTGTTGCTTCTAGATTCATGGATCAGCCCCATGAGATCCATTGGAAAGCAGCCAAGAGGATCCTTAGCTTTGTTCAGGGAACAAGGACACATGGGATTTTCTATAAAGCCAATTCTGACCTTGATTTAATTGGTTTTACTGACAATGATTGGGCAGGTGATAGCAAAGACAGGAAGTTCACTTCAGGTTATGTGTTCATGCTTGCAGAAGGGCCAATCAGCTGGTCAAGTAAGAAACATAGTGCCATTGCACTCTCATCTACAGAAGCTGAGTACAGAGGAGTTGTTAATGTAGCAACTCAGTGTTTATGGTTGCAGGGTTTACTTGGAGAGTGTGGTTTCGAACCTGAGTACTCAACTACCATCTACTATGATAACCAGAGTACCATTCGAATCTGCAAAGATCTAGTTCATAAGCAGAGAACCAGACACATTGATATTCACATGCACTACATCAGAGAGCTTGTGCATGATGGCACCATTCACCTACTCTTCTGTTCATCTTCAGAACAAGTAGCTGATGTCTTCACCAAAACATTTTGTGAGAAGACCTTCAGCAATCTCAAATCACTACTGGGGATTGCTGATCATGCTGTCAAAGCATGAGTTGAGACAAGATTCTACAATTTTGTTTTATAGTCCATGTTTAAGGGAGGATTTTCCCAAGTTGGTTTTGCCTCTTTCCTTGTTTCATATGGACTTGCAGTATGTAAAAGGGTGACTAAGCCTTGTTGCTAGGCCCTATATTTTTTATTTATTACTCATAAATTCAGGCTTAAGGGGGGGTGTTAGAATAATCAACCCATAGTATTTACCCACTTAGACATTAATTCATTTATTTTTGTCTTATTTGCCTAGTCCATGAGTCCCACCATGTGCAAGTTGCTAATTGCCTATCCATAGAGGTCAAACTTGCCATCTTTGACTCATGTAGTGCTTGGGAAAGCCTTAGGAATCAAATCTGCTTTATTCCTGGCCTCCTAGGTGCGTATCTGCTTTTTCTGCTTTATTCCCTGCTTTTTCAGTGTTTTAAGGCACATAGGAAAGCAAGACTAGGTGAGGTGAATCAGCTTTGTTGCCTCTTCCTCCTCCACTCTTTCCTCCATTCAAAAGCATGTATGAGCTGCCATTCCACCACTCATTAGCTTTCCCATGTGCCCTTGCCAATTCGTGAGCCTCATGACAGATTTGGATCAGCTTTTTACACCTATGGGGGATTTGCCTATTTTGGGTAAGCCTGCTTTATTATAGCTTTGGATGCCTCCTTATGCATTCGACCTATTGATTTATTCTATATATTCAGCATCCTATGTTATTACAGGGTTGGCTATTGTACACTGAGTTAATATAATTTTGTGTTACAGCTCCATATTCAGTCTCCATTGTTGACAATTTTGCATGATCGATTGTAATTTGTTGTGAGTGAAATTAATCTATTGCTGGTCAGAATTTATACACACATGTACATCAATTTGAACTTATGGAAATAAACTATCTAAGTTTGCAAAAAGAAAATTACACTTTAAGGAAAATAAATCAAACTTTGCGTAAAAATAAACACACTTGTACAAAAAGAAAAACAAGGCTTTGGGGAGACCCACTAAAGTGGATGCATCAGGCTGTCACACTATGGAAATTTCATAGTGAAGTCATCTTTGCGTCTTACCATTTCCCCTTTCCCTAGTTGTGTAACGTAAAGGAAACCTATATATCCTTATACATCTAGACTTTGTTTATGAAAAACTAAACTAAAGGAAAACCAAGACTACTAATACTTCATAAAATTAATAAAGAATTTTTTATTTTTCTACCTTACAGAACAACTCCCCAGCGATGGCACCAAAAATGTTGGGTGATATCTTGACTAAATTAATACCAAAATGTTTGAATGTGTTATACTATTTGGAATACACCTAATATTCAATTATCAATTGGGGTTGGTATACTTCGCGTTGCTACAAAATATATGCAAAGGTAGAGGGATTCCTAGGGTGTTGTAGAAAATATTTTAATAAACAAAATATTGAAAAATCTTCAAAATGAAAAACTGAGTCAAATTCCTAAACTAATAATATGGTTGAACTAAGACAAAACATGAGACTAGGATAATATCATACTATGTTGTTTTAACTAACAAATGAGAATATAACTAGCGTAGATCCAAATCCTAGGCTCTATCAAGCACAAATCAAATCTCTTGAGGTGCAAACCTCTTCTTAGGTATCCATTTTTTATTCAAACCAAAAGACACATCTTTTTATTTAAGGTCCACATATAATTTTATTATTATTAATATTTAATATTATTTATGGGCAGCATATAATATTTTTTATTATTTTTTATTTTGTTAAGAATGAACATTGCATCATTTCCCCACACATGGTTTTAAAACCATATGCAAGGCCCTCCTACAATCATGGGCTGTTTAGGAGGCCTTGCACATGGTATTAAAACCATTTGCAAGGACCTCCTAAACCATGTACAATAAAACCATGGGTTGTTTAGGAGGCCTTGCACATGGTTTAAAAACAATGTGCAAAGCCTCCTAAACCATGTACAATAAAACCATGGGTTGTTTAGAATGTCTTTCACATGGTTTTAAAACCATGTGCAAGGCCAACATATTTTTGCTGATAATTCAATTTTGTGTTTTTTTCTTGACCCACATATTTTTTTTACAGATAATTAAATTTTTACTTTTTTATTGTTTTTTTAGGTAGGAAGATTACAATATCTCCCGCATATTAGATTGTTTTTTTTGGCTAACATTTATTTTGGCCTATTAGAAAATTTATTTTTTATTAATAAAAAGAACATTATGAAAGTGATATTATTTTTTATTTTGTCTTACAAAATGTCTCCCATAATATTCACTATCACTATTATTTTTTTCCGACATGTTACAAACGTTACTAACCTTACATCACCTTACAAGATCTCCCCCATAATGGGCTATAGAGCGCCTCTCGGAACAACAAAACTTATTAAATAACTTCATAGAAAGTACATATTTTGAAAATACAATCACAACCACTAGATAATTTATAAAAAAATAACTTTTGATTGGAAAATGTATATTATCAACAACTACTTGAAAAACTGGGGTTCAAGAAAGACTTTAACAAGTTAGTGAATGGGAAACTAAATAAAGAAAAGCAAGTAGAAAATTTAATAAATTAAATAAAAAGCAAGTAGAAAACTTAATAAAGATAATTTTAAGTTATTTTCTACAAGTATTTTGAAATAATCACAAAGTGAAAGGAATAGGTCTTATTACTATGATAAATTGACAAAATAATAGTATACTAGTAATTCATGCCCTTAACTCTACAAATCCAAATACAAAGAAATAAATCAAACATAACTTCAAAACATTATAACAGTATTACAGAAGAAAATCGGAAACTAAAAAGAACAAAATAACAATGCATAATTCAAAGCATGAGTTGGAAAGAGAAAAATAAAACTTAGTACATATGTTAAAACAATCTAATCTATGGTTCAAATAAAAACATAATTATTACCTAATGACTATAATTAGGGCATAATAAAAGAGCCAAAGAAACAAAATTGAAAACATATTTAAAAATAAACTAAGAATACTAAAGGTCAGATGGAAGACTGGATAGCAATCTGGAAGGAAGGTCTGAACGATAGTCCAGACACATAGTTCGAATGAAATGATGTATATAGAAAATAATAAAAATAGACCTAAATGATTTAATCATCAGCTGATTTTGTGCATATGAAAACAAGATGCATAAAGATAGAATTAAAGCTTAATTAATCATCATATTTAACAGTAAAATAAACAAATTCAAATTTATGAAAATAATAAAATCACTGCAGACTAATAAACAAATTGTAATTTGAATCACATAAATCTATAACAGAAGTAAACAAAGCTTAATCTACCTAAATTGATAAAAAAAACCTATTGTATGTGCTGATTTAAGTTCTATTTAAATCAACAAAAACAACCCATTTATGTTATATTTAGATTGATAAAAACAACCTACTTAAGTTCTATTTAAATTAATAGAAACAACCTATTCTATGTGCTTGAAAATAAGACTAACAATAAGCGAGGAATGAAAGGACTAAACGCAAATCTGAAAGCAAGCTATATGTAATTAATTTTATAAACTAAATCTACATTAACAACACATTGTAAATTATATTAACTACAACAAATAGAGAACAGAAAAATAAATGTAAACAAATTAAAACTAAAACTACTTATCTATGATGAAGAGATAACAAAATCTCATACAAAAATATAAACCGTGAATTGTCAAGGGGTCCTCTCAGCAATCACAGATAATGCATGGCGAATGATTTCACACATAGTCATAAACATCAAGGCATAGAGATTCTATTAAAAGAAAGAACAAAGTTACAACATTCTTCTCTTTAAATAGACTCACTATCTACCTAATGGATTGATCAACCACCTCTGTCTCTGCATAGAGGTGTTTATATACATAATTCTTTCAAGAAGTTGAGCAAGTCGACCCTTTAGTGGTTGACTACTATTCTAAAATTAGTCAATCATAAATGCAATAACAGTTTACAAGCCAGCGCATAGGAATATCCCTTCTTTGGTGTAATTCTAGTTTTCTTCATTGTGAACGTGGCATGTAGACTTCCTTTCAGTGTGGTTGATGTAGCATACAACCCATTCCTTAGCACAACTATCAATGTGTTGTTTGACACAGAAAATATACATGATGGAAAGTTTCTAGAACACAATTCCTTCATCAGTGTGAACAAACTTCAGATGTGGCGCACGAACTGGCATGAGGGCGATCTTCCAGAGCATGGGTCGTTCATCGTTTTAAATGCACAGACTAGTGGCGTGTTTACAAGAGGCCATGGAAAATTCTAGAATAGGAGTGTGCCTTCTGTGTGTTGGGAGAAATCAATGCACTGACAATCCTTCTAGATTACTAATTATCCTATCACTTAGGCACGTGGTCAACATAACAGTTTGCAGATTGCTTCAATATTTAATACCTAAGATCTGTTATGAACAGCGTGCAACTGATTAGCAATATGAATGGAAAACTCAAAGGTGAGCTGGACGATGAGCTGCATGATGAACTGAACAGTAATTACATAGATCAGGATGAATAACAAGTTGAATGTGTTTTATTTATAAATTCTCCCAATCATATTACATAACCTACAAAAAATATGTAAATCAATTACTATATTAAATATGCTTTAAATCATATATATTTGAGTTAATAAAATCATAAAAAATGATATTAAAAACCAAAGTTGAATAAACATTAAATTTGTTCTTACTTTGTGCTGAATAACAACCTGCATGACATAAAATACACAAAAGATAAAAAAACATGGATTTAAATGTGTTATTTTAATGCCAAAAATAATAACAAAATGAGGGTCAACACCTATCCCCGTGAATAAAAAAAAGGGTACCATCCACATCTGTACATATTTTTGAGATTTGAATTTGGCATGTCCCAAGGACAATTTATCTACTCCTTTCATCAGCCAAATCATTGATTCATGCGTCGGACATGAGGTGTTTTCCTTTATGGATGGTTTCTCTGGATGCAACCAAAATCAAATCTAGAAGGAGGACTGATACAAGACTGCGTTCACAACCCTATAGGGCACATTTTCATATCGAGTGATGCCCTTTGGTCTTAAAAATGTGGGAGCCACTTTTCACTGAGCTATGACATACTGCTTCCATGACCTTTTTCACATCATACTAGTCTACCTTGATGACCTGGCCACTCATTCATGAAAGTACTCATAGTACTTAGACGATTTGCAACAATTCTTCCTACGATGTCCCAAGTACAAAATTCGCTTGAACTCTCTCAAGTGTGTATTGTGTGTCCCATCTAGCCGTTTTCTTGGGTTCATCACTTCTCGCAAAGGGATTGTGCTTGGCCCTCTCAAATTTCAAGCCATTTTCGATCTACCCTCACCATGGACTTTGCACCAGTTACAGATTCTCCAAGGAAAGGCTAACTTCCTTCGATGCTTTATACCAGAATATACAACAAAATTACATGGTTTCTTACACCTCCTTTGTATCAACATCCCATTTGTTTGGGATCAACATGCCGAAGATGATTTTGACACATTAAATTAATCTTTGGCTTCTGCTCCGTTGATTTTTGCACCGGACTTCACCAAGGACTTCATACTCTATGTATCGACATCCACAAATTCCATCACTAGAGTATTCATCTAGGAGGATGATTCTCATCAAGAGCATGTGATTTATTACATTATTTAGAATTTGATCAGTCCCCCCTTACGATATTCATCTAAAGAAAAAATGGCCCTCATCGTCATGTTCTCGGTCCAAAATATACACCATTATATTCTTGCAAACCATACTAGAGTCTTGACCGATTCCAACCCTATGTGGTACCTCTTGAGCCACCACCTCCTACAAGGTCATGCAGCCAAGTGGATTCTTGTCCTCTAGGAGTTCGACCTAGAATTCATTTCCCCCAAGAGCACCAAGAATTTAGTGCTAGCTGCACTGATGAAAGACCTACCTCCATTGTCTGTGTCACCACCGATTATGGTCAACCTCCCCAATGAGTTCTTATTTGTCATTTCTATGGAAGATCCATGGTATGGTGTCATTCTCCTATAATTTGGCACCTAGAAATTTGAGGCTCACCTAAGCCACAAAGAAAGACGACACATTCGACACCAAGCTACTCTCCATCTCCTCATTGGGGATGTTTTGTACCATCGAGGCGTCGATACCATACTACGTCGTTGCCTCACCCATGATGAGGCTGAACAAGTCCTCAATGACTATCATAGTGGAGCCTATGGTGGCCACCTCTCTAGTTTGGTGACTACTCAAAATATTCTACATGTCGGCTATTTTTTTCCTTCAATTTTTGCTGATTGCATAGAGGTAGTCAAACACTGCCACAACTGTCAACTCTCTACTCCAAAGGTAAGGAATTACCCTACACCTTTGCATCCTATAGTCATATTCATTCCCTTTTGCAAATGGGTGATCGACTTCATGACCTGTAAACCTACCTCGGTCGATGGCCATAACTACATCATCATGGCTGTTGATTATTTCACCAAATGGGCAAAGGCCATGCCTACATTTAACTATAAGGCCGACACTATGGAACATTTCTTCTTTAATCGTGTTATCGCACGTTTTAGTGTCCCCCAAAAAATAGTGTTAGACCATGGTGAGCACTTTGAAGACACCGTGTGGAACGAATTCTCAACCATGTTGAAGCTTGAACACCAATTATCCTCCTCCTATTACCCTCAGGAAAATGGCCAGGTTGAAGTTGCTAATAAGATCATCAAAATGATGCTCCAAAGGATGGTTGGTAACCACAAAACCAATTGGAATCATATGCTCTTTTTATATATTTGGGCCTACCGGATGTCAACAAAAACCTCCACTGATTTTAATCCTTTCCACTTAGTCCACGGTGTCGAGTTGGTACTTCCCATAGAGTGCCATATTTCGTCATTCTGTCTTGCCATAGAAATCCTTCCTGATACATCACCCCTAGAAGAACACCTATTCCTACTTAAACAGACCAATGAGGATTATTGCGCTTCCCTCCAAGCGATTAAAGAAGTTAAAACTTGTCCAAAGTCACATTTTGACTCCATGTCCACCTTCGCACCTTTAGCGAAGGCAATCTGGTCCTTATTTATGGCCAAGCTAATGATAAATTGGGAAAATTGAAGTTCGAATCAGTGTGGTACGGACCATATGTCATTCAACACTGCCTCAACAAGGGCGCATATTTCCTTGCCAAATCGGATGGCCTCCTATTGAAGAATCCCTGCAATGGGCTCTACCTCAAGAGGTTCTATGCCTGAGGTCTCTAGCATGAATCATTTGTAGTATACTTTTTATTTTTGTTGTTTTATACCATTTTTGACATGATTCTTACACTTTTTTTCCTTTATTTCTCCAAATGGATCCTACCTCACATCGCTATGTTGTATTCGCTAATGGAGCAAGTAGATGGTTCCCTAATCTCACCACAGCTGTGTGGGTTATCTATTCCCCATCACATGAGTTGATCCACATCGAAAGAACGTGTGTTGGCATTGCTACCAACAACCAGGATGAGTATGACATTGTCTTTGGTCTTTTGGTTTCTTCCCTCCAGATGGGTAATCATCACATTGATGTCTTCTTAGACTCCCAGCTGCTTGTCTCCCAGTTAAATAACTACTACCGGCTATGTGATCCTTGCCTCTTTAGAAATTTCCTCTACACTAAACAATTGGTTAGAAATTTTGAATCCATTACATTCACACATGTTCCCAGAAACCTCAATAGTGTAGTAGATCAAATGGCTAATGACATCACAGAGTGGTACATTCATCATCACATATGGGAAATAAAAGATGCATCATGCATCATATAATCATGTATCCGTATAACATATATCATCTAGGAATTTTCATCATAAAAAAGACTAAGATAAAAACTATAAAAAAAGCATCCATGTGAATGAAAACTATATATATATCATGTCATAAGTGTTCAGTACAAAATGAGAAGCTCCACAAGATTTCTCAGCTAAATGTACATAGCAATACAAAAATCCTAGTGCACCAGCATAGTAGGGGAAGCTCCGCTAGCTACTAATCAAAATAATAATCCTCATCCTACTCCTATGACTCTGTCTCCCCTATGAGGCCTCCTCCTCACTAGAACTATCCTCTTCCTCCATCGGTGCATCCTCTTGGGTCACCGCTCGATTGTACTCTGTCGTGACTGCGATCCTCTTGATCAAGGGGATCCACTCGGGAGGAGCGCGGTAACAAGAAACAATTAGATCATTGTCCAACTGATACCAGCCATCATCGGTAACACCATCCAGTAGATGATAAATATTGAGACAGAGCAACTGCAAGGTATTCCAGGGCCCAAGAGTAGGCGGATCCACCCCCTCCACCCTCCCCCTCCGTTGCACGTAACCCACGGGCGGTCATGGTGCAACATCTGCACATACACACGGTACATCATAAGTATATTTTGTAAACATAAAATGGCTACCACTAAGCTAGTGTACTATATATGTGTGTAAACACATAAAACATCATGTATATATACCATCTAGTCCTGAGGCCTCTCCTGGAGTTCAAAGAATCTCTGGATCTCCCATGCAATCCATGCCTACGTATGGGTAGTCTTAAATGATGACTGGATGCTTTCTCCACTATGCGAATAACTCCTGAGTAAAGAAACGACCCACTAGTTTGCTTCCCTCACATACCAACATCTCATTTCATCGACACATCTGAGGTTGTTCATTCCCACCATCCCGCATTGCCAAATGCAGTCGAAGGGTTAACAGCCTCTCGAAGAAGAAGGAGTGCAAAAACAAGGGGAAACGAAATTCCCCTCCCATAGTCCTATAACAACTCAGTGCACACCTAACCACAGTTAGATACATCTGGGCCCACCCATAGTAGGTTCCTGCTATCACATGCTCCACAATATGGAGCTGCCTCAGGGAGATCTTATGGGTCCCAGACAACCCAAAGATCCACAACACCATGGCTGCAACCACCTGAGTTGAGAGACTCTCAATGTCACATATCAAAATATATGACCCACGCACATAAGAAGATAAATAGTAGTGCCTCTCATAGAGATCATCCAAAGTATCCCCGTGTGAGAGATTTGGCATTGTATCACCAATCACTCTGGGCATTAGGAGCCCAGTCAAAAAATAAACGTCCTAAAACGTAATTGTTAAACCAAAAAATTTCCTAACCTACTCTACAAGGCCTACATGACATACATACATCTATTTCCTAACCCATTGTATGCCCAACCCCACATTTAACCTATGTTTCTCTCATGAAGGATAAAATAATAAAAAAAAGGCTTTAAAAACCCCAAAAGAGCCAAAATAGCTCACAAAGGACCTAAACAGCTCACAAAGGGACTAAAGCCTCCCAAAAAAAGCTAAAATATCTAAAAGGGCCTTGAAACATCAAAAGGAGCTAAAAATAAGAGAAATGGGGGCTTAAAACACTAGGTAGAGCCCAAAACCCTATCCAAGGGCTTAAAACCCTAAAAACGTGAGAAAAACTATAAAAGGACGGATGGGGGTCCCTATCACTCATGACAATTTTTCTTCTTGTTGTTACTATAGTTGCTTGAGTGCCTTGAGAGACCTTTCCTCTCAAGCCATTCATTCCATTCACCTCATTCCCCCATTTTCCCATTCCTTGGTGTGTTGAGCCAAAACTCCACCCAACCCTTTCATGTGGAGTATCATCTTCTTAGTTTGGGAATGGTGGCCCCCTTCCAAAACTGATATGAGGTATAATGGTTTTCTTGTTTTTGTTATTCAGTTCATAGTTCAAATATTGTTTCTTAGTTTATTACTAACACTTTGTTGTAGGTTTTTGTTTATCCATTGACTCTGTCCTTCCGTCCCATACACGAAAGGTAGGTTTTTCTAAACGTGGCTAGGTCTTTTTCCCAGTTACAAATTGTCGACCACACTGGGTCAATCCTTTAGGATCCCTAGTTTTCTTTAATTTTTTATTGTTTTTATTTCATTTTTTCTCCTGATCGAGCCCTCATAGGGCTAATCCGAGTCCATTCATCCCCAGTACCAGTTACTGTCGGTTGTACCTAACTCCCTTTAAAAAAAAATTGCTTTAGGGTCGAATCAGTTGTTTCAAGATGAAAGAGGCGACCCAGTTGCCTGTTCTGGCCCTATAGAAGTGATTGAGTCACCTGCTTTTCCCAGGAATTTGTGACTTAGCCTCCATGAGGCAGTTGTTGTTTTAAGGCCTACATGTGCGACCCAATCGCCTATTTAGGCCTGACAAGTGCAACCTAGTCTCGTGTTTAGGACCAAAAGGAGCAACCTACCCCCTTGGGGACTATCACTGCATTTTTTTCCCTAGTTGCTGCTGTTTGGACCGTAGATATGGCCAAGTCACCGCTATCTAGTAAACATAAGTGACCTGGCTCTTTTTTTAGTTCTTTCTGCATTTGGTTGTCTATTTCACTAACTGTTTAAACATTAATCTATTTATTATGCTATTAATTTCATACCAGTTTAGCTTCAATATTTCATAGTTAAAGACATTGGGAATTAACTTCCTTGTCTAGCCCTTCCTCTTCTACTCAGTCATCACCCTCCGGGGTCTTCTAAGATAATATGGATGGTTGAACAAGTGTAGTAATAGGCACCTGTGTTTGTGATTTCTTTAATCCATTAAAAAAAAAGCGACCTGGAATCTAGAGGGGGTGGAAACCATTGGGGGTTTCACAGTGTTTGCATCCTCCCTGTTGAGCAACTTTGCATTTGAAGAGTGACTTGTGGATCTATGGGTGGGATTGTTCCTAGTTTGATAAGATCCCAACACTCTTTCTTGGATTGAGGGGATACAAAAACAAAAGACACATTACAGATTTCTAGTTTTGCAGTTTCAATTGCGCTTGAGTTATGTTTATTTCACTAGTTTACACATCACGGTTCATATTTCCCATTGCATGATCAAACAATATTAAAGAAAAACCAGGACCACTCACCATAATTGGAAAAATAATTTAAATAAAACTCATTCACAAAAGTGCACACAACAACACCATTTAATTCAACCAACCTCGGTTCATGACCCCGAGCAAACCTTTAAAAGTAACCAATTTACATTAAATTAAACTTTGCAATTTTAGGACATAAGTCCCTAATTTCCATAACTGTGGGAAGTGCTTGGGCTATGCCCTAAAACTCATTATGAGGAGTACCATAGGAACACCAAAGTAGCTGGGCAACGAGAGGAATTTCCAAGTGAAATGGGCCAATGACCTCTTCCAATTTACTAGTAAAACATGTGATCGAAAAGCCAAGTGATGTCCTATGACAGTCTTAGTGGTCGAGGGACCACCTATAATCCAATAGGAGGCCATTAAACCAGGGTCCAATTTGCATTACATGCTACTATTAGACAGGCACCATTGATCCACCACGATCCTCCTCTCATCTTAGAGGGGAGTCCCCTCAGTTTGGGCCATTAAACCAGCACCGTCGAGACCATTCTCAACAACCATCACCATTTGAAGGCCAAATAGTGTTTGACTTTGACTCGGATTCCTAACAATCTGAGACTCATCTCCACACTGCACCATCCAACCCCATGGATTGCGTAAATCCCAATCCCTTCTTCATCGGGGTGATTGGCAGTGGACCTACATCCCTGCCCCCATCATGACCAACATTTTGGCTGAAATTCCCAATACCATTGGACATTCTATGATTTATCCACTACCCAATAGTGGCAGCCCTACACCAGTTCTACAATTCCCATAGTTCCACCTTTCGTGCCTGGGGGTAGTGACCCTTACACTATTTTTTCGACTATCCCCATTGCGGGAAGTTAGTTTTAGGTACCCCCAATCACACAGGGACAACAACACTCTTACAAATCTTAGTGCCATTTTCGAAACCCCTCATACTAGCCTTGGGTCTCACCTCTTGTTCATGGCACGCCTAAACTTTCTTGATCTACTCAGGTTGACCAATGACCCAATCTGTCATTAATCCCATTAGCCTCTCATGCTAACCAAACTCCCCTCATACATTCCAAAGTTTGAAGGGAAGGTAGGGGAGTGCCCCTAAAACAACATAATGTCGTTTCATCTATGGTGTTCATTGAACAACATCGTAGATGATTCCATTAGACTCAGGCTATTCCAACGCACCCTTACAGGTGCCACAGCCAAATGGTACATAGAGCTACTTCAAGCCTCCTATATGGAATTCAATTCTTTGGCCTTCATGTTCCTACAGTATTTGCAACTCCGTACCAATTATGACAAGGGTGTATAACGCCTACTATCTTGTCGCCAAAACACGATGACTCACATAACCAACCACATCCATGAGTGGCAGCGATGTCGCATCCTATGAAAGATCAAGCTTGACGATAGGATCTTCCAGGATTGGTTCTTGAAAATCTTACTTTCTCCCATTGTTAAGTACGTCACCTCTGAACATCTCCAGATTGAGGAAGAGGCCATCCTAAAGGCCCAACAATTTGACTTGATCTATGCTCAGTCTGGATACCTTTACACCATTATTCCAGACGCCCCACATACCAGGATTTCTCGCCATGATGCGCCAGGGGCATCCCATACTGTGGATGAAATCGTAGGCTTCGCCTCCCGATACCAGGCATACTACACAACACCTCCCAGTATTTGACCGCACACAAGCAATGCCCCTAATGTTGTGCAAACTCACCTACTACCTGACTATTCTAGGATGATGTCCCATTCCACAACCACGAGTTTTTATGTGCAACATATGCCAACTCAACATACACATGTGACGACTTGGCCGGCTCAACCATATCCACGACAGATGACCAGATTTGCAGGCCCTCCAACTCCTCTGGCCTACTATGTGCTACCCATGCAGGTCGGTTCATCCCTTGCTGCAGTGACCCCCATGCCCATGAGACTAGTTTTTTCCTAGAAAAATTGTCCCAACCAACCTTCCCCTAATAATGAACAGTGGCTGCATAGAATTTTCCACTTTTGTTGCCTTTGCTCTGCACAATTCAATTTCGTGTTGGAGTTCGTTGCTTCGCTTTACCTTGAGCATTTTCTCCATGGGTGGTAGAGTCTTAATTGCTGCTTTAACTGCATCCAATTCTTCGTGTTGCTGCCAAATGGTTTCTTGCAGCTGTCCCATTCTTGGATGTTCCTGCAGGGTAGTCCAGGTCTCCACACTATCTTCTAACAGCTTTGATGCACTACCCACAATATCTGAAATTTTTGCTACGGACGCTTGAATGTCTGCGCGGCGCTGTTCTTTGACATCGGGTGGAATTTCTGGGCGGATGCAAAGTTGAAGCTCCACGATCTGAGTCTCATGTTTTGCTTTGAGCTTCTCAATTTCACTGCAGGACTGCTGTGCATAGTCTTTCAACCTGGCTAGTCTTTGCTCTGGCTCTTCCACCAGTTGTACGTCGAAGTCAGGGAGACTTCAACATGCTTCGTCCAAAACTCAGACCAATGTAATCTGCTTACGTTCTGCGTCCCTCTTTCACTGCTCTACGGCTTCCAGCTGCGCTGCGAGGCTATCATTCTGCTTCCTGGTATCGTCCAGCTATATTTGTGAATAATGGTCTCAGGCCTTGATTTCCTTTGCGATAACTGACTGGCAAAGATGTAGTTCTATCATGGACATTTTGGTGTAATCAATTCCTACTGTCATGCTCATCTCTGTGCGAGACGCTGCATTAGTTATGATGAGGGCAGCGGTGGATACTTGGCCCTTGTTTTCTCGAGCTGGCCATTTCCTTAGATTGGGATGCACACTTACCGGGGTGCTGCTGGCTATAGTGCCGGTCACCGATTGTGCTGCTAAGTCCTTCAGCTCTGATATGTGCTGTGCGACACCATTGATGGCATCCAAATGCATAGCTACAAACTATGACCATTTCTTGGTAAGAACTTCTGTGGACTTCGACAAAGCCTCATCAATCTCCTCACTTGTCAAGCCGGGTGTGTCGTTGATATTCTTATCCTTTGACGCCTTCGCTTTCTTTCGGGGCTGCGGTTTGTCCACTTGCTCTACTTCTGGTGTCTTGTGCTTATCCTTCCTATTAGGGTCTGGAGTAGTCTTGAACGAGTCCTGTCCTTCTTCTTCATCTGTTTCCACTTCTCCACCCTGGTTGTTGTCATTCTGCTGCGACTCAGTATGTTCCTCACTGTCTTCCAGGGGACCTTGCTGCTGCGGGTGACTAGGGCCTACACCCACATTGGTAACTATGGGGATCGAAATGTGAGGTTTTTTTCCTATATCTTTCAACCATTCAACCGGCCAGTGCTGAAATACTGCCTGGATATCACCCTCAGTGACTACATATGGTAGCTTGAACCATTGATGCTGTTGATCTGCGCGAACCTGGATGAAAGTATGATGCATGTCGGCGCTGAAGGTGGCTGCGCCGTCATATTGAGAGAATAACTCATTACCGAGCCATGGGGTTTTTGTGATCTAATATTGGATATCCATTATATAAAAGGCAAATACATAATTTGTCATATGTTGGTGTGCTTTATCCTTTGAAACCCACAATGATGCGTACCTAGCTACGCCAGACATGTGCTCTGGCACCTCAGGAAACTGTGCCTCAATAGGTTCTTGCCATCCTAGCAGTGCGATGAGGACGAGAAACCATGAGTAATGGAAGGGCCTACCTTTCTCTTGCGCGTCACGAGTGTCTTCCAGGAATTCCTTCGCAATATACTCTGCCCAGTTGTAGCTGTAACCTTCAGCGCAGTTTATAGCAATTCGGATAACCAAGGCAGGTACTTCGGTTGGTCTGCACTTTCGTATGACTTTGC
This sequence comes from Pseudotsuga menziesii, assembly GCA_001517045.1. Classification (NCBI taxonomy): domain Eukaryota; kingdom Viridiplantae; phylum Streptophyta; class Pinopsida; order Pinales; family Pinaceae; genus Pseudotsuga; species Pseudotsuga menziesii. Next base: position 196,974 of record LPNX010231140.1, on the reverse strand, counting down.
ATGCTAAAAGCTTAGCTGCAAAGAAAATGTGATGTTCCTGAATCACAGAAGTGTGATACCCGTGTTTTCCCTTTGTCAGGACGAAGCATTCCTTCATGGTTTGTGCGAGCTTCGTATCCTCATGCTTCGATGGAAATTCGGTCCCCGGATTAGGCCCTGCTATTGGTAAACCAGTGATCCTCTGAATGAGCTCGCCATTGATAGGGATTTTCTTGTCTCCTATCCATAGGTGGCCATCATGAACTAGTGCTAGCAACTGCTTGACCACTGCGGTCACCTATGTGCCATGACCAAAGTGGGGAACGTCGAGCATCTTCAACAGACCAGCTTGATATAAGCTGGCAGCCCACCGTTTGACTTCTAATAATGTCGCCCCGGTCTCATCGTACTTGACAAAGTGCAAATACGTTTCTGGTGCGAACTGTGGAAACTTGCCACGATCGCTTGTATCATGCTCGGAATACTTAAGCCGGTCTATCTTTCCTGTCATGGTCCCAACCAGCTGCACACCTGGTGGTAGTGAAGGGGTTCTTATTGTGAACTGCTTTTTCCACCAAGGTGGTTTAACTCTTGGTTAAAGAGGCGGGACATATGGTGGCCGCCGTGGTGCAATGTTCTCCTCTCCTTCACTTGGGATTTCTACTGAACCAGGCGGATCCATTTTGGGATCCTCCGATGTTTTCCCGGATTGTTTACGTCAATCTTCGTTCTGCTTAGAACGAACTTTAGGCTTGAAATGTTTCCTGGCAGACCGTATTTGCATTGGTGGAGGCGGTGCTGGTAGAGTCTCCTCATGTGCTGTAGGCGCAGGTGGGGGGTGGAAAATGTTCTGCAGACTTGTCTATTCAAATTCTCTCAATAAGTCCTGAAGTTCTTGATTAGCAGACATAGGTTCAATTATGAAACTGGAGAATGTGATTTTACCATGCCCGGGTGTCTTCTTATACAATCCATCGATCAAATCGGTCATAAATGTGCATTGAAGGCACCAAATCTGACAGAGATTCTGCTTCCATGGCACTAGATTTCGACGGATATCCTTAGGATAGGTAGTTAAGGCAATTAAAGTACCGGCGCTACCAAATCGACAGTGTTCCAACGGTCGGCTTTTGTGCTGCGGCGCAACCAGTACCATAGCTGCGTCACAATAAGGACCTTCGTCATGATAATGACCTTCGGCATATGTAGGCAAGTTCTGCAGCCAAACTGTGAGCTTCTCTCCCTTAGCATTTTGTGCCAGCCAACGAGGGCAGGATAGGGTTATTTATTTATCACGAGACACATTAGCGTGTCAAGGCCCAACCTCCATGTACCAGTTTTTGGCTATAGGTGCCTGGGTATGAACAAACCTAGGTACCCATTCTGTATGAGGTACAAGTTTCCATGCCCCGTAACAATGCTCCAAGTGTTCTTGCAGCCTACTCTGCCCATTTAACCTGCTGCGTGCCCTCTGGAGCTGATCCACAAATCTCAGGTGAAGGGATGTCTGACAAGTTTCCCAACTTGGAAGGTACTTCTTATGGGCATTCCACCTTTTGGCTACGGTGACTCCTAATGCTGAATCCATATTCTCCAGTTTCTGTGACTCCAGTATCTATTTTGATAATGGCACAATGGACTCCTCTGGGTCTGTCGAACCATCAGAGGCAGTAAGGTTCTTGGCTACAAACTAAGCCATCTGAGGGACTTGGTAATTTTGGTGCATCTATGTCCATGTAGCTCATACAATCGGTTCTGCCAGTTCTCTAAACCATCATCTAAATCTGTCATACAGGAGTTGTTACACTTCCAATCCATAATACCTTCGGCAGTAGGGTCAATATAATCTTCTTCCTACGCTGTGATATTATAGATGTGCTCCAGAACATCCTGGTCTTCGTCTCTGAGTGGTTCTGTGTATCTTTCTCCTTGGGATGGGTCTAGGGGTATTATAAATCTCAAACCCTTTCCTTCGAAGGTCATCTGTCTCTTCTTAAGGTTAATGACTGTAGCATTTTCCATTGCCCACTCAATTCCTAATAGGGCTGGATAGGGATTGCTGTCATCAATGATCTCAATAACTTCAAATTCCACCAAAGTACTGACCCCATCAATATCTATTGGAACACTAAGGAATCTCCCTAGGGGCACAATCCTTTGCTGATTAGCTAACCTCAACTATATAGGGGACCAGGCAAGGGCAGGTTTTCCCATTTGTTCCCAGGTTTGCTTGGTTAGGACATTGACTTCTGATCCTAAACCTAGAATGACATCAGTCATATCATACTCCCCTATCTGAACATTCAATCTCATTTCCATACCAGTTCTTCGGACACGATTAACAGTTTTCTCCTTATCAACTCTTCTTTTATCCGTCGAAGCATCTTGTGGTTGCGAATCCTGCTGATGTTGCTGCATAGGTACTAATGCTGTGCTAGGGTCAACAAAATCGTGCTTGGCCTCCATGACTGGCTCTTGGTCTCTCTCATTATCAAGTGCTGGGACTTTCTCTGGGGCCTTACGAACCCACACCTCGGCAGGCTATTTCTCTGTATTCTGTATGTGCGTCATAGCTCCACTCCACGTAACAACATTGATGGCTGGGGCAAGTATTTGCTTGATGAAAATCAATTGAATATTCTGGATATGGCCATTGTTGCTTTCCTGAATCTTAGCTATCAGCTCGGGGTGTTGCTCAATCACATGATCTACTGCACGGCAATATCGACATGTCGTAGTGGGGTTCCAACAGTCCCTAGCCAGATGCCTAGCTTGGTTACAGTTGTAACACACCACCTAGACTCTACCTCTTCCTGCCATACCACCACAACCACGACCTCCAAAATCACCCCTACCGAAGGCACCACCCCGGTAACCGTATCCATCATTACTTTGTCCCTCATTTTGCACCCGGTAGGCGTCATAGGTGCACTCTCTCATGAGTTCATAGCTGCGACACTCCTCTTCATTATGCCCTACTGACTTACAGAACTTGCAGTAGGGGTTCTTGGGGACTTGCACGCACCTCTGGAGAAGATGGCAGTTTTCAGGTCAATGTTGACCAGTTGTTCGACAGATCTCACAATATAGAACAGTGGGGTTGAACGGGTTTGGCGCACCAGTATTCAGGTAATTTCTAACCACAGGACACTAGTCCCTGTCATGACCTTCTGTCCGACATTGTGTACACCAAACCTCTTCGTGACTGGTTTTTCCTTTCTTCATATTGCGAAGCTCTAGAGCCATCACTGCTAACTGCGCTTGGATTTGGGTGATACCAGAATTATCATCGACAAGAGCGGTCTCAAGCTTCATCGCGATTTCCAAAGTCTCTTGCTGGTCAGCGACCTTCTGTTGCATGAGTGGAGTTCTGATATGTGGTAATAATGTTGCAATAAACCATTCCTTGTGCTGCGCAGGTCCAATGGTGAAAATGACTTGGTCCAGTAGAACTTTGAACCTCTGATCAAAGTCCCATACTGATTCACCGCGCCACTGCTGAATCTCTTTCAATTCAGTGATACACTGCGACTCTGATTTGGGCTTCCTAATCTCTTTGATTATTGCTGCTTTAATATCATCTAAAGCATGACTCTGAGTGCTGGAGAATTTCATGAACCAGGTCAAAGCCCAGTCCCTGAAAGAAGTAACGATTTGCGTGCTTCTTACAACTGGATCTGTAATCTTCTTAGCATTCCACACCGCTTCACATAAAAACCAGAACTGTTCTGGATCCTCTGATCCAGTTCCTTTGAAAACAAGGAGCTTAATATCATCAGTCAGGTGGGCCATGGTAGATCTAAGGGGGTTGGCAGGGGGACAAGAAGTAGGTGGGGGGGAATTTACTGGGGTAGACTGACCTGCGACAGGAATGCTCGAGCTAGGGTGACTTTCAGACTGCGATGGATTTTCAAGGATAATAGGGCTACGCTGCGGGGTTACCGGAGGGTTTCCAACCGAAGGGTTTTCTTCAAGGTCTGAGTCTTCAGGATTTATAGGGGAGGGCACGGTATCTTATCCTAAGGAATAGGATCAAAAATATCTCTTTTACCTTTTTCCACTTCGCAGCAAACCACTTTGCTCAGCGAAGGTGTTGTCACTTGCAAACATATGTTAGTAATACAAAATCTAATAGTCTGATTCAATCAGCAATATTCCTTTTTCAGCCAATAGCATTTTAATTCTCAAACTAAATGAATTCAAAAGCTTACCCCTTGGTCCTTGGAAGAACTGTCACTCGGCTTCACTAAAGGAAGTGCTTGTGTCGATGGTGAACTCCATCATGAAGGCCTCAAGGGTCCCCGTGGTCTAGAAATCAACCACACAGGATATCCCATTGTTCACCCTTTTCAATATACTAACTCTTGTGGGGGTCCAAGAAAGAAACTGCCCTTCGCGGAAGTTCGTCCTTCTCTCGGCCAACCTGGATAACCACTGGTGCAACTCTATGTGAATACTACCAAAGAAAATTTCATAAGCATCACAAAAAACATACCTTTGTAAAAATTCACTTGCGCTACGACGCGGATTTTTGTTCTCTTGCTCAGCGAATTTTAGATAAGTCTCATCAAGCCAATCACCGATTTCCTTCATAGAGGGCCTCCAGAACATAACCCTCGAGGTACGACGTAAACCCCTCTTGAGTAGATACTGAGTTCAACTGGCAACGGAACCAATTTGTTGGGCAATAGGGTAGACCCGGGTTTATACCTTTTACTTCGCACCAACAAAAGACCCACAGTGTTGGCCCTTTCGGCAACAACCTGCGTGCAGGTTGTAGTCTCACCCGAAACAGCTATGGGGTGCCGTAGAATCAGGTTTCTGCAAGCAAAAGAGGGATATTACTGTACCCTTAGCCTTTAATAATTTATAATCAATTAACACAGAACTCCGACATTCATATATATAACTTCGCAGATAAATAAACAAACAGTGCCTTGCTTAACCCTTTACTGGGAATTCACAGCGAAGCTATTTGTTAGCAATGATCTTTACTTATCAGATATATAACTTTATCAATGCATAAAGAACATAACAAAAATAACACAAGAACCACAACACCAGATATAATGTGGTTCACCCCCAGTGTAGGGGCTACATCCACAGAACTGTGTTTTATTCAACTCTTTACAAAATCACAGTTCTGATCTGTGCACTCAGCTGCATATCCCTTCAAGTCCTTAAATCCACGCACACAGCTGTAGGCCTCTACACACACAGCTGCAGATCTTCTAATCACTTACAAAAACCCTCTGCGCACATAGTTGCGGAGGTCGTCCATGCACACAGCTGGGACTTAACCTTTTCTTACAAAAATAGCCTAAGCTTTGCAACAATTCCTTATACAACAAAATTCTAACCTGACTTATTTACAGGAGTTCCTATTTATACAACGCACTATTAAAAAACCATGGGATTAAACCATGGGTACCCTGAACCCTAAACCCTGGAATTAAACCATGGGTTAATTACAAAAAGAAGGTTTTGACTCAACCCCGACACCCCTAAGACTAATTTGAGCCATAACTCTGCTTACAAACTCTTTCAAGCCCGCGGAGTTACCCACCATAAGGACCCTTAGGGTGCATGCCCCAACAGTAGACCATCAAATGAAAAGGACCCCCTTGGCATATTCGATCCAAGGCCATTCCCCTCTGCATACTTTTATGCTTTCTCGGATAGAGGGGCTGCACTTTACAAAAAATCTCACCATGGGTTGTCATTAAGCTCTTTTCCATCCTTCTCATCAAGAAAAGATCTCCGAGCAAACTTGGTTTCATTCATGCTTGTAAAATTATTTGAATGACCATCCAGTCAGTATAGGTTTAACCTTTTCTGTCTTGATTGGACTACCAATGGTACAGAAGTCTCTCATCCCCTCCAGGATGGGCAATCTCTCCTATGTATACTTTTATCCTTTTCCAGGCATAGGAAACTACCAATGAAAAAGAGCCCCCACTAGAGTCTTGTTCATGCTTTCAGACTCTCTAAAATTGAAAACACCATCGAGCATTTACTTTCTCGGGCTCGCCAAAAATACACAAGATCGTACCATAACAGTGTCTCTAGACACCATCCCACAAAAATAGTTTGGCAGCATTCCCACTTTGGGTCGCCTTTATTCAGAGTACTCTACAATGTGTCTTCCTTGGACCCAATCAATATCAAAAGTGTCCACCTCCCCCAAGTATTTCCCATCGACACTGACATTATTGGTATTATAGCTATGATCCCATTCCCATGAGCTAGTTTCATTTGCTTCCTAGTCCTCCCTATCATCATACTCTGAACAAAGGAAGTTTGAGTCTACCACACTCCCACTGCCCCTGTTAAATTATTTCCCTCCCCCTTCCCCCCATTCAGTGGGTCAGTCCGCAGATTGTCTCATAGCTTTCAATTATCTCCCTCATGCTTCTGATCAAGGAAACATCATTGCCTTGACTAGGGGCAGGTCTCCCTTAGTCGATGACAACACACATATTCCAGAGGATAGACCTAGAGATCCTTGTAGCTTGGTTTCATTAACATCATTGATGAGTTCCTTGGACCACTTGAGAGAAGTCCTTAGTGCCTCGGGATGGTTGTTTCTCACGTGCTCGACTTCAACTACATCATCACACCATTGATATTCATACATGGTTTGGTCCATGTAGTATTTGGTCGAAGACCCCGGACGTTACTTGACTCTAGCACATTGATGAGTCTATTCAAGGAACCTAAATAGGTTATGTCCCTTGTGATTTCCAGGTTGCATTGGAGACAATGTTTAGAAGCCCCACCAGTGCTTCTATATAGATTTATGATTGATGCAGCATACTTGTACCATAGAGACTCTGACTCTCAATCAGCGAGTCCATACAACTGTGTACCATCCTAGATCTAGCAGGCCATCAGTCATCAAGATATAGCATTCCATGAGAATGCCATGGGTCCAATGTACCAGATCAGTATTTTATTCAGCCTCGCATTGAGGCAACCATGATTGTATCATCAATTGTATATGATCAACTCTTGTATTTTAGAGCATATATCAAATTATTATTTTGACATTGTCACAAGCATGAGGATGCTTGCCTCGTCCATATACATGTCACACATTATTTGTATATCACCCATTGATGGGAACATTATTAATACAAAAACCAAAATCCACCATGCCCCAGCCCCAGAAGCAACACCTCTACGCAACAAATCCTATGATGCCCGTCGGCCATATGATGAGCTCCTGCCCTCACACATCAGGGGGCAATCTGTTAACCCTAAAAATCCCTCACTTAGCTCTACATAACCTACACCACCCAAGGACACCCATGATCGACCCTCGTAACACCTCATTAGCCCCCCACACCCTAAAAAAGGCTTACGAATAAAGAAAAGGGATGAAAAACCCCCAAAAGGAGCCTAAATAACTCTCCTAGGAGCTAAATCCTCCAGAAGGGGGCTCAAAACCCCTCAAAGGAGCCTAAAACCATAAAATGAGCTAAAGTTAGGGAAAAAGGGGCTAAAAGACCAAAAAGGGGGCTAAAGCCCTAAACAAGGGCTTAAAACCCTAAAAGTCCCCAAAAAAACTATAAAAGGAGGGTGGGGGGTCACTCTCAAAGACACACCTCTCTTGCATACTGTTATGCTGCCCATGGATGCCTTGAGACCTCTTTTCCTCTCAAGACACCCACATCCCCCTCTCTTCCAGTCATCTTCCCCATTGAGCCATAGCTTTTCCATTGCTGAGTGAGATAGGGAGGTGCTTCCAGCCAGGGCACGATGGCCCATTTCACCAAAGGAGAGGTATAACATCATTTTTTTTATGTATTTGCTTTCTTAGTTTAGTTTTTTTTCTGACCACCATTTGTTTGCAGGTTTGATTTCTAACATGTTTGTAGGTTTATTATAGCTTAACAGTTGTTTGCAGGTAGCCAAGGTGAAGCCCTAACCTTGTTTTCAGAGGGGCTCATGGCCAGTTTATTTCTGTCATTTGCTTTCATCTCTGTCTAGTTTCCTTTTAGTTTTTCTTTTATGCATTTTCACACAGGAACCTACCCTTCCGTCTTATAGACAGAAGGGAGCCATTCTTGCCCTTGTAGCAAGGAGAAATCCCTACTACAATTCCTGCACCAGATTTTTGGATTCTTGCACATGAATCCATATTTATAGGAAATCCAATTTTTAAATGTCAAACAACTTTGATATGATGATGAAGTTTTTTTGGAGTTTGTTTCTCACCTCTTATGTATAATTAGAGGTTGAAGAAGGACTCCATGGAGGTATACGGGAGTTAGAGAGTAGAAGTAATAGATGTAGACATATGGTTTTTTGTAAATAGCTCAATGTTGTAATTCATGTACTTAACATGCTTATAATGAAGATTTAATATTTTCTAGAGTTGTCTTTATTTATTACTCTTTGATACAAATTAGCTAAGGTAGACAAACCAGGAGGCATGGGAAGTGTTGGTTCTTCTTTTTTTCATGTTTTAATTAGCATTTTTTTCAGTAACTATATTTCTTTTATTGTTAGTTTTATTTTGATAAGATCTTATTATATTTGGCAATTATTTTATATTGTGGATCTGGTGTCACAACTTTTGTATGTATGTTGATTTTCCATCAAACCTTTGTTAACAACTACAATTAATTCTACTTCTATTTCAATTATGATCGGCCTTATTCCTGTACTACATGTTCTTACACAACAAGTTCCTTCACTGTCTATTTCAGTTCTAGAATTCGTTCCTACACTGAGATCTATTCTATATTGTGCATTCCTACACTGCGTGTTCCTGCACTATCTATTTTAGTTCTTGAATTCATTCCCACAGTGAAATGTGTTCATGTATTGTGCATTCGCCCACTTATAATATGTTCCCGTAGTACGTATTTCAGTGTCTATCTTTATTCCTGCACCCATATTTAACTCTATTGTATTCCCAGGCTCAATTTTATATGTTTTTGTGCCTTTGCTTCATTTCATTTTCTTACATTTTTTCATTTCCTGCACTTAGATTAATATTTTCCAATTTAGTTGTTTTCCTTCACTTTCGTTTTGTTTCCTTCATTTTATATTTCTATATTTTATTGTAGCTCAATTTCATTTCTTGCACTTAAATTTACATAGAAATTAGAATCTCTCAGATGGAAATGTAAGCATGTCTTTAAAAAGTATAAGATGATATTTTAACTATTGAACCTACACTCAATTATTTGATACAACAAGAATCTCTTTTAATATTTTTTACAAAAGGGTCGAATCTATAATTAATATCCTTGATGTTTTATGTGCTTCCTTGTTTACATTAAAATATTTTCAAGAGATAAACTAGTGGTTTTCATTTTGTTTAATAAGTGTCTTATTTTTGTAATTTTATTTTATTTTTGGATACTTATTTACGAATTAATAGTTTCAATCACCACGAGATGATTAGAGGCCTAATTCATGAGATATGGATTTAGCAAAATTTCTTTTCAACCTAAGGTGCTATATTATTTCCTGTCAATCGAGCTCATGTTCGTTTCCTTATTTTATTTATCAATTGAAGTCTATTTGTCAGAAATTCCTCATTTAGATTATGTTAGATTAGGATCTAGTCCTGCCCATATTGTGCTTGCAACTTCAAATCTACAATTATCCGGATGATAATTTAGTATTCGTAATTAATTGATATATAATTTCACCAACATTTTGGCTTCATTTCCGAGGAGGTGCTAAAGGGATTAGAGCATATTTACTTTCATAGTTTATTATGATTTGTGTATGATTTAGTTACAAGGATAGCTTCGTGGAGGAGATAAAAAGGTAACACAAATGGTAAGAACCTAGATGTCCACTTGTTATATTTTTATCATTCAAGCTAGAATTATATTAGGATATTTAACTGAGAGAATAACAAGCACATCAATCAAACACAAGAGACAATAGACACAAATATTTTCCTTAGGGAAACCATAAAGGAGAAAACCATGCAACTTCCTTAGAGATAGAATCAACACCAAAAGTAAAACCCCAAAACAGTAAGATGATCTCCCGATAGTAGTAGTCTCTTTGTTATCCCAGCAACTTCTCTCTCACTCATGCACCCCAGTTAGTGAGTGTGTATGTGATAAATAGAGAGGCTCACTCTCTATTTATATTCTTTCATTCACTTAATGTCCACTCCATCATGTCGGCCTAATTTAACAATTACTTTACTACATCCAACATCTCTAGGAGTCTAATAACCCTAGTGCCCCACAACTGTGGGGAATTTTCCCCTCCGATCAACAAGGAGGGTAAACCTTAACACAATGGTGGGGACTATTGCCCTAAATTACAATAACTCACCTAGGGACAACTTATCTAGGATATTCTAATAACCCTAGGGCCCCACAACTGTGGGGACTTTAACCTTTTAACAATAGGAGGGTTACGCACAATGAATTGACATGAATTTTTTACATTATTGAATCTCTCGATAGCAACATCAGGGCATGACATGACTTCAATACATTACAAACACTTCCTAGAATAAACATCGGGGTACAATACATAAGTTATACAGGTGAATACACTCTGAAGTTACAAATACATCAACACTCCCTCTTAACTATGAAGGTATTCACTCGACACAATTTATCAGCACAAGTATTCTTCTTGGTATCATATGGATCATCATTTATTTCTTGTCATCTTCATATTTAAGTCATCTTCATCTAGATCTGGATCATCACTCGATCTAGATCATCATCACTGGATCTAGATAATCACTGGATATGGATTATCATCACTGGATCTGGATCATCATCATTGGATTTGTATCATCACTCGATCTGGATTATCACTACTGGATCATCACTGCTATATCAGCATCATTGGATTTGGACCATCACTCGATCTTGATCATCACTGCTAGATCATCATCACGGGTGAAATCTCTTGATTCTTCTCATCACAAGAAGTTCTATAGAGCTAGCCCTTTTTCATGCTAGTTGTAGGCCTAGCCTCAATGTAGTTCTTCTTCAGTGCTTAGATATGACCCTAAGTCAGAATGGCCCACCCAACGCTTACATCTAACCATGAGAGGAACACATCCAACACCATGTCATAAATGCATGCCCAACACTCACATCTGACAATGTGGGAACACATCCCACAACCCTGTCAGAAAGGCCCAACACTCACATCTGATCATGGGAGGAACACATCTAAGAACCATATCAGAAAGGATTAGCACTTATATCTAACCATGGGAGGAACACATCCAAGTACCATATTATAAGGGCTCAGCACTTATATCTCACCATGGGAGGAACATATCCAAGAACAATATCAGAAGGGCTCAGGACTTACATCCATCCATGTGGGGAACACATCCCATATCCATGCTAGAAAGGATCAGCACTTATATCCATCCATGCGGGGAACACATCCTATATCCATGCTAGAAGGGCTCAACACTTATATCTAATCATGTGGGAACACATCCCAAAGTCTCCTCAGAATGGCTCTACACTTACATCTGATCACATGAGAACACATCCCACAGTCACATCAGAATGGATCTACACTTACATCTGATCATGTGAAAACACATCCCACAGTCACATCAGAATGGCTCTCAGTTCTAGGCTATGTATTCTGAGTAAATGACCAGGTGCCCCCATTCAGAGAATGGCATTCAACAATTATGTCTGATCATGTAGGAACCAATCCTAGAGTCACATCAAAATAGCTTAGCACTTATGTTTGGCACGTGAGGAACTAATCCTCTCATCATGATAGAATGGCTCATCCCTTACATATGACCATGGAAGGAACCAAACCTCTCACCATGTTAGAATGGCTCATGGACTCATCACTTCCCCTTGCAGGGAACCTCAATCTGGAGAACACCAAGATTCTCCCTAAAGCACTCAAACTTCACTCTGGCCAATGGCTTAGTCAACACATCAACTATCTATTCATCCATCGCAACATACTAGAGCTTCACTGCTCCTCTCTGCACCATATCCCTGATATAGTGATATTTCATCTCAATATGCTTCGACTTTTCATGGAACAACAGGTTCTCCAAGAACTTCACACAACTCTAGTTGTCGCAATATATACAAGTAGCATCTAACTGGAGATCAAATAAATCAGACAGTATCTTCCTCAGCCATATTGCCTCACAACTAGCTGACCAAAATGTGACATACTATGCTTCAGCTATACTCAGTGCCATGCAAGACTGTTTCATTCTAAACCAAGAGATCACACCTAATCCCATACTGAAGCAACACCCTGAGGTGCTCTTTCTATCAATGGCACTTCCTTCCCAATCTATATCAACATAACCTTCAAGGTTAATCTTCTGATTTGTCTCATACTCGAGCCCATAATCAAATGTACCCTTTAGGTACCTCATAATATGCTTTGTAGCAATCAAGTGAACATGTATCGGATCCGTCAGGAACTGGCTCAAGTTGTTCAAATCAAAGAAAATATCTGGTCTCGTATTTGTTAGGTACATCAAGGAACAAATCATCTCACGGTACATCATAGCATCAACCATCTCTGATGAAGCAACACTCAATAGCTTCAGGTTCGATGCCATAGGTGTGGTCATGGCCTTGCAGTACATCATCGTGAATCTCTTCAGGATATTTATTGCATACTTTCCTTGTCCTAGAGATATTCTACCACACCTCCATGCCATCATATCCAAGTCCTTAATCTCGAACTCAGCAACAAGTCTCCTTCTTGCAAGTTTAATGAGTTCCTCTTTTCTGTCAAGAACAATTCATCGACATATATTAGGAGCATCACTGGTCTTCTGTGTTCAACCTTGAATCAAAGGTTGGAATCCACTTTACTCTCAGTAAAGCCTAGAGTCATCAGTAATATGTCCATCCTATTGTATCATGTTGAACCTTAGGATCTTCTGCAGTCACTCCCTCTGAAGTGAAGCATCATTCTCTCTTTATCTTTCGTACTCTATGCACTGAAACATTCTGTACCAGAATGGCAAGTAGCTTCCTCTGCTACTAATATTCTATGTATCAATCTAGGATCACTGGATACCAAGATCCTCTATCTTGAACTTTTTCAAAAGTTCTTCTCGCACCCATCTGTGAGCTTGTCATCCTCTATAGGATTTAATCTTCAACCTTCTAGAGAAGGTTAAGATCTTCATCAAGATCATCATGTATGTGTTATCCCATGGGTGTCTTCTAAACTTGTACAAAGCCTTCTTTTATTTGCACATATGATTCTTCCTGTCATGTGTGTCAACTCCCACTAGATGCAAATGTCTATTTGTAGTCTATGCCTTCTTTTCGTGAGAATCCTTATGCTATGAATCTTTCCTTGTATCCCACGTTGTTTCCATCTACTGCATGATGGAACTATGAACTTCCCTTCACATATAGATACTACATCCTAGACATCATTCTTCTTAAACTGGTCTTCCCTTTCTTCTTGGTTATTTATTCATAGCTAGAAGGTTCTACATCAATGATGTTGCTGCATTCGTCATATTATTCTTCCTCTTCAACTGTTATCACTTGTTCTTCGGAACAAGTCTCATCCTTCTTTGCTTGTAGGAAATTTTACGCGATCTTTCCTACAGTTCAAATGCATTAGTTGAATGGTTAGAAACATTTCATAATGCATATTCATAATAGAAAATTCTTATGCATAAATATATGATCATACAACTATTTTATCCAATACAACATTCATCCATATCTCACGAAAAGTTTCTNCATGCATATTAGTAGTATATTGTCATTAATGCAAACATTCTATCATGCATAATACATCAACTGAATATAAACAAATGCATAACAAAACAATATCATGAAATGGAAATTAAATACTTATCTTTATTTGTTTCATGGGTAGAGTCCTTCTTGAGCCTTCAAATTCATCATCTTCTCCATTCATAATAGAATCCTTTCTTATCCAAATGCTAATATGGATAAGAGGTTCTTCAAGAGTTGAGTTCTTAATATTCCTCATTGCTTGAGGGATCTTCTTTGGATGGTGAGAGTTTGATCTTCCCATCTTATTTTCTCTTATTATGAGTTGAGCTTCTTCTTGTGTGTGCTCTTCCCAGGTTCTGTTGAAAGTAATCACTTCCTTATGGCACACATTCCTCGCATAAATGAATCCCATGATCCTAGGAGGCCATTCTAGGTGGCTATCAACACTTCTACATTCTCCACTTCTTCTTCTACTACTACAAGTGTTTCTTTGATTTGAGAGACCCTCATAAAGTATGACTGTATGGTCTCTGCATTCTAGATCTTCACATTCTTCAACTCTTTTCTCAAAGTCATATTCTAATTTATGTTCTTCCATTCAATTAGCTTGTTCAAGGAATCAAACATCTATTTTGGTGTCTTTAGGGAAGACACTTGTGGTATAAGGTGATTTGTGATTGAATCAACAATGATATTCTTGGACTTGACCAAGTTCTTCTTGTGTAAGGCTTTGAGCCTCATCTCCCTTTGGAATTGGAACCTCTCTACTCATGTAGGTGTCCAATTCATTTTCTTCAGAGAGATCATATACTTCCACGCTTGGAAGTTGTCAACTTCACCAATCTTATCATCAAGCTGATGTGATAGATCACTTTGAAATAAGAACCTCAAATGAAAATAGTAAAAGATTAGATCTTACCAATTTGAGGTGTCCGTCCTGCTTCCGAAGCTGGCTGATCTCGAGTTGTTAGAGAAACCCTAATTTTGAAAACTTTGAATCTTTTAGATATGATTGGATAGAAAGATAGAACTCTTCAAGATGAGCTGTCCAATGTAGTCCTTTTCTGTAGTATCTCCAAAATTAGTACTCCTCTGTGTCTACAAATTTGCACTCGGGTATCCTCGCATGTACCTATTCCAACACCATAGGTTTCATTAGAATTGGTTTCACCAATTGGGACTTATGAGCATTTTCCAAAGGTGACCTATTTCGGGATTGTTCAGCACAACAAAGTTGTACAGACTTCCACGTGTGACTTTTTCATCTTCGACGTCTAAAATTTGGATCACAGAAAGTAAAGACTGTACCATTTCTAGAAAAGCTTCAAAAATGTCATTTGAACCTTCATAGCACAAGATATAGCAATTCTCCCCAGGTGTCTTCTTTGGGATGAATCCTGGGCGAGGATGGAACCCTAACTTGGAGGAACAATATATCCTAGAATATAGTGAATATGAGGCTGAAACTTGGATAAAGTGTACATAGGGATTTTATCTTCTCCATATCAATGCTTTGGCCCCTGATAATTATGTAATCCTAAGATAGAGTGAGTTTACCAAAACTTATCAGTTTTAGTTTTTAGGGTTTTTCCAGCTTGGGGTCAAACTAGGGTTTGACTTTCCTGAAGTTATACCCAACCAAAAATATAGAGCTAGGTCTCTAAACTTTGATTTTGATGAGTAGAGAAATCCTATTCTAGGATCACTAAAAAATTCTTCTTCCACTAAAAATCCCTAATTTCTTGCACCAAAAATGAAAAATGCCCGAAATCGAATTCTGCTTCAACAGAAAGATGCACCCTTCAATGGAGAGTCAGCCTAGCATACATTTGCTGATGGATTGTGGAGAGAGACCCAAAAATTAAGAAGCCCTATATTCTGTAGTTGCACAATTTCTTATTCTCAGGTTATCTCTGATACCATGTTATATTTTTATCATTCAAGGTAGCATTATATTAGGATATTTAACTAAGAAAATAACAAGCAAAGCAATCAAACACAAGAGACAATAAAAACAAATATTTTCCTCAAGGAAACCATAAAGGAGAAAACCTCGCAACTTCCTCAGAGATAGAATCAACACCATAATTAAAACCCCAAAACAGTAAGATGATATCCCGATAGTAGTAGTCTCTCTCTTGTCCTAGCAACTTCTCTCTCACTCATGCACCCCAATGAGTGAGTGTGTATGTGATAAATAGAGAGGCTCACTCTCTATTTATATTCTTTTGTTCACTTAATGTCCACTTCATCATGTTAGCCTAACTTAACAATTACTTTACTAGAGCCAACATCTCTAGGAGAGTCTAATAACCCTAGTTCCCCACAACTGTGGGGACTTTGCCCCTCCGATCAACAAGGAGGGTTAACCTTAAAAAAATGGTGGGGACTATTTCCCCAACATACAATAACTCATGTAGGTATGACTTCTCTAGGAAAGTCTAATAGCCCTACGGCCCCACAACTACAGGGACTTTAACCCTTGAACAATATGAGGGTTATCCACAATTACTTGACATGACTTGTTTACATTATTGAATCTCTCAATAGGCACATTGGGGCATGACATGAATTCAATACATTATAGACACTCCCTGGAATAAACATCGGGGTACAATACATAAGATATACAGGTGAATACATTTCAAAGTTACAAATACATCAACACCACTTTGGTGGGGTTGCTCTGAAGCATCGTTGTTTTCCTTTTATTTTGCAAAGTGTGGTGTGTTATTAAATTCTGCAATTATTTTATATTATTTCTTTTTTAGTTTGCTTAACATTTCTTTAAGTGTGTTGTAACTTCTCCTTACTTGACCTAGGAGAGTTCCAAGAAGTGAGGAGGAAGGAATTTACAAATATTTTTGTAGGAGGGAGAGGTTTTGACCAACGATGATGGAAGATGAAGGGGGAGGTGTATTTGCCGCCCAACCCCGCAAAGTAGAGGAACTAAAAATTGGTGAGATCCTAATTAACCTGTCTGAACGGTTTCTCCCAGGTTCACTAGGAAAGGATCAAAAACCTAAGAAATGTATGCCAAAATCATATATGAACCCATCCATGGTGGTAAAATCTTCGAAATAGAGAGATCAGATCCAATTTATGACATACCATGCTGTATTTGGTAGATTCATTGGCATGCAGCCATCTGAGAAAGCACTAATATAGTGCATAAAGTCTTCTTGGAAACCAAAGGGGAACTTTGATCTCCATTTCGGCTCAAAGGGATTTTTCACAATCTTGTTCATCAGTCTAGAGGACAAGAATGGTATCTTGGATCGAGATTGTTAGAGCAGGGTCTCGCAGCTATAGGAGAAGCTACCATTTTGGCAGATAGATAGTTTTGACAGAGATAAAAAGATGAGGTAAAGCTATGACACTGTAGCATGTTTCTAGCTACAGATCAGAGCCAGAAAGCATGACTATTGGGACAAAAAAGTCAAGGAAGACGACAGTACTTGAGCGGCTGAGAAGAGAGAGCTCACCCACTGCATTGAAGGCAACGACGAAGACAGGAGGGCTCAGCTACCCTCATAAAGGAAAAAGATCAATGAGGCCGAGGTATTGAAGATGAAGGACAGAAGAATGGGAAGCAGCGCCGGTACCCATGGTCAGTGCTGGGAAGCATGGAAGACTGCAGGAAGCTGTGGTGAAGGGAAGCGGTGCGTAGTACCCATGATTAGCGCTAGGAAGCATGGAAGACTGCAGAGAGCAGTGGTGTGACGAAAAGTGGCTACCCCAAGTACATATATGCCGACTGTCACTAATTTAGGGTTTTGGGTTACTGTTGGGACAGGCCCACAGTGTTGTAATGGCGAGACCTTCGGGCCGCCTATAAAGGGATATATTTTGTATTGTAAAAGGGTTGGTTAGTTAGTTGGTCAGACAGTTAGAAAAATAGTTGTAATATAGAATCTAAGCTCTGGTTCTGTTATTAGCTGTAGTTATCTTACTGTAACTAGTAGCTGGCTCATTGAGCTTGTATGTAACAATCCGCAGGGACTGACAGAGGGGAGAAGAGTATATTGTAAGAGAGTCAATATAGAGATAGAGATAGAAAACATATCTAAGAGAGAAGGGCTCCAGGCTGTGTGTGGAGTTACCCAGAAGATCTCTAGCTGCATATGCGGTGCAGCTGAACTGTGTTTGCTTCCCTCGAGTTATAATAAAGAAACACAGTTCTGTGGACGTAGCTTCTACCCTGGAAGTGAACCATGTAAAACCTGTGTGTTATGTGATGAATGCATGTGATTGTATTTGTTTACTGTTACCTGTTATTTTGCACCTGAACTTTGCTATAGTAAATGTATGTATGCTTTATTCAGTTCGTCGCATTATAGAAGGATAAACATAAGTTGAGGTCTTTAAGTAGTGTATATAAGAGGTTGTCTATGTTTCGCTCAAGCCAGTTACTAGTCGCACTGTTCGATAGCCTTGTATGTTGAGTCCTGTAAGTCAGACACAGGTAACACTGAGTACGCAGAGCCACAGTGGTAGGATATTGCAGGAAGGCGATATCGCACCAGTAGAGAAGCTGTGGTGCGCTGCGGTTGAGGATCTAGCATAGGAGAGAGTTAAGTGTTGCTGAGGACGTGGCGATGCGATAAGGGCTGGAGTTATCGTGAGACAGAGGAATTGCGCGTCGCAGAGATAGACCTCTTGGGCTAAGAAGAGCTGCGAGATGCACAAGATGTGAAAGAACCTGGTCCAAGACACTTGAGTCTTGGCCAACCCATTGAATCACTTCGGGTGAGACTTCAGGCCGCTCTGCGGTATGTCGCCGAAAGGGCTAGTGAGTTAGGGGTGTTGTTGGTACATTACAGTAAACCCAGGTCTGCCCATAGCGACCAAAATAGATCCTTATTTTTACTACTCTGTTGGTCTCTTCTTACGACCCTGGAAAGAAAAATTCTGTCTAGAAAATGAAGACATGTGAATTTACCATGTCTGAATTAGGTTTTACTCCCTTCTTAGTGAGTATTAGGACTCTGAAATATTGGAAGATTTGGGGAATTGTTTAGGTAAGTTTATCAAAATTTCTTAGCAAACTAAGATTGAGTGTTATACTGCCTATGCTCGAATTTGTGCCTATATGGACCTATCAAAAGCATTACCGGAGGCAAATAGGATTATATCGGATGATGAGGATTGGCTGCAAAACATAGACTATGAACAAATCCCCTTTAGATGCTGCAGGTGCCATGAATATGGCCATTTACTTCAAGAATTACCTATGAATGAACCTAAATAGAATCCAGGAAAGGATGGAGATAGAGTGGATCCAGGATTTACCAAAGTTTCATCTTGAAAGAGAGGAAGAAGGAAACAGGAATATCAAGAAATTCATAAGAAAATTGCTACCTCAAACATTTTTCGAAGTTCTTGAAAATAATGAGGGAGATACCTCAGAAACAAGAAGCACCCTACAAAAGATTCCCATCTCATAGGATGAGAAGTATGACCAGAACATTGTCTAAGAACTAGAATAGAAAAATAATATCAGTGACGAAAGTATGGGATATGAATCTGAGGAGGAAGCCGAGGATATGGATTCAGGGGAATTGGATTTGGAAGGGATTGAAAAATCATGTACATAGAAAGACAAATGGTATGTTCCCTAGGATAAAGTTAGCCTCCGTAAGGATGCTATTATGAAATATAGAACCTCTAATATATTGGGCATCAGCTCAGGATCCCATTAAGAAACAAAAAAGAAAGAAAAGGAGCTGGGATGGAAAACTAACCGAAAATCAAACAAATAGAGTGTTGTCAATGTAGGAATGAGGTTGGCTGAGTTGGGACAATACTCGACAATCAAAGATTCCCTAGGGATGTAAGTTTACCCAATGAAACTATAGTCCTCAATTACTTGAGGCATTAATAAATTGAGAAAGATTAAAATTCTACATAAAATTATTAATATGACAAAACTAGAAATTGTCTTCTTGCAAGAAACAAAATTTTTAGCAGATCAGATCCAGGAGCTAAGGGGTAAAATATGGGTGTCACACCCTAGTTTTGACCCCATGGTATTGAATTGCAATGATATAAATATTTTTATTTGATCATGGTGAGGTGCTTAAGGCCAAGGCCCCACAATGGATTTGGTGTGTTATGTTTTGGTGATTAAAATCAATGTCGATGGTATTTTTTGCTAGCCAGCAAGAATATGTTGAGACATCATGTAATATGAAAAACCACACAACCAACTATGTCAATGAAACAAATAAGGATATGGGCACATGATTTCCCAAGGATAGGGAGGTGTGGGGATGTTTAACCTTTAGCCATTGGGGAAAACCCATCAAATCTATCAACTACCCTTTTCTTGTCTTTTTCCCCAACCACTTATTTCTGCTAGAATTTGGTTGAGGTAGTTATTGCATGGAATGGGAAGAGTATGGGAAAAATTCAAAATGGGAAGAGAACCCATTCTATAAGAATGTGTTTTGACCCCATGGGAAAGAAAAAACCCAGAAACATATGCCCATTCCATCATGTGTTCACATTTTGGGGGACCTGCGGGGACGTTTTGATCATGATCCTTCTTTCACGGGGGGAGGGGGTTGCTCATTCATGAGGATTCACCGATGCATTGGTAATTCTTCTTGATCAGATAGATGTAGGCAGAGGGAGCAGGTGTTGCTATGTGTTTCTGCAATTTTTTTCCTTTGTCGAGACCCTGTTTGTGTTGTTGCAGTGTTATCATGAACTGCAGAGTGTTATGCGACCTTGTTACTTTGTGTATCATAGTGAATCTATGTGTTTTTGTGTCTCCCTGTGGTTCATTGTGCTGTGAACCTTGGTTTTTTTCTGAATTATATACAATATTTAGGACTGGAAGAGGTGTAGAATGTGCTTGATTAACCTAGTGGGAACGTCACAATAAGATAAGAGTGGCTAGTGAATCTGCTCTACACATCCTTAAGAGAACTGGAAGGTAAGGTGTAGCCTGAGGGAATATGGTTTAATGTGACAAATTTTTCATTGGGTCACAATGGAAAAATCACATTTTCCATATTCATGAAATTTGTCAAGTGGATGGTAAAAGTCAAATAATTGCCAAGGAGGAAAATCACTAGTATCCTAGGTTGGGGGTGGAAGATTTGAGATTTGGAATAACGGGGATAATAAATGATTTTTAGACATTAGAATAGGATAAATATTTAATAATGTAGCTTATTAAATAAATAAAAGAGAAAATTGAAGTGGAAATGGAGCATGGAGACAGATGGAGACTATGGGGCCCATACAAGCTAGAAAATTGGTGCCACATGGCATCCTCCTCTTGCAATCTCAAATATATGGAAATATTAATGTTTTTTGATCGATTATAATGTTAATATACTTGTAATTATAATTCATATGTCGAAATTGGGATGAATTTTAACTTACATGGGAGAGGAAGAGCCAAATGGGAGTTTCATGGACACTTGGCTAGAGTCCCCTTACATTTATGACATCTATGACACCAATGTTGGAGATTCTTTGAAATTTATTACACAATTTAGATATGAATGATGAAATACTAATATACTAACATTTTAGGCCTGAATAGAGAATCTTATAGGTCACATTTGAGAGTTGGAGAAGTCCAAGAGGCTCCTACTCGAATTTGGGAGAAGAGAGAGGCCACATGGCATAGCATGAGCAACCACACCAATTTGACTTGGATTTGGTTTATGGATGGTTTGGGAACCTTAGAATACCAGTAATTTTTATAAAATATAGGGGTCATCCATGAGAAGTATATTTTTGATCATTTAATGAATTTGGGTTTGTGAAGAGAGAGCTAGTGGATGACTAGTTCCTTGGCTTAGCCAATTTCGAGGGTGAAATATTTCCATCATAATTGGTGATTTGTAGAGGCCACTCAGGTATTTCAAGAAGCTTCAATGGATTCATAAGTTATAGGTGCAATCTACAAATGTTGGAGTATCAGTACAACCTCCACATGCTATAACCGCCGCACCTCTGGGAATATAAAAACAAGTGGAATAACTACCACTCCTGGTAATAGAGCCTTGTGCTGGGTTTCAAATGTTCATCAAAATATGCAGGTTTTGGTGTAACAAAAAACCTTACAATGTGGAAATTGAACCCAATTGATAGAACAATTACACTGACAAAACTACTAATCAAACATGTAAAATTACCATCAAAGGAGACTGAAATTGGAGCATAACACTAATCTATATTGAATAAGTGTATAGTATACAACCTTTTGAATTTATAGGCTGATACAATATATAATTACATGAGATATTTGAATGCATAAGGATGCCATTTGAGATAGTCAAAAGGCAGGCTTACTAAATCTAGTCAAACCCCCCATAGGTGCATAAAGCAGTTTCCAAATCCACCTAGAGGCTCACGAATTAGAAAATTCAAATAGGAAATATAATAAGGGATGGAAATAAAACTCATACCTACTTTTAT
The DNA here is from genome assembly GCA_001517045.1 of Pseudotsuga menziesii. Classification (NCBI taxonomy): domain Eukaryota; kingdom Viridiplantae; phylum Streptophyta; class Pinopsida; order Pinales; family Pinaceae; genus Pseudotsuga; species Pseudotsuga menziesii. Next base: position 174,841 of record LPNX010231140.1, on the reverse strand, counting down.
TAGGATAAAAGGATGGAGGATGATGTGGGAAAAAAACCAGTCAACTACACCTAGTCTTGCTTTCCCTTTTGCCTTAATTCTCAATAAAACAGGCAGCTTTGCAGAAAAAGAAGATATGCACTTTGGAGGATCTAGAATAAAGTAGACATGCTAAATATGGTTTCCAGGAGGTTTCCTAAGTGCTCCATGACACATATTTATCAAGTGTTGAATTCTATGACATGTAGAAGACAACTAGCATAGAGTGGAATATAGGAAACCAGGAAAATAGGACAAAAATGAATTAATTAATGTCTAAGGTAGGTAACTATGGGTTGATTATTCTAACACCCCCCCTAAGATTGAATTTATGAGTAAATATAAGAAAAATATAGGGCCTAGCAACAAGGCTTAGTCACCCTTTACATACTACATGTCCATTTAACCAAGGAAAGAGGCAAAAACCCAGTGGGAAAATCCTCCCTTTAACATGGACAGTAAAACAAAATTTGAAAATATTGTCATCAATCATGCGTCACAGCATGATCAGCAATCTCCAGCCATTATTTCATATTTTTGAATGTCTTGTCACAAAAAACTTTGGTGAAGATCTCTGCTACTTGTTCTGAATATGCCTAGAAGAGTAGGTGAATGGTGCCAACATGCACAAGCTGTTTGATGTAATGCATATGGATCTCAATGTGTTTGGTTCTCTGTGTCTAAAATAGATCATTGCAGATTCGAATAGTGCTCTGATTATCATAATAGATAATAGTTGAAAACTCTGATTCAAAGCCACACTCACCAAGTATTCCCTGCAGCCATAAACATTGAGTTGTTGCATTTACAACTCCTCTATACTCTGCTTCTATAGATGAGAGTGCTATGGCACTCTGCTTCTTTCTTGACCAGCTGATCGGTCCTTCTACAAGAATGAACACATATCTTGATGTTGAATTTTGATCTATGTTGTCACCTACCCAATCATTGTTAGTAAACCTAATCAAATCAAGATCATATTTAGCTTTGTAGAAGATCCCATGAGTTCTTGTTCCTTGAACAAAGTTAAGGATCCTTTTGGTTGCTCTCCAATGGATCTCATGAGGCTGATCCATGTATCTTGAAGCCATACTAACTGCATAATATATATCAGGTCAAGTGTGTGTAAGGTAAATTAAACACCCAATCAATTGCTTATAAAGTGTATTATTTACCATAGGAGAAGAACCTACTTCTTCAAGCTTAAGTCCTGAAAGGAAGGGAGTCTTGCTTGGCTTGCAATATTTCATGCTGAAATTGTTTAGAAAATCTAAGGCATACTTGGGCTGATGTAATTTAATTCCATTTTTGGATTCATCAATTTCGAGACCCAAGAATTGGCTCAACAATCCCAAATCAGTCATAGAAAATGCATGGTTCATTGCATCCTTCAAGGAGGAGGCAATGTATTTCTTTGAACTTCCTCTAATCAGAAGGTCATCCACATACAAGACAATAATCATCAAAGAACCATGAATCAGCTTCAAAAAAACATTAGGATCAGAATTGCATCGAACAAAACTAAATGACAGTAGAAATCCATCAATCTTGGCATACTAAGCCCTGGGGGCTTGCTTGATCCCATACAATGATTTATTTAACATGAACATAAAAGATGGATTAGAAACAAAACGTTGATATTGCTACATGTAAATCTATTTAGTGATATCTCCATTTAGGAAATCACACTTCACATCCATGTGATGTACCTCCCACTACTTCGAAGCTGCAATGGCTAAAGCTAGCCTTATGGAGTCCATCTTTGCCACTAGTGCAAAGGTTTCATTGTAGTCAATAACATGTATGTATGAGTAGCCCTTGGCTATCAATATTGCCTTATATTTCAAAGGTGAACCATCAGCAGCAAAATTAGTCTTGAAAACACACTTACATTGAACTAGCTTTCTCCCTGGGGGAAGATCAACCAGTTCCCAAGTGTTGTTCTTCTAGAGCAAGATAAATTCTTGTTTCATGGCTGTTTTCCATATTGGATCATGTAATGCATATTCATATGTCTGTGGGTCTAATTCAACCATCAGATAGCACTTCTCTACAAACAAAGGGTCTTTCATACATAGGGCACTCTCAAACTAAGATCTAGTCCTCATAGGATCACTAGGATTTCCAGCTAGTTCCCCAGCTGCATGAATGGTATTTGATGGCCATTTTGATCTTGTAGGACTGTCAGGATCTACAATTAAATCATCATTATTAGACATATCAGAATCATAAAACTGATTTGTCTCTCCACTTACATTCAATGGATTTGGTGGTGAAGAAGACTCTCCAACTTCAACTCCTACTAAATGTTAACCCAAAAAATCCCTCACTCAGCTCTACATGGCCTACACCACCCAAGGACACCCATGATTGACCCTTGTGACACCCCATTAGACCCCCACACCCTAAAAAAGGATTAAGAATGAAGAAAAGGGCTTAAAAACCCCAAAAAAGAGCCTAAACAACTCTCGTAAGGGCTAAAGGCTCCAAAAGGGAGCTAAAAGCCCTCAAAGGAGCCTAAAACCATAAAAGGAGCTAAAGTTAGCATGGAAGGAGCCAAAATCCCAAAAAGGGGCTAAAGCCCAAACCAAGGGCTTAAAACCCTAAAACCCCAAAAGAAAGCTATAAAAGGAGGGTGGGGGGTCACTCTCAAAATACTCCTCTGTTGCATACTATTATGCTTCTCGTGGATGCCTTGAGACCTCTTTGCCTCCCAAGCCACCCACATCCCCCTCTCTTCCACTCACATTCCCCATTGAGCCATAGCTCCTCCTCCATTGCTGAGTGAGATAGAGAGGTGCTTCCTTTCAGCCAGGGCATGGTGGCCCATTTCACCAAAAGAGAGGTATAATATTGTCTTGTTTATGCATTTTTCTTTAGTAGTTTAGTTGATTTCTAACCCATGTTTATTTGTAGGTTTGTTTATTGACATGTTTTGTAGGTTTATTTATATTCATTAGTTTTTTGCAGGTAGCCAAGCTAAAGTCCTAGCCTTGTTTGCAGAGGGGCTCATAGCCATTCTTTCTTGTTCTTTACTTTCTATTACTTCCGATTTCTTTATTGCATTTTCTACATGCAGGAACCTACCCTTCTATTCTATAGAAAAAAGGGAGCCATTCCTACCCCTGTAGCAAGGAGAAATCCCTACTATCGAACTAGAGACCATACCAGGTCTATCCCACAGGATCCCTGGTTCAGTTTTCTTTCCAATTTCAAGTTTTTCAGCTTATGCCCTAGTTTTAGAAATTTGTTGTCAAATCAAGATTAGATATAGTTTATTTCTAGTTTCAATTCTTACCGAAGCCTCTTTAAGGAAAATATGTGTTAGTTTGGCCACAGTACGGGTCACTGTTGGTCGGATTTGACTCAGGATCAGAAAAACCCCAAATCCGGGGCAGGTCACACTTATCAAGCCTGAACAGGGGATGAGGTCTCTCTTTTAGGGCTTACAAGTGTGACCAGGTCACCCTTTCCCCCCCGAAAGGTGCGACTTCACTCAGAACATTAGATTGCTTCTGTCTGTGAAATCTATGCAACCCCCTCGCCCATTTTTGGAAAAATTTCCTGACCCCCTCACCAAAATAGACCCAAAATGTGTGGTCTGTCAATCAGAGGTTAAATTTCAGTTTAATAGGGACTGTCAGTGTGGTTCAGCCACCTCTATCCAGCACAGTAGTTCAATTTCAGTTTCTGTTACAATTTACTACAATTTCCTGTACAAACAATGTGTAAATTACAAACAAATTTTAATGGCTTAATGAATGTAACTTAACTAAAATCGACAATAAAATTGACAATATTGCTCACCCTTCCTCCTCTACCCAGTCATCACCCTCCAGGGTATTCTAGGATACGATGAAGGGCAACCTCATATATTCCTAGGCCCTTCATTGAATATTGTTCTAAACCATTAAAACTGGATGACTTGGAAGGTAGAGGGGGTAGAGAAGGAGGGCTTCTCACGTCGCTAAGCATCCTCCCTATTGACCAAACTTACATCCAGGAGGTGACCTATGGATCTATAGATGGGCTTAGTCCCGTTGTGTTTAGAGCCAAACACCTTCTCTTGGTTGAAGAGGAATATAGGTGTAAGGTAGTCATCTAGTTAGACCATCAACATTCAGGGTTTAAAATGTATCTGTTTACAAATTTATGATTATTCACTGCTTGCACAACAATGATATGAAATCTACCACAATATGATGAATTCATAAACCATTTGCAGCCACCTGATACTAGAAAGACAGAAAAACCAAGTAATTAGCCAAACTCAGTTCATGATGCTAAGAGAGCCTTAAAATTTATCAATTTACACTAAGTTCAAACAAATCTGCAGTCTTTGAGGAAACAAGTCCCTGACTACTTCAACCGTGGGAAGTACTTGGGCTCCGCCCAGAAACTCATTCTGAGGAGTATCACAGGAACCCCAAAGTATCTGGCCATTGAGAGGAACTACCAAGCAAAACGGGAAACAACCCCCACCGATTGAGTAGAAATGGACATGAGGAAAAAGCCAAGCACTATATTTTGGTAGTCTTGGTGCCCGAGTGACCACCTACAGCCAATAAGAAACCATTGAAACTGGGGTCCAAACATCATTCCCATCAGTTTGATAAAAATCTAACACAATTGATCCCCCATGCTCTTCCGCACGCTTGAGAGGCGAACCAACATGATTCTTTACATTAAATTGATACCGTCAAAACCATTCTTAGTGATCTCTCACACCATCAGAAGGCCACATAGCCTCTGATTTAGATTCAAACCCATACCAGTCTGAACCAGACCTCCATACTGCACCATCAAGCCCCATGGCTAGTGCAAATCCGGATCCATTTTTCGGCATAGCCATAGCAAGTGGAGCCATGTCCACACCACAACCGATCACCAAAAACCCTACAGGTGGACCAAGCACAGTCATGCAAACTATCATCAGTCAGCTGCCACCACCCATAGTGACCAGCTAAGCCGGCCAACTTGCAACAGATGGGGGCAATGGCCCTTCAACACACACTGCCCCTCCTGCCACACAAGGGGGCAGTGGACCATCCACTTACATCGCCCTATTTTCATACATGGGGGAAACTTCCCCTCCATATACATTGTCCCTCCTATCACACAGGGGGGTAGTGCCCCTTCCATATACATCGGCCCTCCTGTCACACATGGGGGGCAGTGGCCTGTCCATCCACACTACCCTGCACACCACACTTAAGGGCATTGGACCATATACAATGGTACAACCAGCACCCCCAGCTATTCAGGTACATTATGCACCTACAAACCCCACCACCATCCCTCCCCCATCTCACATAAACATGGGGTCAAATCTTCCTTTCATGGCTCATCTTAACTTGCCTAATTTGGCTCGATTGACAAATGACCCCATTCATTATCAAGCTTTTTGGCCTCCAATGCTAACTAATCTACCATCAGACATTCCCAAGTTTAAAGGAAAGGCAGGGGAATTTTCCCAAAACCACATTATGACATTCCATCTATGGTTCTCGTCCAATAGCATTGTAGACGATTCCATCAGGTTGAGGCTATTCCAACACACCCTTACAGGTGCTACAGCCAAATGGTACATTGAGCTACCACAGGATAAGTACCCAGACTTCAACTCCCTAGCTTTCATGTTCCTATAGTATTTCCAACTCCCTGTCAGATATGATGAAGGGGTGGAGATCCTGTTATCCTGTCACCAAAGCACTGCGAAACATATAACTGACCACATCCATTATTGGCGGTAAAGTCGTAGCTTGTGTAAAATCCAACTTGACGATAGGATCTTCTTGGATTGGTTCCTTAATAATTTACTCCTGCCCATAGCAAAGGACGTCACATCTGAACATCCCCAATCCGAAGAGGAGGCCATACTGAAAGCCCAACAGTTTGACCTGATCTACACCCAGTCTAGATATCTATACACCGTCATTCCAGACGCCCCCCATCGAAACACCTCCTACCAGGATGCACCAGGGGCATCCCATGCTATGGACGGCATCATAGGCTCAGTCTCCCAATAGCCACAACACCGTTTGACACCACAACCAAGCAACACTACTAGTGTTTCTTACCAAAACCAAACTCCCAACTATGCCAAAATGATGTCCCAGTCCAGGGCAACAACTTCCTACACATAACATGTGCCACCGCAACAGGCTCAGGCAATGGCTTGGCCAACACAGTAGTACGCAGGGCAAATGACCACATTTGTGGCACCACCACCCACTCAAATCTACTATGCACCACTAGTGTAAATATTCTAAGCCCCTGTCCCCGCTCCATCCACTCCGTTGGGATAAGTGTTTGCACAACAAAACCGTCCCAACCAGCCTGCCCACAACAATCAACAAGGGAAAGCTATAAGTAATCGACCCCGAAACCAAGAAAATAACCAACTGTAGGGAGGCAGACAATAGCCAAATCCTCCATTAATGCCGCAGCGAACCGGCTCACCCAAAACCCCCCACAACCAAATGCTCCTAGATGCAAAGCTTCGTTGCGCACAAACCAACCATGCACACTCTGTGAGGTCTACGGGCACTACACATTTGAGTGTCCCATCATGGGTCACACCAAGCAAGCCATCCAAAACGAGGTTCAACAGGCCTCCAATGCTGCAAATCAAGCCCAACCCAACCCAGTACCACAAGGACCTCCCCCCATGGTGCTTCAAAAACCACTACCAGTCCAAGGATTGGTGGAAACCACACCCCCTCCCCAGGCCAATCCCAATGCTCCGAGGGCACCTCCCATAGCATAAACAAGTGTCCACCACCTACTAGCCATGACGACTGAAGAGGTTAACGTACAAACTAGACGAAATCCGTACGGTACCACCACCAAACCTGTTGATACATCGGTGACATCTACGTCCAAATTGGTTAACACACCTCTTGAGTTACCCCCTTTCCCCACCCCCCCATACGTCGGCTGGCCAACAATGCCATAGCTAGATCTGCTGTCAGCTATAGCATTGTGGATGATTTGGGCCAAATACCAATGGCCATGTATGCTCTTGATGTACTCAAAATGTGCCCAACGAGCGGAAAGCGCTACTAGCCACCCTTGGGGTCGTAGACACCTCTGACTCCAAGTTGATCAAGTTCGACATGGAGAATGGAGAATCACACATGCCATTGACCATTGACTTCCAAATCTAAGTATCTATAAGGAATTTGGTTTTGCACCGGTGCATAGTAGATGAGAGGGCATTTACGTGCATTATGTCTACCTTGGTTTGGCAACAACTGGGATCACCAATTCTACAACCATTCTCCACAACTTTGTAGGCTTATGATGGCCATCCCACTAAAGCCCAAGAAATCCTCCCCCATGTCCCCATCATATTAGCTAGGGAGATAGTGCTGATCGGCATAGAGGTCATCAACACTCAACTAGACTATAACCTTCTCCGTGAAAGAAGTTATATGTACACCATGAGAGCAGTTGCATCAACTGTCTTCTATCTCATGATGTTCCCTCATGAAGGGAATATCATGATGGTTGATTAACTCACTTATCACGATCCACAAGGGTTAATGGCACCCACCAATGTTATCCCTACCATCACCACCATTGAGCCACAAGGGACAACCACACATGCCAATTTCATCCCTGTAATCAATACCATGGTTGACAACACACCAGCCTCCCCAATGTTGAATGTGGGTCCTGGGTTGTTTGTCGATACCACCATGATGGATCATTTCCCCTTAGTGTCACCACCACTTACACAAAATGAGACTATGGACTTGTGCATGGTCTCATCTAGCACCACTACACCCAAACAATAAGCGCATCTGTAAATCCAACCCGAACCCCAACACTATCCATAACCACAACACCAACAATAGCCACAACATCATTCACAGCAACAGCATTTCACACAGCTGCAACCACAATTGCATCCCCACATGCAACCAACAGGGATTTATCTGGGCTCATCACCAGTCCATATGATTCCCTTCCTCTTTCCCCCACCTGGTGTCATGAGCAAGCCAGTAATGGCCACCTTAAGCCTACCTAAATTCACATTGGGAATTCCGGTATGGTATCTTGATCCACCATCTCAACCACCAATGCCCTAGGTTGTCTTAACCCTAGTGTAACCCATTACGGTGGAGTCTCACCCTCCACCAGGACTGCAAAAGCAAACCGCTGCACCCGCACCCACACTGCCCCACCCAAAAAGGGCCAGGGGCAAGAATGCGAAACCTATTGCAGAGCCACGACAAGTCCTACCTTTCACCATATACGAACAATAGGGCCACCCAACTCAGAAATGTCCTGAAATCCCAATCATCTGCACGCATTTGGATTCCATGGATACAAACAAAAACCTCCCCATGGTTGAAATTCCAAGCACGCTAACAGTAAGAAACAAGTCATTGAGAACAAACCATGCTTGCCCCCTCTTCATTTTGTATGGACACTATTCTCACCATTGCCAAGACTTGCCCAAGTTTTGAATGCCTTTAGCTGAACTTCGTCAACATTCCCTTGAATCTGAGATCACCCTGATCGAAGAATCCCATTCGCCACCTCCTTCTTTGGACACCATGTCCATTTACATGATGTCCAGTTCTATAGACCCTCTTGACTCCACCATCACCGATGGTCCATCAGACCTATCTCTTTTGTTGTTTCCCCAGCCACAACCGCAACCTCAGTTACTAGGGAAATAGTGGGATTCATTCCCAATCAACACAATCCTTTTCCTTGTTCATTTCATTTTCCTTTTCCTACCATATGGGATCATGAGTAAGTCTGTCTTGGAAACCCACAATCTATAGGATTTCACACTGGGAGATCCTGTGTAGTACCTTAAGCTACCTACCCTACCTCTGAGGCCACAAGATGTGTTGAATCCTGTCAAACCAATTGAGATGATGTTGTGCCTACCTCCAGGTCCATCAAAGACTCCTCCCATCTCTAGGCCTGCCCCTCTTCCTCCAACAGAGACTGGGGGCAAGGCCACCAAAACCATAGCCAATACCATTTACCTAATCTCTAGCACTAGTTTCCCTTCCATCTCATTGGTTGTGGAATATCCACCTGATCTATCCTAGCACCACTTATGCGATGGCAGAGATATACGTAATACCACCTTCGATTTTATCCCATTCCATTTAAACCATAGTGTGGAATTAGTTCTTCACATAAAATACCATATTCTATCATTCTACCTTGAAAATGACCTTTGTCTCGGCAAGGGGGCGTACCTCTTCGCTGACTCAGACAGTTGACTCTTGAAGAATCCATGCAACGTGCTCCATCAAGAGACCCTATGCCTGATATAATCACTATGAGTCCCTTATACCATATTTGTTTCCCATTTTTTTGTTTTGCAATGTTTTTACCACAAATCAAAGACCCCCATTTGGGGGCAGCACCATTAGCTACTAATCCAGAGTCACCCGAAGCTTGTTCAAGACACTTCTCACACCTCCAAACTCAAATTTCCGCCCTCTATCTCCTTATGAGACCATTGTATCATGTTTAACAAACAAAACTTGGGACCGTTTCCTGGAAGCTACCTCAATTTACAAGCCACCGCATGGTGATGCGAGTGTCTACAAACCTGTACTTGTATCACTCTTCCTTACCGCTACTCATGCGGGTTGTCGGGCCACTGCCTGTTAAGGGTTTCCATTTTTGTTCTTGTTTTGTATTTTAACACATAGTTGTCTTCTCTATCCACCACACCTTACGTGGACCTTTGGACCATTGTCCAGAAAACAATTTATTTTTCTTGTACGTATTTGGCATATAAATGCCCCTTGACTTGCACTCACATCACATGTAGTCAAGTCCGTCCACCGCAATTCACACACAGCTCTCCTAACCTCTATTTGAGAGCCACCTTGGTTTATGTGCCTCTACCACATCGACTCACTAGCCTCTGCCACAATCTATCCTGCACATGTATTGGTATGTTTGAGAGCCTTCTGCTCCATCCATACTACATGGATGACCTTTGGACAACTCTCCACTGTCTCGACATGGGGCACTGCCTGTGCCACTGCAATTGGTTGACCGCACTGGAGTTTTTTTTAAGATATTTTCTGACTCCTAAAAACATTGAAAAGATAGCCAAGTGCATCTTCTTCCTTTCCCGCTCACTAAAGTATAGGAAAGGGCATCTACATCATCTCGTTTACCTCCTTTCACAGACCATATAGACCATCAAATGAAAAGGACCACCTTGGCGTATTCAAGCCAAGACTGTTCCCCTCCACATACTTTTATGCTTTCTCAGGAAAGGGGGCCACACTTTATGAAAAATATCATCATGGGTTGCCGTTAAGCTCTTTTCCAGCCTTCTCATCAAGAAAATATTGTCAAGCAAACTTGGTTTCGTTCATGCTCGTAAAAGTGTCTGAATGACCGTCCAGTCAGTATAGGTTTAACCTTTTCCACCCTAATTGGACTACCAATGGTATAGAAGTCTCTCATCCCCTACAGGATGGCCGAGCTCTCCTATGTAAACTTTTATCCTTTTTCAGCCACAGGAGACTACCAAGGAAAAAAATCCCCCACTGGAGTCTTCTTCATGCTTTCAGACTCTCTAAAATTGAAAGCACCATCGAGCATTTACTTTCTTGGGCTTGCCAAAAATCCATGAGATCGTACCATAACGGTGTCCCTAGACACAAACCCACAAAAAATAGTTTTGCATCATTCCCCCTTTGGGTCATCTTTGTTCAGAGTAAATTGCAATGTGTCTTCCTTGGACCCCATCAATATCAAAAGTGTCCACCTCCTCGAACTATTTCCCATCTACAGTGAAATTTTCGGTATTACAGCTATGATCCCATTCCCATGAGTCAGTTTAATTTGCTGCTAGGTCCACCCTGTCGTCATACTCTGAACAAAGGAATTTTGAGTTTACCACACTCCCCCTACCCCTATTCAATTCTTTCCCTCCCCCACCCGCTTCAATGGTTCAGTCCACAGATTGTCTCACACCTTTTGGTTATCTCCCTCGTGCTTCTGATCAAGGAAACATCATTTCCTTGACTAGGGGTAGGTCTCCCTCTGTCTATGACAACACACATATTCCATAGGATATACCAAGAGGTCCTTGTACCTTGGTTTCATTAACATCATTGATGAGTTCCTTAGACCACTTGAGAGGATTCCTTAGCGCCCCTCGGGATGGTTGTTTCTTGCGTGCTCGACTTCAAATACATCATCACACCGTTCAGATTCGTACAAGGTTTGGTCCGTGCATTATTTGGTCAAAGACCCGGAATGTCACCTAACTCTAGCACATTGATGAGTCTATTTGAGGGACCTAAATAAGTTATGTCCCTTGTGATTTCCAGGTTGCGTTGGAGACAGTGTTTAGAAGCCCCAACAATGCTTCTATATAGATTTATGATTGATATAGCATACATGTACCACAGAGACTCTAACTCTCAATCAATGACTCCATATAGCTATGTACCATTCCAGATCTAGCAGGACATCAGTCATGAAGATATAGCATTCCATGAGAATGCCATGGGTCCAATATACCGGTTCTTTAGCTCAGTATTATATTCAGCCTCACATTGAGGCAACCATTACTGTATCATCAGTTGTATATGAACGGCTCTTGTATTTTAGAGCATAGATCAAATTATTCTTTTGACATTGTCATGAGCATGGGGATGCCCACCTCATTCATATACATGTCACACATTATTTGTATCTCACCCATTAATGGGAACCATATTAATACAAAAACCAAAAGCCACCATGCCCCAGCCCCAGAAGCACCACCTCTAAGCAGGAAATCCTATGATGTCCATTGGCCATACGATGAGCTCCTTCCCTCACACATCAAGGGACAATCTGTTAACCTGAAAAATCCCTCACTCAACTCTACATGGCCTACAGTACCCAAGGACACCCATGATCAACCCTTGTAACACCCCATTAGACCCCCACACCCTCAAAAAGGCTTACGGATGAAGAAAAGGGCTTAAAAACCCCAAAAAGGAGCCTAAACAACTCTCCTAAGGGATAAAGACTCCAAAAAGGGGCTAAAACCCCTCAAAGGAGTGTAAAACCCTAAAAGGAGCTAAAGTTAGGGTGGAAGGGGCAAAAATCCCAAAAAAGGGGCTAAAGCCCGGACCAAGGGCTTAAAACCCTAAAAACCCAAAAGAAAGCTATAAAAGAAGGGTGGGGGGTCACTCTCAAAACACTTCTCTCTTACATATTGTTATGCTTCCGATGGATGCCTTGAGATCTCTTTGCCTCTCAAGCCAGCCACATCCCCCTCTCTTCCACTCACATTCCCCATTGAGCCATAGCTCCTACTCCATTGCTGAGTGAGATAGAGAGGTGCTTCCTTCTAGCTAGGGCATGGTGGCCCATTTCACCAAAGGAGAGGTATAATATTGTCTTTTTTATGCATTTTTCTTTAGTAGTTTAGTTGATTTCTGACCCATGTTTGCTTGCAGGTTTGTTTATTGACATGTTTTGTAGGTTTGTTTATTGACATGTTTTGGAGCTTTATTTCTATTCATTAGTTGTTTGTAGGTAGCCAAGGCAAAGCCCTAACCTTGTTTGTAGACAGGCTCATGGCCATTCTTTCTTGTTCTTTGCTTTCTATTAGTTCCAATTTCTTTATTGCATTTTCCACATGCAGGAACCTACCCTTCTGTCCTATAGACAAAAGGGAGCCATTCCTGCCCCTGCAGCAAGGAGAAATCCTTGCTATTCTTAAGGATGTTCTTGGAGCTAAACACTCCTTTCAATGAAGGCTTTGTTTGTGCTCACGTTGATCAGCTTGTACCCTTTTTAATCTTCAAAATACCCAACAAATAGGAACTCTTGGCTTTGGGGCTATAAAGTGTTTCTCTTTTCAGTTGGAATTCAACCCCAAGCCTTTGAGCCAAAAATCCTGAAATGGGTCACATCTGGCTTGTTCCCACTCCAAGCTTGGAAAGGAGTCATACCATCTGTTAACACCCAAAAATGGTTAACTACCTCATCTACCCCATTACATGGCTCATTTGTCCACTTTCCTACCATATCTCCATCAAAAACCCATAAAACCATCTAAAAGGTCACCGAAAAGCTTAAAATGCCTCCAAAAGGCTATAAAATCCTTTTTTCCTCCAAAAATATCCAAAAATGAATAAAAAATATAAAATAATGAGGAAAAAAGAAGAAACCCTAAATAGCTGAAACCCTAAACAGCTAAAACCCTAAAAGGCTGACCTAAACCACATGGTTTTATAAACAAGTGATGGAGACCCATTATTCCATATCCATTATCATAAGCATCCTGCCTCTGCCGAAATTATTCTTGAAACCGTAGCTTATCATTAAGCTACTTTCACCATTGAGAACTCTTTTTGGCCCATTTCCACCACCGGAGAAGGAGAAGAAGCAGCTTGGAGCTTGAAGCCACCGACATCGGACCAGCGCAACGGACTCCATCAACCTCCTCATTGGAGGTAACATCAATAAAGATCATTATTCATTTCTTTACCGTTTCTGCTTTATATTATTTACTTTTCATAGTATTGTTTCATGTTACTTGCTTTTTACTGTTTTAGCTTCAAGAACGTATTTAGATTAGTTTTTTGTTTCAGTTTATCATTATTTAATTCATATATCATTGAACTGCTACTAAGGAATCCATATTCCTTAGTAGGTGCTCATTCGCACAAGCTAGGGTGAAAACCCTAGCTACAGTTTTGGCGACTCCTGTCCCCTAATTTAAGTGAGACCTAAAATCTACTTAACTCAACCAACACTATAACCTCATTTGAGGAACACAAAAAAATTTTGTAGTTAGGTAGGATCGGGGGGATAGGCTTCCAATAACACCCCTCGGTTATTTACACGTGAGACATAGTTGTTGTCCATTAGGGAACCAAAATCCCTTAGTATTTTTTGACACCGTCACAACCGGTTTATCAGAGGGCCTCTCCCTTAGGAGGGTTGAAGTCATGAGATTGGTTCCGAAAGTCTGAGTGGAATACCGAACTCCATTCAGTAACTGAAGGGCTACCTTTCGCAGTTCTCGGAATATCCCTGTATAGGGAATATTGCGGTTAAAGGACCAAGCGGCAGATTTACCTTTCTGGACGTGTCATGGACGGGGTATCTTAGTTGCCATACTTCTAGGTTTGCGTACCTGGTGTCCCTCCCGGTAGGGGGATACTTTAGCCATTTGACTTTCCTATTTATATTGTCTCACTTGGATTTCATCACCTTGCAGAGGATATACTTAGTTGAGTCATAATACTATTAGTTAGGTGTTTGCATGCTCCCTTACCTCCTCTTGGTCTAGTGAGTCCACCGATTTTTCTTTTTAAGGAAACCGACTGCTTATTGGTATTCTGACCACTTTGTTGACACTCCTCCTATTGTAGCACGCAGTTACACTAGGTGTTTTGAGTTGTTTTTTGGCCTGAGTGCCCTATTTTTCAAGCTCTCCTTCTGCACACACGGTTGCATTAGGGTTTTTGAGTTGTTTTTTCGACACCACAACCCACATATTTGAAAACCACTTGTCACCATTGACTCTCCGAGACATTCTCGTCGCCTCAGAGGCGAGCCCCCACAGCATGGTTCACTTGACACCACTCGTCATCACCGTAGATCTCGAGCCTTGTCACTCGACTCCACTCGTCAGCGGCATAGGACTCCATCACTAGATTTCGAGAACACTCTTTACACTGCCCCCACTAGCCCCATGGCTGGCGTGAATCCCAATCCCTTCATTATAGGGACCACCGGTGGTACATCCGCCACTATACCAGTTACTACACCTATCATGGGTATGCCCTCCACAGGAGGCCCGTCTACCATTCCCCTCACCGTACCTATTCCCACGGCAGGAATACCCATACCCAATCCATTAATAACTCCTACCGCCCTTGGTGGCGCAGGATCTTCTCATGCCACCGTAGCTCCCCCACTTGGGGGTACCATCCCTCACATGACCCCTCCACCTGGGAGCATGGGCCCCAACGTGGTCCAACCCACTACCGTGTCACACCCTCCATCCAGTTTGCCATACATGGCTAGCCTCAACCTACCTGACCTAGCTAGGTTAACCAACGACCCCATCCGGCACAACCCTGTGTGGCCCCACATGCCTACCAAACTCCCCTCTGACATCCCTAAGTTTGAGGGTAAGTCAGGTGAGGACCCACAGAACCATATCATGTATTTCCATCTATGGTGTTCCTCCAATTCCATAGTAGATGACTCCATTCGCCTCCGTTTATTACAGCGCACTTTCACTGGCTCGGCTGCCAAATGGTATATCGAGCAACCCCACGGAACCCACACCAACTTTACGTCCCTGGCCTCGACCTTCCTCCAGTTCTTCTAGTTACCTGTTCGCTATGACGCAGGCGTCGAGATCCTCCTATCATGCAGACAGAACACGGACACCCATATCACAGACCACATCCATGAATGGCGACGACGCCGTAGCCTATGCAAAATCAAGCTAGATGACCGGATCTTCCTAGATTGGTTCCTCAAGTCCCTCCTTTCGCTCATTGCTAAGGATGTGGCAGCTGAACAACCCCAGACTGAAGAAGAGGCTATCCTTAAGGCCTAGCAGTTTGATCTCATTTACGCCCAGTCGGGTTATCTTTACACCATCATACCGGACGTGCCTCGAGGCGATCCCCCACATCACGATGCCCCGGGGGCATCCCACGCTGCCGATGGCATCATTGGCCGCCTCTCTTCGTAGCCTCAGCCCTTTTCCATAGCCCGTCCTACTCCTGGACCTAAACTTTCGCGGGCTACATCATAGTCCGGAACAACCAACTCGTATGCTCACATGCCCCATCAACACCATACCCATGGACCCTCATGTCCACCTCAGTGTTTCGGAAATATGACTTCTGCTTACCCCTCCCCGGTCGCACCTCAGCCATACTATCACCAGCAGGCTGCACCAGCTCTTGCGCCGCCACAATCCCAACCTCATTATTATCAGCCACAGCCAGCCCCTGCGGAAAACCCACAACCCGCTCCACAGCACTATCAACAACCCCCTCAAGTAGCCGCGCCAGTGCATCCTCCACCTCCATATTATCCACCGCAGCCTGCTCCCGCACCTGCGCAAACTCACAATCCACCTACTACCCAAGGGCAGATTTACGCCCAAGAAAACCCGCCGCAAAACCAGAACAACCAACGCAACCAGGGCCAACAAAATCGCGGCAGGGGCCAAAATCGTGGGAACAACCAGCAGACCGAGCAAGCTGGTCAACACCCTAATCCCCCTGCTAATAATAACGCGGTCCCTACCAACCAAAACCTCGATCGTCCTCCCAAGCAGGCTAAAAACCCCAACTTGCGAACAAACTTCCCTTGTTCTGTTTGCGGGGTCTATGGACACTACACACATTTTTGTCCACATATGGAGCGAGTTCAACAACTTTTGGCTGCTGACAGGCTACGCCAAGGACAGGCGGCTCCTCAAGCACCACCCAATCCCCCACAACCTCAGCAGCCACCTTTGGTGCTACAAAACCCCTTACCAAACCAAGGCTTAGTGAACACTGAACCATTGGCTCCCCCTCAAGCTACTGCGCCTATCCAACAAATCACTTACGCTGCTCCTGATCAACCCCCATCTGACTCAGGTACCCACCATCTGTTGATGATGTCCTCCGATGAGGTCAACCTCCAGACCCGGCGGAACCAATATGGCTCCACCCTGGAAGCACCACCCACCAATAACCCCACTAACGCTCATCCCACCGATCAGCCGTTACGTATACCTCCACCTCCACTAGATGGAACTCCCAAAGCACCCTGTTTCCCACTTCGCCATATCAATAACAATCCCAATGCGCGGGCTGCGTCAAACTACAACATCGTAGACGATTTAGCCCAATCTCCCGCAACCATGTCTGCGC
>LPNX010231140.1:44992-156790 GCA_001517045.1 Pseudotsuga menziesii | reverse complement strand
TTCGAGACCATTTATATGTTTTCTTCCATCACCACACCCCCGGCAACCGATCTGACAACCCGAACATTCCACAGTGATGAAGAAATTCTTGAGGCTCTCACCACCCAAGATTATCCCTGGGATGACCTGCATCATCGTTCATACTTTCTCCCAGATGAACCATCTTCTAGCACTGCTCCTCAATTTGCAGTGGAATCCAAAGACTTCCTTCCCCCGAAGGTCGACTGGTTCAAGGACCCCATTCCTGCTCCTGACGCCTTCGAAGAGGGTAACATGGCCAACATCTCACCTGTTATCCAAATCGATCTTGCTACCCCCGGGGGCACCCTCGAACTCATCGCTTTAGGATCATCTTGCACTGAGCAAGAGATCGACGAGTACAAAGCACTCTTCAAAGAATTCCGTGATGTCTTTGCCTGGTCCTATACCAAAATGCCCGGCCTTGACCCTGCCATTATAGAACACCACATCGACACATGGCCTGATATAACCCCCGTTCGTCAGAAACAGCGTCCCATACACCCCTCCAAACTCCAAGCTGCCAAAACATGCTCCAAAGCCCATTATGACAAACATGTTCACCCTCGAACTTTCCACGAAGGGGACCTCGTCCTCGCCTATGACCAAGCCAACGACAAAAAAGGTAAAGGAAAATTCGAGTCCATGTGGCAAGGCCCTTACATTGTGCAAACTTGCCTCAGCAAGGGGGCATACATTTTAGCAGACTCTGAAGGATGACCCTTCTCCAACCCCCGGAATGGGTTGTATCTTAAACGTTTCTACCCATAACCGAAACCGCGACCTCATTGGTCCACATTTGCACAGTTTGCTCTCTTTTTGTTTTTCACCGTTTTTGACCACAATCTCACATTCATCGCATTTTTACATGCCCACAGATGGATCCTCTTCCACCTTGTTACATCGGCTTCGCTGATGGTGCCAGCCGCTGGTCTCCCAACCTAGCTTCTGCAGCATGGGTCTTATACTCCCCTTCCAACGAACGCATCCACCTTGACGGAATATGTATCGGCACTGCTACCAATAACCAGGCAGAGTATGATGCTATGACCGGTCTCCTAACTGCTGCCCTCCAGATGGGCATACGTCACCTTCATGTGTTCTTGGACTCCTAGCTACTGGTCTCCCAGCTCAACAACTGCTACCAGGTGCGTGATCCCTGCCTATTTAGAAAATATCTGCGTACAAAACAACTTAGCCGATAGTTTGAATCCATCACATTCACACATGTCCCAAGAGCTTACAATAGTGTCGCAGCTTAAATGGCGAACAATGTCCTAGACTGGCATATCAATCACACTATGTAACACCTCCATCATGCATCATTACCCCATAGCATATCATCCAAATATACAAAAAACCAAAACAGACTGCATTGCATCAACATTTGCATACATAAAACATAAACCATAAAACGACATTCGCATCCATAGGGGCACCCATGTGCCTAGTCACACATACATCATATCATTTCACATCAAAGAAAAGAGGCATCCACGTGCCCAATAGCCTAGAATACTTGCATCCACGTGCAGTATACACATAGAACACATCATAAAGCGCATCCACGTGCGTACAAATGAGACAACATCACCAAAAAAAAAAAAAATGTGCATCCACGTGCATATATATATATACAAGACAAAAAATACATGTTCAGAACTATACATATTCTAAGCACCCCAGTACTCAGCTATACAAAAAATATATATGTACATCCCTCAAAGCTCATAAAATACAGGCCGAAGCTACAAAATATCAAAGGGAGTCCCCTGCACTCCCTAAAAGGAGTCATACCCTGCGTCACTATCCGTGTCAGCAGCCTCTGACTCCTCCTCCTACTCCTCCTCCGACGAGTCCTCATCTCGCCTGGGCCTCGGTGCCCGTGCCCGTGCCCTCTCCGCCAAGAGAGCCACCCGAAATGCTATCCCTCTGAAATCCTGAGGCGCCTGCCTACAATCCCGAATCACATCTCGAGGAAGGTCCTCCCACCCCGCATCGCTCACTCCCGTCAACAGCCGCCCTAGCAGCACTCGTACATACTCTAGCGCCCCATCCGCGTCTCGCCGATGCACCGGACCTTGCCCGGGCAAAGCCGGAACCGCCACTATCCCTCGCCGCACCACATGCCCTGGCGGCGGCTGCGGACCCACATCTGCAGATCAACCATTTATCAGTAACTATATATCAAACATATATAACATAAAAACTGGACAAAACAATTAAAATCATACATACCATCTGGACCCCATGCCTATCCAGGTGGCCGTGGCGCATCTGGATCCCCTGTGTAGTCCATGCCTCTGTAAGGATAGTCCTCTAATGCCAGTGGCAGCTGGAGCCACTGTATATACAGCTCCCAAGTGAAATACCGCCCCACATCCCCGCTGCCCCGGCGACGCATCATCTCTCCCCACCGGATCATCCGGGGCTCCCTCAGGCCTCCCTCTCTGACCGGCACCCGAGGCCGCAGGGTAGGGACCCTCTCCATGAAGAATGCCACTAGAAATGAACCAAAATAGAATCCCTTGCTAGTTTCCTTTGCTGCGGTCAGCTGTCACTGCACGCAGGTCAGGAACATCTGGCCCCACGCATAGTACGTCCCAGCCAGAACTCGCTCTACAATCTGCATCTGACCCCCAGACACCTTCTCAGGTGACTGGGATCCCAAAATCTGTACGACACACGCTGCCATCGCCTGTACAGCTGGCTCCCATAAATCCTGAATCCGGAGTGCATTCCTATGCACCCTCGCGTCTGCCCTACAAAAGCGCATTGCCAGGTCATCTATATCGAGATCCGCGGAGACCCGTGGCTGTGTATCTGTTACCCGCCCCAGGAAGGGTAACCCCATCATGAAATAAACATCGACCAGGGTGAGGTTCACCCTCTCTCCCTGTACCCAAAACGCCTGTGTCTCGGGCTCCCAGAAATCAATCAAGCGGTTCAGCAGTAAACCTGCTGACCGTATCATCGGAATCTCTGCGAACTTTAGTAGTCCGAAGAGCGCCAACATGGACCGCACCCGACGGTTCTCTCGAATGGAAGTCACTAGATCCTCTGGCATCTCCCTCTCTCGCCATATCACCCGTGGCATCCTGCAAATCAAAAAAAGAAGTCTCATTAGGCTCATGTCCCAAAGACAAACCTACCCACCCCATCCATACCCCAGGACAGCCGCGGCCCAGACCGCGGCTGTCAAGCCCTACAGTCGCGGTCCATACCATGGCTGTCAAGCCCTACAGTCGCGGTCCAGACCGCGGCTTTCAACCCCGACAGTCACGGTGCAGACCGCGCCTGTCAACCCCGATAGTCGCGGTCTAGACCGCGTTTGTCAAGCCCTACAGTCGCGGTCCAGACCGCGGCTGTCAAGCCCTACAGTCGTGGTCCAGACCGCGGCTGTCAAGCCCTACAGTCGCGGTCCAGACCGTGACTGTCAAGCCCAATAGTCGCAACCTCTGACCACGGCTGTCCAATTCAAACCTGCGGACCACACCTATAGACCATACAACAGACCCCCATGGGCCTCACCAACCCCCCAACCCAGAAATCAAAACAAGTGTCGGTTTAACAGAATACCTGCCTCTCCCAAATCTCGAATTTGCCGGTCAGATCGTCCAGAAATCACCCGTAAGCTCTAGTTCACTCCGCTCGCAAACCAATCTCGAATAGTACAAATGACGTGTCACATTGGGCCCACTTACTATTTGTAGTCCGTCGACTTTGTTCTTGTTTTGGCCATTCTGAACCCATCCGGAATCTGTTTTCTGAACCGTTTCCGCCATTGGAATCAGCACGACTAGATCATCCTAATGGTCGCCTCATTGTATCTTTTTGACTACATCATTTTTTGCCCATTTTTTAGACACCAATAGTCGTCTCGATTTGCGTGCAACTTTGGTCGCCCTCCGTTTTTAGTACTTTTTATATCGCCGGAATCACCTTTTCGAGCTCGTGATGATGCTTGAGATACTTTCTCGCTCTCACCTAGGTACAATCATAACATTGTGTCCTGACATTTTGCTACCTTGATTAGCGCGCCACATCGGCCGCAGTCTGATTGTTCCACACTTTTTACATGAGCCACTCACTCTTGTCATACTGCAAAGGTTTCGTTCTTTTGCCACCATTCAACCACCCTCCAAGGAGGCCCACCAGTGTTCCCCCCCACCATCAGTTCTGATCATCATAACTGTTCCTTAATTGAACACTTCCTCCTTGCCTGACCATTCCAAATACAGAGTCTTCTTATTTGCTTTCAGACTCCTTAAAATTGAAAGCAACCACGAGCATGAACTGTCATGGGCTCGCAAAATCCACATGACAATACCATTTCATTACTTCAGAGTCTTCTTATTTGCTTTCAGACTCCTTAAAATTGAAAGCAACCACGAGCATGAACTGTCATGGGCTCGCAAAATCCACATGACAGTACCATTTCATTACTTCAGAGCCTTCTTATTTGCTTTCAGACTCAGTAAATATGAAAGCAACCACGAGCATGTACTGTCATGGGCTCAGAAAATCCACACGACAGTAGCATTTTATATATCCACACTTTTTCTCGTTCCATAACCCATGAAGAAGTCACCCCCGGCCTCTTGGCGCTATGATCGATTCTCTCGGCAGCACCCCCAATCAGGTCACCTTTGTTCAGAGTGTTCTGCAATTTCCTACCATTCGACCACAGCATTGAGTCTCCCTCAGCCCAGTCATCCTACAAGATCCCATACAGCTATGATCCCTTTACCACCACTCAGTTTTAGATGTTTCCCGATCATCCTCGCCATCATACTCTGAACAAAGGAAGTTTGAGTCCATCCACTCTGCTTGCCCAGTTTTTCCCCCCAGTTTATCACCCCTGCCACCAGTATTATCTTAATTCGGTTCTTCACCTCGCGCTCCTGTCAAGGAAACATCATTGCCTTGATAGTTGCAGGTCTCCCTCTGTCGATGACAACCCCTCTATTCCAGAGGATAGACCTAGAGGCCCCTGTTCCTTGGACCCATCACCATCTGTGATGAGTGCCTACGGACCATTTTGGGAGGACTCATCATTGCCTCTCCAAATAGTTGTTTCTCTCATGCTCGACTTCAGTACCTTATTCGCATCGTTGAGAATCGCGCAGGATGTATATCCTTTCCATTCTGTTTCGAAGACCCCGGATTTCCCCCGACTCTAGCACATTGGTGAGTCACTTCGGAACGCCCAGTTATATGTTCCTGTGGATATCCGGGCTGCGTTGGCGATTGTATTCAGAAGCCATTCAATTCTATGCTTCTTTGAGTACCTAGTTCAGTTCCAGATCAGTGTACCCTTACGAGTGTGACCCTTGTCACTCTGATCCAGCAGCGCATCAGTTCCTTCAAAACCACATGCAGTAGCACTGCTGCCATTCCAGTGTATCAGTTTTTCAGCTCAGACATGGTCAGCTCAGCAGTATGTTCCAGATTTGTGTCCCTTCCGGACCCTCATGATATGCACAGTGATTATCTACTACAGGTCCTTCATTTTGGGCCTCACAAGTGATTTTTATGTATCTTGATACGAGCATGGGAATGCCCACCTCGTCCATATATTGAGATTTTTTCCTCATCCAGTATTTGAGGACCATTTATATTACTATGTTCTGATACGAGCATGGGAATGCCCGCCTCGTCCATATTATCAGATGATCCCTCATCCATTATTGAGGTTATGTACTTTTCATTCCTTGCAGGTGGTTCGAGATCGGTGTCCCGGACTTCAGTTGCTTCCTTCTCTTCTCCACACCCCAAGAAAAAACCAAATATGACTCATGATGTCCATCGGCCATACGATGAGCTCCTGCCCTCACACATGAGGGGGAAATCTGTTAACACCCAAAAAAGGTTAACTACCTCATCTACCCCATTACATGGCTCATTTGTCCACTTTCCTACCATATCTCCATCAAAAACCCATAAAACCATCTAAAAGGTCACCTAAAAGCTTAAAATGCCTCCAAAAGGCTATAAAATCCTTTTTTCCTCCAAAAATATCCAAAAAGGAATAAAAAATATAAAATAATGAGGAAAAAAGCTGAAACCCTAAACAGCTAAAACCCTAAAAAGCTGACCTAAACCACATGGTTTTATAAATAAGTGATGGAGACCCATTATTCCATATCCATTATCATAAGCATCCTGCCTCTGCCGAAATTATTTTTGAAACCGTAGCTTATCATTAAGCTACTTTCACCATTGAGAACTCTTTTTGGCCCATTTCCACCATCGGAGAAGGAGAAGAAGCAGCTTGGAGCTCGAAGCCACCGACATCGAACCAGCGCAACGGACTCCATCAACCTCCTCATTGGAGGTAACATCAATAAAGATCATTATTCATTTCTTTACCGTTTCTGCTTTATATTATTTACTTTTCACAGTATTGTTTCATGTTACTTGCTTTTTACTGTTTTAGCTTCAAGAACGTATTTAGATTAGTTTTTTGTTTCAGTTTATCATTATTTAATTCATATATCATTGAACTGCTACTAAGGAATCCATATTCCTTAGTAGGTGCTCATTCGCACAAGCTAGGGTGAAAACCCTAGCTACACCATCAATTTGTTTATGAGGCACCCTATTCTGGATGTAGGATGCACATTTTATAGCCTCGGCGGAAAAATTTGGTGGCAAAGTCTTAGCCTCCATCATACAGGTTGCCATCTCCTTCAGTGATATTTTCTTTCTCTCAACAACACCATTTTGTTGTGGTCTGTAAGGGATTGAATTATGCATTTGAATACTTACGTCTTTACAATATTGAATGAACTCATACTTGACATACTCACCACCATTATCAGATCTGAGGATCTTGAGTCTCCTCCCAGACTGGTTTTCAACCAAGGCCTTAAAGACTTTGAAGAGGCCAAATACTTTAGACTTATTCTTTAGGAACTAAATCCAACAATACCTAGAAAAGTCATCTATGAAGGTTAGTGCATATTTGGCTTGACTCATGGACATATGAGGAAATGGACCAGCAACATCACTGTGGATCAACTCAAGAGGTGTAGAGGTTCTCTCATGACTAGCTCTCTCAAATTTGTGCTCTAGGTGTTTTCCTAGGATACAACCTTGAAAAATTCCCTTGGAAAACTTAATCTTTGGTAACCTTATGAACATATCTTTTTCACTCAAATAATAAAGATACTTATAGTTAATATGGCCAAATATTTCATTCCAAATATTGCTTTCCTCACTAGCATGAATAAGAAGAGCATAAGGGTTTGACTAGGGTAGAAAATGGGAAAACATGTATACCTTCGAAGTGTGATCAACAACACCTTTTGCTATGACTTTACCATTTGAAATCTCTGTGATTTAAACTTCATCAAGGGAGAAGATGACCTTCTTTGGAGACCTTGTGTAAGTCATCTGATACACTGACAAGAGGTTAGAGTCAAGACCTAGAACATACAACACATTATTTAACTTACCATGGTCGATATCAATCCTTCCTTTCCCCTAACTGTCAGTGAGAGAGTCATGTCCAAAAACTATTGGTGGACCTTTTGACATGTCAAGAGAGGAGAATTCCTCCTTTGTTGAAACCATATGTCTAGAAGGTCCAGAGTCTATGATGAATCTAGGTGATCTTGATGTGCCAACAACCAAAGCATGTACTCTGTCTCTATCCTCTGAATTTGATCCTCCTTCCATCTACTTTGAACAATTAGGAAGGGAGATGTTATTTTTCTCTAGGAGTTGGGTCAACATGTCAAATTGCTTCTTCATACAAGAGCTCTCAGGATGAGATCCCTTCCTGCAGTATGCGCACTTGCTCATTTCTCCTTTGTTTTTCTTCTTTTGGAAGTTCTTCTTGGAGCCTTGGGGATCCTCTTGAGACTTGTTCTTGTCTCTCTTTTGCTAAGGTGGGTTCTTAGCTTTCTTCTTTCCTTTTGAATCCACCCTTGAATCTCTAGCAACCAAAACATTGTCTTTGGAAGGTTTGATGGTACCCATCATCACCAATTTATCTTATTCTTGTGTCAGGGATTCCATGAACTCTGTAAGCTTAGGCATATTCCAGGCTCAAGCTGTCAACTTGGTGGCATCGAAGGTCGAAACAAACATTGAATAGTCAGGGCCAAGCTTCGAGAGTATGGCCAAAACTAGTTTCTCTTCCTTCTTTTCAATTCCATACTATTTTAGTTGCAAAACAAGGGCTTTAAACTTGGAAAAGTAGAGTTGCAAGGATTCAAAGCTGCTGGGACTCAAAGAGATCAATTCATTCTTAATTTGATGTCCTCTCATCTCATCTCTCTTACCAAAAATATCTACAAGATTCTCCCACAGTTCATTAGGTGATGTCAATCCATTAAGATGGAAGATGAGGTCTCTTGAAATGCTCAGACACAAAAGACCATAGGCCTCAGCCCTCTTGTTGTGCCATTTTATTTTCTCTACAGCTGCATTGGGCTCTGCCTTAGTTTTTATAGTCACCCTATAGATATATTTCGCTCTCAACAATATCTCCATCTCAGCTTTCCATTCAAAGAAATTGAATGGAGTCAAGATGATCTTCTGAGATTGGTCCATAGCTCAGAAACTGTGCCCTTCAGTCAACAGAATATGCTCCTAGTCAAGATGTCAAACCTGCAATAGCAATATGCAAGGAGAGAAATTGATCTACAAAGGCTCTTATACCATGTGGAATTGAACCCAAGTGATAGAACAATTAAACTCACAAAATTGCTAATCAAACATGCAAAATTACCATCAAAGGAGACTAAAATTGGAGCATAACACTAATCTGTATTGAAAAAGTGTACAATAGCCAACCTTGTGAAGTCATAGGATGCTGTAATATATAATTACATGAGAGATTTGAATTCATAAGGATGCCATTTGAAATAGTCAAAAAGTAGGCTTAGTAAATCTAGTCAAATCTCCCATAAGTGCATAAAGCAGTTTCCAAATCCACCTAGAGGCTCATGAATTATCATAGTCAACTAGGAAAGATAATAAGGGATGGAAAAACAACTAATACATGCTTTTATTAGTAGAAAAGGATGGAGGATTATGTGGGAAAAAAAACAAGTCAACTACACCTAGTCTTGCTTTCCCTTTTGCCTTAATTCTCAATAAAACTGGCAGCTTTGCAGAAAATGTAGATATGCACTTTGGAGTATTAGGAATAAATCAGACATACTAAATATGGTTTTTGAGAGGTTTCCCAAGCACTCCATGACTCAGTTTTAGCAAGTGTTGACTTTTATGACATGTAGAAGACAACTAGCATAGAGTGGAATATATGAAACTAGGTGAATAAGACAAAAATGAATTAATTAATTTATAAGGTAGATAACTATGGGTTAATTATTCTAACAACAAGAAGCTAATAGACATCTTAGTATCAGTTTTTTCTTCCATTCATCTCATGTTTTCTCACCATATTTCAACTCTATGGAGTGAGGCGCACTTGGTGAGCTATTCTTCTCTTTGAGGGAACTTCTCTTGATCTAGTATTTTGTATTCTGATTTAAAATTTCTGTTTTTCATGTTCAGAAATCTCTTAGGTCAAAAGTCCAATATATCTCATGTATTATTGTCCAATATTGAAGAAACAACGCCATTTCCCCAATACCTTGTTGTAAGCTCTTGCAATCTTGATGGAATAGAATATGTGTGCACCATTGATGATTTAGGAATGAATGAACTATCACTAATGTCTAATATGAGTTTCATGTTCAATAAATAAGACTTTGTGGACATTGGGTCAAATTTCATATCATTTGGAGAAAACTACATCTCGTTTCCCCAAGGGTCCAAAACTAGTTTTTTATATTTGATTTAAGGAAGTGATAACAACCATGGGAGGTCTATTGGTTATGTATATGAGTCTTTGATTGAAGGAAGTGATTAAAGACATGGGAGGTCAATTGGTTATGTATATGAGTCTTTGATGCTTTATTCTACATATCTCCTGATTCAATTTTATAATTTGAGTGGGTTTCAACACACTTGGGAAGTCATTTCTATCATTCACCCCGGAGTGGATTTGAGCCCCAAAATTGCTAGTTAAGGAATCTATCTTATTCAGAATTTGATATATACTTGGAGAATTAATTGGAAGGAAATAATACATACCTGAAAATTATAATTAAGTATGATATCACTCATACACCTTCTGGTACAATTCAAGAGAATTTGGAGCTATTTGGAGTCACCTACCATTGGGGGTTGGAACGTCAAAACTACTAGTAAATTCATGCAATTATCTTGGATACCTATTCGACCCCAAAACCAGATATTATGCTTCAAATATAATTTAATTAATGTCTTATAACATAGCCAAGTATCATACCCACCATTAGTAAAGGTTGTATAGTGTTGTGAAGATATTTGTTCCAGGACCCAGGGGGGATTTCCACCTCCCAAATTGACTAGTCTTGTCCCGAAACTTATTCCCTTGCAAATTTCATACCACGTTGGGTATATAAATTGATTATGCATGTGATATATATGATAATATGTCCCATCACCGCTCAGGACCTTCCTCACCAAGTTTGAAATAAATTGGAGGAATTTTGGGATCAATTGAATCCATTTAACTAGAGTTGTAAGAAGTTGAATTTGAGTACATTGTGAAATAATTGAAGAATTGGTATTTTGATAAAATTTACAAAAAGGGGACATCACAGTGGTATCAAAGCATGGTATTGGCACATATTGAAGTTATGGATGGTATATATTAATTGAATAAAGTCATTAAGTCATGTGGTGATGATATGACCAGGCAGGTTAAGCAAGCATTCGAATTGATGGCTAGCCAATTTATGGGTAGTAGAAGTTTCCATCATGAAGAGACACTGTTATCTCCCAAAATAAATTTATTTTGATAGTATGAAGAATTCAACTCGTGCAATGAAGGATATGAATATCACTGACAGTTTGAAAGCCTCCGTTTTTTTATTTGGGTAAAAATTTCATAAGTTGTAGCTTTCAGTGGCTTGGGTGAGGATAAAAACATCTCATTAGCCACCGAAAGTTGGAAGATAAATAACAGGTGGAAAACCCCTTTGGCAGTTAGGCGTATTGCTAAATTTTTTACTGCCATCGAAACATTTTTAAATAGTGTTCATAGGTGTAGTCCTCTATTACACCAACATTTCGATGTTTTAGTCCACTGTGGTACTGCCACTATGGAGAATCTAGTGATTTAAAGTTCCGACGGTTAGTAGTTTGGAGTTCCAATCGCCGACGAAGATTTTAATGTCTAGAGTGTCTGGTCACTGACAAATTAATGATTAGTCTTTCCGAATGTCGATGCTTAGAAATTAGTGATTTGAATCGTCGACACTGCGACAGTGCTCATATTTAAAGTTTTGATGGTTAGTGGCTTGAGCTTCTGATTTCCTATCGTAAAGCTAGTGGTTTAAAGTTTCGATAGGCTAGAGGAAAGAGCTTTTGATGGTCGATGTAGAAACTATAGTGATGCTAGTGAGTTGAGATGATGACACTGTGGCAACATTCAGGTCTAAGGTGCCGATGCGATAGTGGCTAGAGATTCCAATTCCAGATCACAAAGCTAGTGGTTTAAAGCTCCAACACTGTGGTAGCATTCAGATAAGAATTTTCGACACATTAGTGAGTACAGCTTCCAGTCACTGACAAGGTAGCGATTGAAAGCTTTGATACATTCAGTCTTGGGGTTTTGATCACCAATGCTGAGAAGATTAGTCGTTGAATCTTTGACACTGCAATAGCACTCATCCTTAATGTTTTGATGCATTAGTTATTATAGCTTTTGATCACCAACAAGATAGAGATGGAAAGCACTTATATGTTTAGGTTTGGAGCACTGATGGGCTAGAGGATAGAGATTTCGATCTTTGATGCATAAACCATTTCAATGTTATTCATTTAAGGCGCTGACACCACGACAGCATTAAGACTTAGGGCATCGATGGGTTAGAAGACAGAGCTTTCGATCGACGATGAAGAAACTGTCATGATGTTAGTCATTTGAGGTGCCAACACTATGGAAACAATGACACTTGGGGCACCGACAGGTTAGAGGTCAGAGCTTTCGATCGGTGACCGCGGCGACAAGGTAGAAAATTCTGGCGAATTAAACAAGAAAGGTCACTTCAGTTAACCACCCAAACACTGGCTTTTGGTGGCAATTTCACACTGAACCAGCAGTGGTGATTATCAGTGACTACTGCAGTTATTTAGTATTCACTGAGTGAACTAGATGTTTGAAATAGATAGACAAATATTTATCTAGGGTTTTAAACCCTAATTTAAAAAACTATCACTTCTGAGTATTTTTTTTGTGAAAACAGATCGAAGTTTCAATATCTGTGACTTTTTATAGAAGTCTATAAAGCCCATAATTGATTTTACAATAGGGGTTCAAGTTTGGGGATTTATGAGCCAATAATGCTTTCAATATTCTCATTTTACTTATTCATGATATAAGCTCTTTTGTTGTGATCTTTTCAACCATCATCTCTTTCTTTACTGTATTTATCCCTGAATGTGTATTTAGGTCATTTTGAGGTTGATTAAAAAGCTAATAGTTGTCATCCTATTGTTTATTAATTTTATTTGATTTATAAATACCATCTTCATCAGAATTTATCCATTTATATGAATGTGTTTTGTATGTAAGTCTACCATCCTGGTGAGTTCTCCATCCCTGCACCTTATTATTGAACTTCTGAGCAATTGCAACTAAATGCCTTGTAAACAAGTGAGTTTTATGCATGTCTTGAGAGTGGAAAGGTTATATAGGTCAAGTGACTTGATCCATTTAAGAAAACCCTAAAAACATTTTACGTTACTAGGCATCCTCGAGCTACAACCTAAAGGATTTTCCTGGAGTGTTAACAAACTAGAGTCGTTGCCGGGGAGAGGAGATTGAAGCTTAGCTTCCCTGGGAGATGACATAGATCCATGATTTGATGATAGACAAATATTGGACACTATTATGGTTGTAATCATCAATATGGTGACTCCATTGATATAACATGGCTTAAATATGACCAAGTACCAGAACAAACCCAAAGGGGCCACCAACAACACCTGTTTCAGATTTAGAATAAATTTTGATGAAAACTAGGGCTTTACTAAGACAAACCAGAAGTGCTACACAAAAAGCTACATTAGGTATTTCAACAAATATTTCTGCTATTATTTCTTCTCCTGAAACATACAATATCAAGAATTTATAAATGCATCAGAAAAATTTAGGGTATGGGCATCTTCAAGCACGGTTGCTTGTAAAGATCTCATCCCTAGTGACTCCATGAAAGACGAATTCAGTGGAAACTCCACAATATTAAGATGTCAAAATCATTTGTTTCTCTTTTTTCCTAGAGGTTGGCACCTCTTGAATTCTCTTCCGTTCCTGGTTTCCCACATCCAGTACCTGATATGTCTGAATGGGGAGATTTTTTACCTGTCTTCAAGGAGGAAGAAGAAGACAATCCTACAGAACACCTCCTCAAGTTTCATGAATGCATGGACATATTATATCATTAGCATGAATATTTTCATGTATTCATTATATGGTGATGCACATCCGTGGTATTTTTCTTTACCTCCTTCCAGCATTTCTTCATTGAAATATTTTCACCGAGCATTCACTGAGCATTGTAAAAGGTACTATCCAAATGAGTTTGCATTCAATAATTGTTGTGAAGAATATAAGTTGCATTCTCAGGATGAAAAGGTCAATAGAGAAGAATATCTCCTTCAAGAGCTACCGCATCTCTCTTATGGTCTTTACAATCAGGTACTTTCCCATAACCATAAACTAGAAATGAATTATAAAGGAGTTGAAGGTTTTCCTACCATCATTAAATATTATTGTGCTAAATCCGAGGAATTGATTTCTTTGAATACACATGGAATATTTCCAGGGACTATCTAATCTCCAGCTAGAACATCAGGAAGATCTTCCTTCTCCTTATGAACATGTTGCTTCGAATCATGAGAAGGAAATAGGTAATATTTTTCCAGATCTGTTTCAAAATTTTATTGCTGATACTCCTAGACGAGAGCCTTCATCTCTGTCATTAGGATCTTATCTTGATGCTCCTATATTCAAAAAATATAGTAATGAGGAATAAGAGGTTAAAATTTGTGAAGACTTATCATTTACTCAAAGTTCATCTAGTTCTCCTTTTCAGCAAAGAGATGATTAAAAAGGTGTGAATGCTATGATAGATGCTTGTTACAAATCTGCTGCTCAAAAGTCCAATACAGATCCTTTTAGTTTTGGCATATCCTACAAATATATTATTATAAAAGAGGAAATTGTTTGATGTGATAAGCTAGCCTATCATCATGATGAATTCAGATTATGTGAAGGCGAGAAAAAAGATTCAGATCAGCAGTTGAGCTTGCATTGTTATTAGACAAAGGAAGAATGCAATAGATATGAAGAGGAAGATGATGGTCTGAAAAGTACAGAACAACAGGGCATAACTCATCATTCCCAGTTAGAGGTTGAGAAATCTATAGTTAACATAGTGATCGCTAAAAGCAGCCAGCAGCAGCATTTCATTAAACAACAACAAAAAAAGGTATTTCTTGTTGGTTTTTATGACCCTGTTGCTAACTATCTAGAACTTATGAGAAGCATAGATATCAAAATATTTTTGTCAGATGATAGCTGGTTCTATCACCCTTCAAAACTACATTTTTGCATGCTAGGGTTTCATTTATTTTTTGGGTCAAGATCAAGGATAAGTTCAGCACATAAGCTTCTGACCTGGCTTCATTGGAAGCATGATGTCATGTGATAAGAAGGATCTACTAATTAGAAATAGGAGTATGAGTAGATAGGAAAATAAGCCATTAATATGAGCATCTATGTTATTTTCAGTTGTTTTCATGAATAAGCAAAGAAGGGTGCAGGCAGGGTGCAACAGATAAGTTATAGAAGACAAATGACTCCATGCCCAATGGAACACTAGAAGATAGCTTTAATTATTCTTTTTCAAGAAAGGCATTTTGGTCTGGAGTTCTTGGGACCTCATAGAGAGGTTCCCATTCCCATGTAGGAGCCATATGTTATCTCCCAAAATAAATTTATTTTGATAGTATGAAGAATTTAACTCATGCAATGAAGGATATGAATATCACTGAGAGTTTGAAAGCCTCTATTTTTTTATTTGCGTAAAAATTTCACAAGTTGTAGCTTTCGATGCCTTGGGCGAGGATTAGAACATCTCATTAGACATCGAAAGTTGGAAGATAAATAATAGGTGGAAAACCCCTTCAGCGGTTAGGCATATTACTAAATTTTTTACTGCCATCAGAACATTTTTAAACAGTGATCAAAGGTGTAGTCCTCTATTATGCTGACATTTTAGATTTTTAGTCCACTGTAGCACCACCACTACAGATAATCTAGTGATTTAAAGTTTCGATGGTTAGTGGTTTAGAGTTTCGATTGCTGACGAAGAGTTTAGTGGCTAGAGTGTCTAATCACCGACAGATTAGTGATTAGTCTTTCCAATTGTCTATGCTTAGAAATTAGTGATTTGAACCATCGACACTGCAACAGTGCTCAGATTTAAAGTTCTGATGGTTAGTGGCTTGAGCTTCTGATTGTTTATCGCAAAGCTAGTGGTTTAAAGTTCCGATGGGATAGAAGAAAGAGCTTCCAATCGTCGATGTAGAAGCTGTCATGATGCTAGTGAGTTGAGACGCTGATACTGCAGCAACATTCAGGTCCAAGGCATCGATGGGATAGTGGCTAGAGATTCCAATTTTTTATCGTGAAGCTAGTGGTTTAAAGCTTCTACACTGCAGCATCATTCATATAAGAAGTTTCGACACATTATTGAGTACAGCTTCCAATCATCGACAAGCTAGTGGTTGAAAGATTTGATACGTTCATTCTTGGGGTTTCGATCGCTGATGCTGAGAATATTAGTCATTTGAATCTCCAACACTGCGATAGCATTTAGCCTTGAGGTTCTGATGCATTAGTTATTACAACTTCCAATCGCCGATAAGCTAGTGATGGAAATCGCCGATATGTTTAGGCTTGGAGCATCGATGGGCTAGAGGACAGAGATTCTGATCGTCGATGCATAAACCATCACAACGTTAGTCATTTAAGGCACTGACATTGTGGCAGCATTAAGACTTGGGGTGTTGATGGGCTAGAAGACACAGCTTTCGATCACCGATCAAGAAACCATCGAGACGTTAGTCATTTGAGGAACTAATACTATGGTATCATTTAGACTTAGGGCACCAACAAGTTAGAGGTCAAAGATTCCAATTGACGACTGCAACGACAAGGTAGAAAATTCTATCGGATTAAACAAGAAAGGTCACTTCAGTTAACCACCGAGACACTAGATTTTGGCGGCAATTTCATACTAAACCAGCAATGGTGATTGTTAGTGACTACTGCAGTTATTTAGTATTCACTCAGTGAACTAGATCTTCAAAATAGATAGAAATATATTTATCTAGGGATTTAAACCCTAATCTGAAAAACTATCACTTCTGAGTATTTTTTTTGTGAAAACAGATCAAAGTTTCAAGATCTGTGATTTTTTGTAGAAGGCTATAAAGCCCATGATTGATTTTATAATAGGGGTTCAACTTCAGGGATTTATGAGCCAATAATGCTTTCAAGCTTCTCATTTTACTTATTCATGATATAAGCTCTGTTGTTGTGATCGGTTCAACCATCATCTCTTTCTTTACTGTATTTATTCCTGAATGTGTATTTAGGTCATTTTAAGATTGATTAAAAAGCTGGTAGATGTCATTCTATTAGTTTATTAATGCTATTTGATTTATAAATACCATCCTCATTAGGATTTATCCATTTATATGCATGTGTTTTGTATGTAACTCTGCCATCCTGGTGAGTTCTCCATCCCTACACCTTATTGTCGAACTTCTGAGAAATTGAAACTAAAATCCTTGTAAATGAGTGAGTTTTATACATTTCTTGAGAGTGGAAAGGTTATATAGGTCAACTGACTTGATCCATATCAAAAAACCTTAAAACAAATTTAAGTTGCTAGGCATCCTCGAGCCACAACCTAGAGGAGTTTCCTGGAGTGTTAAAACACACATAATACCATTCATTTGAAAGACCTTAATGATTGGTTGAAGGAATTTATGAAAAATAATTCAAATAATAACTCATTAAGGAATAATCATTAATGCACAAGTAGGGAGGAGACCAAGGCGCTAAAAATTTCTTTGGATGGTGAAGAAGAAAAGGCATTACATCAAGAGGATCGAAAGTCACTCCCAAATGAATTAGAAAAATATGAAGAAACATCACATGAGAAGGAATATGAGTACCTTGAAACTATTGAATGTCATTATGAAACAAATTCTACTATCGACATGGACCAAAGGGCATCTGCAAACTGATGTTTGAATTATGAAGGAGTACCTAATGATGGATGCTCACACTTCTATGTTGGTGACATAGAGATCACTTTTGAAAGTGTTTCTGCAAACCAAAATTCCATTAAACATGAAAATGAATGCCTTGTAGCAGTTGAAGAAGAAACAAGATCAACCTCCCCATCACCACTTGAGCTTTGTGAAGTTGGTCCAAGAAAGAAGGAAGAAGATGAGGAGGTTCATTTGCAAGAGCCTTATTTTCTTGAAGGGTCCTTAAATATGAATGAAAATAAGATCCAAGAGTCCCTTAGCATACTCCATGACACTCAAGAATTAGTATCAAATTCTTGTTGGAGAGCTACTTTCTTGGAGGTGCCATCCTTCCCTGAAGACCTGGAGACAATTCGAAGAGCAATGTGCAACATAAAAGGTAATTTCATGTCCATGACTTTTTATAGAAAATATTTCATTGAGCTTAGTGAATGGTTACATGAATCCTACTTGAAGTATAATGAATCTATTCATAAGCTCACAATTCAAAATTAGCAAGTTCTTGAAAAGTTGCAAGACACTTTTTTTTCCTTCTATGTTTCAGATTGTCAAATAGTAGATCGTTTGGAGGATTCTCATGACATGGTGGATCATGATAAATTTGGAAATTTGAATGTACTTGATCTGTTTGAAGATGAACTTGAAGAGATCCAAACACTTGGTGTGGTGGAAGAGGAACTTGAATTGTCTCTTGATGAAGGTTATGCAATTTTTAAAGAAGAGCATGATTCTTCTACATTGGAACCAATATATGACAAAGGTTTCACCCTTTTGAAGGAGCTTCATGATACTACCCATATGGATCCTTACCATGATGAAAATTCTACGCTTTTTGATCATTTGGGTGAGTTAGTTCATTCTCCTACATCCTAGTGAGTTATTTCATTCTCCTACATCCTACAATTCCATGTTTTGCAGCATTAGTCTCAATGAAGTATGGGTGAAAGGGTTCTTCTTTATGGTTCCACATGAGGAGTATGAAACTCCTATATTTACATTTTATGATGACATGGTTGGAGAAAACAATTATTCACATTTGCAGCAACATCCTTTGTTACTTTATGATGATGCACATCTACATGGATGCACCTATGATATGCATTTGCGTCACTTGAAGACTCATGGTTTTTCTTGCTCAAAACTTGGTTCATTTGATTTCCAAGGATATTCATCCAACACTTGGGTGAAAAGGGATATGATTGAGGAACATTGTTATTGGAAGCAACACCTGTTAAGAACCCATGTCAACCTTCCTCTTTATTTTCTTAGTATATTTTATTGGACGCATATGCTTTGTAAGTCATCCTGTTAGTATGTTGTATTATCCCACATTCATGGGGATTGATAGTTGATGTTACGTCATCCTATTAGTAGGTTGTATTGTCCCACATTCATGGGGATTAATAGCTGTTTATATTAGACTTAGTATAAAACTAAGTGTTGAGGCCAATGAAATCATCAAAGAGTTATTTTGTATTGAGCTTGCTCAAAGGAGGTTTCCCCCTTGAAGTGGCCTATGATTAATAAAATCACTTCTGTTATCCATAATTTCAGCTATATCATTGTTAGAGTAATCAACCCATATTTACCTATCTTAGACATTAATTAAATCATTTTTGTCTTATTACCTAGTATCCTAGATTCCACTCTATGCTAGTTTCTTTTTACATGTCCTATAAGTCAACACTTTCTAAAACTAAGTCATGGAGCACTTGGGAAACCTCCTAGAAACCATATTTAGCATGTATGCTTTATTCCAGATCCTCCAAAGTGCATATATTCTTTTTTTGAAAAGCTGCATGTTTTATTGAGAATTAAGGCAAAAGGAAAATCTAGACTAGGTGTAGTTGACTTGTCTTTTTCCCACATCATCCTTGTTAGATTTTTATCATTCAAGCTAGAATTATGATCTTAGGATCTTTAATTGAGAGAATAACATGCACAGCAATAAACACAAGAGACAAGAGACACAAAGAATTTTCCTCGAGGAAACCATAAAGGAGAAAACCCCGCAACTTCCTCAAAGATAGAATTAGCACCAAAAGTAAAACCCAAAAATATAAAGATGATCTCCCAACAGCAATAGTCTCTCTCTTGTCCTAGCAACTTCCCCTCTCACTCATGCGCCCCAATGAGTGAATTTGTGTTTGATAAATAGAGAGGCTCACTCTCTATTTATATTCTTTTGTTCACTTGAAACCCACTCCAACATGTTGGCCTCACTTAACAATTACTTACTAGATACAACATCTCTAGGAGTGTCTAATAACCCCAGTGCCCCACAACTTGTGGGGACTTTGCCTCCTCCAACCAACAAGGAGGTTTATCCTTAACAAAATGGTGAGAACTATTGCCTCGAATTACAATGACTCACCTAGGGTTGAATTCTCTAGGATAGTCTAATAACCCTAGGGCCCCACAATTGCGAGGAATTTAACCCTTGACCAATAGCAGGGTTACCCACAATGACTTGACATGACTTGTTTACATTATAGAAACTTCCCGAAATAAACATCATGGTATGACATGACTCAAATACATTACAGACACATCCTAGAATAAGCATCAGATTAAAATACATAATAAATACAAGTGAATACATTCCCAAGTTACAATTACATCAACACTCCCTCTTAACTAAGAAGGTATTCTCTCGACACAATTTATCAGCACAAGTATTCTTCTATGTATCATCTTGATCATCATTGATTTCATGTCATCTTCATTTGGATAGGGATCATCACTCAATATGTATCACCATCACTAGATCTCGATCATCACTGGATCTCGATCATCACTTGATCTGGATCATTACTACTGGATCATCATCACAAGTGCTATCTCATGATTCTTCTCGTCACAAAAAGTTCTATAGAGCCAACCCTTTTTCATGCTAGTTGTAGGCCTAGCCTCCATGTAGGTCTTCTTCAACACTTATATCTAACCCTAAGTTAGAATGGCCCACCCAGTAGTTATATCTGATCATGTAGGAACCAATCCTATAAACATATCAGAAAGGCACGCCCAACACTCACATCTGACCATGAGAGGAACTTAATCCCCTCACCATGTTAGAATGGCCCATCCCTTACTTCTGACCATGGAAGGAACCTCATCCTCTCCCATGTCAGAATGGCCCATCCCTTACATCTAATCTACTCGTCAGAATGGCCCAACACTTATATCTAACCTACTCATTAGAATGGCCTAGTACTTATATCTAACCTACTCGTTAGAATAGCCCAACACTTATATCTGACCTACTCATCAGAGTGGCATGCACTCACATCTGATCTTGTAGGAACCAACCCTACAGTCACATAAAAATGGCCCCCAATCCCAGACTGAGCTACCTGGTAACTGACCAGGTGCCTCCATCTCCCATAGAATGGCATTAGCCCTTATGTCTAATCAATTGGGAACCAATCCCTCAATCACATCAGAATGGCCAAGAGCTCACATCTGATCATGTAGAAACCAATCCTACAGTCATATCGGAATGGCTCAGCACTCATATCTAACATGGAAGGAACCAATCCTCTCACCATGACAGAATGGATCATCCCTTACATCTGACCATGGAAGGAACTTAATCCTCTCACCATGTCAGAATGGCTCTGGGTCGCATCATTTTTTGTTGGAGGAAAACTCGATCTAGAGAACACCAAGATTCTCCCCGAAGTACTCAAACTTCACCCTAGCCAATGGCTTCGTCAACACATCAACTATATGTTCCTATGTTGCAACATACTAGAGCTTCACTGATCCTCTCTGCACCATATCCTTGATATAGTTATAATTGATCTCAATATGATTCGACTTATCATGAAACACTAGATTCTCTGACAACTTCACACATCTCTGGTTGTCATAATATATACAAGTAGCATCCAACTGGAGATCAAATAAATCAGACAGTATCTTCCTCAACCATACTGCCTCACAATTAGCTGAACAAGATGCGACATACTCTGCTTCATCTGTACTCAGTGCGACACAGGATTGCTTCCTGCTAAACCAAGAGATCACACCTAATACCATACTAAATGAACACCCCGAAGTGCTCTTCCTATCGATGGCACTACCTGCCCAATCTAAATCAACATAACCCTCCAGGTTAATCTTCTGACTCATGTCATACTTGATCCCATAATCAATTGTACCCCTTAGGTACATCGGAATATGCTTTGTAGCAATCCAGTGAACATGTGTCAATGTGTTCACAGCAAAGCAAATATTTGGTCTCATATTCGTCAGGTACATCAAGGACCCAATCATCCGACGATACATCGTAGCATCAACCATCTCTGATGAAGCATCACTCAATGGATTCATGTTCGATGCCATAGGTGTGGTCATGGCCTTACAATCCATCATCTTGAACATCTTCAGGATCTCTACTACATACTTCCCTTGTCCACACCTCCATTCCTATAAAATAGTGCATCGACACATAACAAGAGCATCACTGGTCTTCTTCCTTCAACCTTGAAGCAAAGGTTGGAATCCACTTTACTCTTAGTAAAGCCTAGAATCATCAGTAATCTGTCCATCCTATCGTACCATTTCGAACCTTAGGATCTTCTATAGTCACTCCCTCTGAAGCAGCATACTCCCTTTGTCTTTTGTATTCTATGCACTGAAACATTCTGTAATGGAGTGACAAGTAGCTTCCTCTGCTACTAATATTCTATGTATCCATCTAGGGTCAATGGATACCAAGATCCTCTATCTTTGAAAGCATTCTTCTCACACCCATCTGTGAGCTTGTCATCCTTTATCAACCTTGTAGCAAAGGTTCAGATCTTCATCTAGCTCATCATGTATGTGTTATCCCATGGGTGTCTTCTAAACTCGTACAAGACCTTCTTTTATTTGCACACATGATTCTGCATGCCATGTGTCTCAACCACCACTAGCTACAAATGTCTCTTGGTAGGCTATGCCTTGTATCCCACGATGTTTCCATCTAATGCATGATAAAACTACGAACTCTCCTTCATGTATCAACACTACATCCTAGACATCATTCTTGTTGAACTGGTCTTCCCTTTCTTCTTGGTTACTTCTTCATGTCTGGAAGGTTCTACATAAATTATGTCGCTGCATTCGTCCTATTATTCTTCATTTTGAAATGTCATCAATTGTTCTTTGGAACAAATCTCATCCTTCTTTGCTTGTAGGCGATTATGTACGCAATATTTCCTACAAGTCAAATGCATTAGTTGTATGGTTAGAAACATTTCATAAGGAATATTCATAATGGAAAAATTTTATGCATAAATATATGATAATGCAACTATTATAGCCATTACAACATTCATCCATATCTCACGGAAACTTTCTAGATGACTTCCATCTCTACCAGGACAACATTGAGATTGTGCACTAATCCAATATGTCAGGAAAGAGGTTTCATTCTAGATAAAAAGCAATGGAGAGTTGTATAGCACCATGAGGTACTTACCCATTAAATGCATAGTAGTATACTGTCATTAATACAAACATTCTATCATGCATAATGCATTAACTAAATATAAACAAATGCATAACAAAACAATATCATGAGATGACAATTGAATACTTATCTTTATTTGTTTTGTGGGTAGACTCCTTCTTGATCCTTCAGGTTCATCGTCTTCTTCATTCATAATAGCATCGTTTCTTATCCAAATGCTAAGGTGGATAAGAGGTTCTTCAAGAGTTGAGTTCTTCATATTCCTCATCGCTTGACAGATCTTCTTTGGATGGTGAGAGCTAGATCTTCAGTTGCTCCCATGTTATTTTCTCTTATTATTATTTGAGCTTCTTCTTGCATGTGCTCTTCCCAGAGTCTATTGAAAGCAATCACTTCCTTCTAGCACACATTCTTCGAATGAATGAATCCCATGATACTAGGAGACCATTCAAGGTGGCTATCACCACTTCTGCATTCTCCACTTCTTCTTCTACTACTACAAGTTGTTCTTTGATTTGAGAGACCCTCGTAAAGTATGATTGTATGGTCTCTGTATTCTAGATCTTCACATTCTTCAACTATTTTCTCAAAGTCATATTCTGATTTATGTTCTTCCCTTCAAATAGCTTGGTCAATGAATCAAACATCTTCAGTGTCTTTAGGGAAGACACTTGTGGTACAATGTGATCCGTGATTGAATCAACAATGATCTTCTTGGCATTGACCAAGTTCTTCTGGTGTAAGGCTTTTAGCCTCATCTCCCTTTGGAACTGGAACCTCTATACTCATGTAGGTGTCCAATTCATTTTCATCAGAGAGATCAAAAACTTCCATTCTTGGAAGTTGTCAACTTCACCAAGCTTATCATCAAGCTAATGTGATAGATCACTTTGAAATGAGAACCTCAAATGCAAATAGCAAAAGATTAGATCTTACTAATTTGAGGTGTTCATCCTGGTTCCGGAGCTGGCTGATCTAGGGTTTGTTAGAGAAACCCTAATTTTAAAAACTTAGAATCTTTTATATATGATTGGATAGAGAGATATATCGCTTCAAATTGAGCTGTCCAATGTACTCCTTTTCTGAAAACAGTGGATGGAAGCTCCTGGAATAGGAAGCCCTAGTTTTCCAATTTCTTCTGCAGAAATGCCTGTTACTATTTTTGCAGTATCTCCAAAATTACTGCTCCTCGGTATCTGAAACATTGTACTGAGCTAGAATCACATGTCCCTATTCCAACACCACATGTTTCATTAGAATTGGTTTCACCAATTGGGGCTTATGATCATTTTCCCAAGGTGACCTGTTTCAGGACTATTCAACACATCGAAGTTTTATGGACGTCCACGTGTCACATGTTCATCTTTTGATTCTGAAACACAGACCAATGAAGGTACAGTCTGTTCCATTTATAGAACATCTTCATAAATTTCATTTGGACCTTTGTAGCCCAATATATAGCAATTATCCCTAGGTATCCTATTTAGGGATGAATTCTGGAAGAGGATGGAACCCTAACTTGGAGGGATCATATCCCCCAGAATATAGCGAATATGAGGCTGAATTTTGGGCATACTGTAAATCCAGATTCTAGCTTTGGTCTCTGGAAGTTTCAGCTCCTGAACCTTCACTAACCCCAAGATATAGTGAATGTATCAAAACTTATCAGTTTTAGTATATTAGGGTTTTTCCAGCTCAGGGTCAAACTAGGGTTTGACTTTCCTGGAGTTTCACCCAACCAAAATTATTGATCCAGGTCTCTAAACTTCAATTTTGATGAGGAGAGAAATCCTATGCTGGGCTCACTCAAAAATTCCTGTTCTGTATGAAGCCTTAATTTCCCACACCAAAACTAAAAATGCTAGGAATCTAATTCCGCTTGACCAGAAAGATGCACCCTTCAATGGAGAGTCAACCTAACATACTTTTGCTGATGGATTGTCGAGAGAGACCCAAAAGGTAAGAATCCCTTGCTTCTATAGCCGCACAATTTATTCTTCTTAGGCTAGCTCTAATACCATGTTATATTTTTATCATTCAAGCTAGCATTATGACCTCAGGATATTTAACTGAGAGAATAACATGCACAGCAATAAACACAAGAGACAAGAGACACAAAGAATTTTCCTCAGGGAAACCATAAAGGAGAAAACCCCACAACTTCCTCAGAGATATAATCAGCACCAAAAGTAAAATCTAAAAACATAAAGATGACTCCTGACAGCAGTAGTCTCTCTCTTGTCCTAGCAACTTCTCCTCTCACTCATGCACCCCAATGAGTGAATGTGTGTGTGATAAATAGAGAGACTAGAGCCGACATCTCTCGACCTCACTTAGCAATTACTTACTAGAGCCGACATCTCTAGGAGTGTCTAATAACCCTAGTGCCCCACAACTTGTGGGGACTTTTCCTCTTTCGACCAGCAAGGAGGTTTATCCTTAACACAATGGTGGGAACTGTTTCCCCAACTTACAATGACTCACCTAGGGTCGACTTCTCTAGGATAGTCTAATAACCCTAGGGCCCCACAACTACGGGGACTTTAACCCTTAACCGATACGAGCGTTACCCACAATGACTTGGCATGACTTGCTTACATTATAGAAACTTCCCAAAATAAATATCGGGGTATGACATGACTCAAATACATTATAGACACATCCCGGAATAAAAATTGGGTTAAAATATATAAGAAATACAAGTGAATACATTCTGAAGTTACAATTACATCAAAAATACTCCTTCCTTTTCTCCTATAAAAGGATGTATGAGTTTTCTTTCCATCCCTCATTAGCTTGCCTACTTGACTTAGTAAATTCATGATAATCTTGGTGGATTTGGAAACTGCTTTATGCACCTATGGGGGATTTGACTTGATTTAGTAAGCCTACTTCTTGACCTTTTCAAATGGCATCCTTATGCATTCAAATCTACCATGTAATTATATATTGTAGCATCCTATTACTTCATAAGGTTGTCTATTTTACATTTATTCAATACATATTAGTGTTATGCTCCAATTCCAGTCTCCTTTGATGTTAATTTTGCATGTTTGATTAGAAATTTTGTGAGTGTAATTGTTCTATCTCTCGGGTTCAATTTACACATGGTATCAAAGCCTTTGTAGATCAATTTATCTCCTTCCATATTGCTATTGCAGGTTTGACATCTTGACTTGGAGCATATTCTGCTGACTGAAGGGCACATATTCTAATCTATGGACCAATCTTAGAAGATCATCTTGACTCCGTTCAATTTCATTGAGTGGAAAGATGAGATGGAGATATTGTTGAGAGAGAAAGGTCTCTACGGGGTTACTATGGAAACTGAGGCAGAGCCCAATGCAGCTATAGAGAAAATCAAATGGCACAACAGGAGGGATGAGGCCTATGGTATTTTGTGTCTAAGCATTTCAAGAGACCTCCTTTTCCATCTTCATGGATTGACATCACTGAATGAAGTGTGGGAGAAGCTTGCAGAAATTTTTGGTAATATGAATGAGATGAGAGGACATCAAATCAAGAATGAGCTAATCTTCTTAAGTCCCAGTAGCTTCGAATCCATGCAACTCTATTTTTCCAAGTTTAAAGCCCTTGTTTTGCAGCTAAAATAGTGTGGGATTGAAAAGAAGAGAAACTAGTTTTGGCCATACTCTCTGTTAAGTCAGGAGCTTGTTTCTTACTTTTTTATGTTCGATTGTCATTTTTATTCTAGTTTGCTTATTTTCTTGAGTTTATCCTTTCACTTACTGTAGAAATTTTTGGTATTTAGTAAAATTTTCAAGTTTTTTGCCTTTAGGTTTATTATTGTTTTTCCTCCTTTAGTTTGTGAAGGGTTTAAAGGTCATTATGTTGATTAAAGATGTCATAAATATATTCCAAGAGCATAGTCTAGCACCTAAACTACATTCAAAGTGAAAAAAACAGTTAAAATAGTGCCAAAAGTGATTTCAAATTATTCTTGTAGCGCAAGTGCCAAAAATTAACACAGTGGCGCTACAAGAATATCGCGCATGTTAAATTTTCTGACTTTTGAGCCGATTTTTTGCATGATTTCAAATCTTAAGTGACTAATCACGTGATTTAAGGATTTTTCTATGTGTGGTTCCACTAGTCATCATGAAAACAGGTGGGTTCATGTCGTGGAAGAGATCATGGTTATCATCAGCTAGAACGCAGCCCATCATGACAGATAGAGGCAGAGACTGAGTTCGATGTGAAGGTAGTTATTCCTTACATGCATTCCAAAGTTGAAATACTTAGTGGAGCATCGACATCTGTAGAAAAACTAGAGATTTCTGTTACAGAGCAGCGTTGGGGTTTTCACTGTTACACAGGAAATTAGGGCTTTCCCGTCCTGCCACTTGGAGGTAAATTGAACATCTGAAGACACCTGTATACTTCAATTCAGCAATAGGACAAGACAAGGAGTGGTTTAAAAATTCTGTAGCTCGACAGAAAGCAGGTATTCCATGATAACCTATTAATGGTTGCTGAATTGGAGCTTTCTCGGTAAAGTCTATTCTATTAAAATTGGTTAAGGGAAACGTTAATTTATGCCTTTAAATGAGATTCCTGCCGAAGAGATAGCTATTCAAGACATTCTAAGATGCTATGGTGAGTGAAAGGTTGAATAGTAGCATTATATTGAACCATTCCCTTGTCAAAGCCTGAAAAGATGACAGGGTGAAGAGCTGTGCATTTTATGGTGTCTAAACTTCACAAATAAGTCTGCTACCTTTACACAATCCAACGAAGGAGATGAATGTCTGAGATTACATGAAGACCTAGTCTCATTTTGGTGCTAAAACTACTGGGAGAAGAAAGTAACTAGATTTAAGATTGTTTTTTTTTTATATATCTTCTCATCCAATAGATAAAACAATCTTCAGTTGGTGTAAAGAGCTGGCAGCTGAGATCATTTATGTAAAGTTTTTCTGTATAGAGATTGCTCATAGGTGATAC
Organism: Pseudotsuga menziesii; assembly: GCA_001517045.1. NCBI lineage: Eukaryota > Viridiplantae > Streptophyta > Pinopsida > Pinales > Pinaceae > Pseudotsuga > Pseudotsuga menziesii. Next base: position 128,931 of record LPNX010231140.1, on the reverse strand, counting down.
TAGAAGGTGTTAAGGGTTAATTTTTTTACTGATTCTTAACACACAGATGTTATTATACATGCTGGAGATGGTCAGCTATCTGAATAAACATACTGAATGATAGCTAAATTTCACCCACAGTTTAGTGAAGAGTATTGAGCACTCTGTGACCTAAATCATTTGTGCCTGTGGTGAAACCTATCCTGCATTAGAAAACAAAAGGGAACAGTCAAGGGAGACTAAGGAAAGTTGGTTATTGAAACCTAAGAGGTTTGAAGAAGAAAAAAAAATAGTTGCTAGGTCATTGACAGAATCCTAGAAGTACACAAAGTTTCAGCCATTGAAAGCAACCCAGGTGAGTTCAGATGGGTAAAAGTGGCAAAATAAATAGGGCTGATCCCACTGATGTAATCTAGATTGAGAAATTCCTAGGCTGTGTAGAACTTTTCCAGAAAGTTGGGTGGCTGGATTTTTTCAAAAGAATAGATGGTTATAACACTGAGGTTTCCTGTAAATTTGCATAATGCTACAATCATGACATGGTGGTTTTTGACACTCTAAAGTTTAGGTTGACAGTGGATCTAGTTGTAGAAGTTACATGAATAAAAAATGAAGGTAAAATGTGGTTTAAAAAGTTTCCTTTCATTTTTGATGCCCAGAGGTATCTGTTACCTAATATCACCCCAGACTGGAGTAAAGGCATACTGATCCAAAATTTCAGAAGTGAGTGGGTGGAACCCATTAGAATCTTGCAAAGCTATATAACCTGTGAAGGTAGATATGCCTATGTTTTCAAATACCATTTTAGATTTTTACAGCATATGGTTGGTGTATCTAAAATGAGCCTTCATTTCTTCTTATTTAAAAGTCTGTAGAAGATGTCTAGCAGAGTCAAGGGGCGTCAAGATCATACTTCCCAATCCATTTTCCACCATGGATTGATTAAATTGATCATTAGTACTGTCCTGCAGAGTGAAGGAAAAACCTGGGATTTCTTCCTCTTCTGGTCTGGTTTTCAAGTTAAACAAGAGGATAAGCAAACCAAAAAGCTGGCAGACAAAGGGAAGGTCCTAGTGATGAAACTAGGTCAGAAGTTTAAAACTGAAGACAAGAAAGAGGTTAAGCTTGAAGAAGTACCAGAGCCTTTGAAGGATGATAATGAACCTCAAATGTCTTCAGCTGATATTAAAGGTAAATATTCATTGTTTACAGAAAAGAAAGAGTGGTCTATGCAACACTTGACACCAGCAGAAGTTTTCAGTGAAGATAAAACTGCTGTCATAGAAAAAATTACTGTACAGGAAGAAGAGATTCAGACCCAGCAAAGGAGTCCCATCACTATCCTGTCAGAGGATGAGGGTTATTTGTTAGAGGAGGATCAATCCATTGCTAAAACTGAAGCTAGGGTTGATTCATGCAAGGAATTTTCCATTCTGGAAAACAAGACAGTCAGACCTAGGAGAAAGAAGAATAGGGTTGAAGTCATAGAAATTTCTACAGTCAAACACCAAGGTAGAAGTTTGAAAATGATGGGAGAATTGGCTCCAGCTTGGAGGCCTAAAACTAGGTCAAGGAATAAATTAAGATTGAATATGAAGAATCTGCTTAACCCTAGCTTGATTACCAAAGAGGTGACTGTTCTTGATGAGGTTTCTTCAGATGTTGAAAAACCAAGAATTGATAGAGTGAGCAATAAAAAGAAGGAAGGAGCAATGGTAGGAAGTTCAGTTCTTCATCCTGCAAAAGGAAAAAATTCATTACAGTCAGTAGAAATTTCAAGCCATCCCGAGCCTAAGCTGTCTGCCATTTTTCTGGAATTAAGAAATGAACTTTTGGAACAGCAGCAAGAAAAAGAAACTGAAGTTTCTTATGATGAGGACCAGCCGTTAATTGATGAAGCCACACCTGTTGAAGAAGCAAGTCAGGAAAACCCTAGTATTCCTAATATTTCTGCACATCTGCTACAAGAAGATGAGGATATTTTCAGGAAACTAAATATACCATGGATGCCTAGTGATGCACAAGAAACCATAACAGGGAGGCCATTTGATTCAGAAAGGGAATACATGCAAAGAACTATTAAGTAGTACAGATATCAAATGGATTATCTGCAGGAGACTAATGATGGGATCATCCTAGCCAATAAAAGGCTGAGGGAGGATTTACATGAAGTCAATGAACATTATCAAGAGTTAATAGCTATTTCTAAGGAGGCTTTGAAGAGAAAAAGAAGCACTGATATACAATGCACAGAGCTGAAGCAGACTGTCAGAGACTTGCAGCAGCAAAATGATGAACTCACAAGAAGGGTAGCTGATATGGAAGATGAATAGAGTTGAGCCAAGAAGAAAGCCCAAGCTTTGGATGGGATAGCATTGCTAAATGAAGCTGCAAACGACCTTTGAATTTGTTAGTCAAACAGTTATTTGTTATGTCTTTTTGAGAAACACTTTAGTTAGTTGGTTACTATTTTTGAAAAATATCATATTTTGTAAAATTGTAATTTAGCTTTATCTCATCGAGTAGTTAGCTGAAGACAGTTAGGGTTTTAACCCTAACTGATTTTTGTTGAGGAGTACTATTTAGATAGATGAAAAAGAAAAAAGTAGGGTTTGATTTTGAGAGAACTTCAGGAGGTCTTTTGGACTTATTTGTGAGCTAAGTACCATAACTCTTGTATGTATTTGATGGCAAAATTATGAAATATATGACACTTTATACCCTTCAGTATATTTTTAGCTTCATTTTGAGTTTGTTTAACTACTTGACTGATATATTCATTGCTGGTTCATGGTGTCTTTACTTGTAATTCTTGTCAGTCCTGAATGAACTTTAAGATTATATTCTGATTGATACCGGTTGATTATATTATGCATCTTTGTCTTTACTTACTTATGATTTAGTTCTTGTTTAGCTCATGAGTGTATTCCCTGTTAGTCACCAAATTTACAACCAAGAAAACATTCAAGAAACCCTAAACCTAGTTTACTTTATTGAGTTTTTTGAGATTGTGTTGGCTTGTTTCTTCATAGCCTTGGAAACAATTTCTGGCACAAACATATTTGGTGCCATTGTTGGGGACGAAGTTGAAGACATATTTTTCTTGGGATACTTATCAGTTTTACTGGTTTTAAGAGGTGAACTTAAACCAGCACATCTTTAAGGCTATTTTTCTCCAAATTTGACACAGTGGCTACTAGAGGAGTGGGAACCAGGAATAGACCTACTTCACCATTGCAGTTAGGTGTTTCAGACCCTGAACAAATATTGAAAACAACAAGAAAAGTTAGAAGGTCTCAATCTTTACCAGCCCTGTGTGACCCTGATCAGTTGGGTAGTTTATCACATTCAACTTTGTTAGGAAAAGAAGAAGAAAACTCACCGTGGTTGAATCCCATTATCCCTGATATCAGTTTCCAAGTTTTTACTAATCCTCAATCCTTCAAGAAATCCAAAGCTGTTTCTCCTGGAAAGATACCTCTCTTTAAATTGAAAGTAGGAAAAAATCCTTTTCAGCCAAGTTATAGCCAAACTTCTTCATCACCTAAATCAGTCAGTCCTAAAATGGCAGCCCAAAATAAACCTCTAGACATGATGGACCAGATGGTTGCAGCTAGATATGCACCTTTGGTCTTGCCTCAGCCTTTAAATGCACTTCCTGGGGGTGACTACCAAAAATATCTTCCTAGGTTCAATGGACAGGGGGCAACCACTACCGGGGAACATTGGGAAGCATTCCTCAGTTATGCTGACAATCAAAACATTGAGGCTAAGTATTTTTGGATGAGAATGTTTGTTCAAATCCTTGATGGAGATGTGAGGAAGTGGTTCAGAGAGTTACCTGCTAACTCCATCACTATTATTGCAGAACTCCATGATCTCTTTATGAGACAATGGGGTGATACCAAAGACCATACCTACTACATAACTGAATTTGGAGCTCTTAGGAGGAAGAAAGATGAAACAGTTGCAGATTTTTTGAAGAGGTTCAACAAGATGTATAGTAGAATTCCTGTTGGGATAAAGCCTACAGAAACATCAGCTAAACTGACATATGCAAATGCTTTTGATCATGAATTCTCTTTTTTACTAAGAGAGAGGAGGCCTATCTCTTTGCTGAATATGCAGGATGCAGCATTGGAGGTAGAATCCAACATACTAGCTTCAAATATACTTAAGAAGGAAACAACTCAACAGCTTTATGAAAGAAAAGGAAAGAAGGAAGCAGCTCTAGGAGGTTCATCTTCACTTATTGCAAAAAGTAAAATTGATGAAATGGCGAAGTTGGTAAACATTCTGACTGTAAAACTGAATAAATTAGAGCTTAAGAAAAATTCCAGCAAGCCTGCTCCAGAAGGTGAACAAAATCCAAATAATCAGAATCAGTTCAGAAGGCAATTTGCTCCTCGTTTTATGCCTAGGGAACGAAGGAATAACGATATCCAGTGAGAAAGGAGAGAAAATGAAGAACAAAGAGTGCCACCACCTCTTCAGAACAATGTGGCTGATGAGGAAGAAGTTGATGAAGAGATGTTCTTTTAAGAGACTGATCAAGATATGAATCATTTCTGAGAGAGATTGACTGAGGGTTTTGTCACGAAGGAAGAATTTCTAAATTCAGAATACTATGATGCTAACATGTTTGAAACTGAAGATGATTTAGGTTTGGAAGGGGCTGCTGTAACTGCTGCTATCCATCAAAATGAACTCAAGAAGACTATTAATCTGAGATCAGGTCCAAAACAGGTGGTACAATCCCCGAATAAGAGAGCAATTGTTCCTGCTAAACAAACAGCTGATCCTGTGACAGAGAAAAAGCAAGCTGTAGAAAAACCAAAGAAGACAACAGAGGTTGAAGAGGTAAATAAAACTGTTCAAAATTTCAGTTTGGAGAATGAATTAGGAAAGTTAAATATTCCTGTACCTTTAATTGAATTAATAAAGAATCCTTCATATAAAGAAACAGTCCTGAAAGTGATGAATTCAGCAAGTAATCAGCTTGTTTCAGACATAGTAAATTTGCAAGAAGATAACCCTAGAATTTTCATTGGATCAGCCCTGGCTGAAAAGACTAAAAATGAAGCAGGTGCTTCACCTCCATTCTACATAACCTTGACAGTCCATGAATAGATGATACACAATTGTTTGTTAGATTCGGGAGCTTCACACAATTTGATGCCTAAGGCTGTTATGGAAGCTCTGGGCCGGAGTATTACCAAACCTTACCATGATCTGTATGCCTTTGATTCCCGAGCAGTGAAGTGTTTAGGAGTAATAAAAGACGTGGTTGTCAGTTTGGCTCAGTTACCTATGAAAAGTGTGATCATGGATGTTGTGGTAGCTGATATTACACCGAAGTTTGGGTTACTGCTTTCTAGATCCTGGGCAAAGAAGGTTGGTGGGACCTTACAAATGGTCCTATGCTACCATTTCTGTGTTTGGTGGAGAAAACAGAAGGCTGTACAGAGAGCTGCAGTTTGCTTACATTGTGACAGATGATAAAAACCCAACCAACCATCCACTGTATTCTGTTGATAAAGACCTTGGTACTTGCATGCTACATTTCAGTGACAAAAACAATACTACTGGACTGTTACAGGTTGAATACGAACAGCCAGTAAAACACAATAGAGAAGAAGAGCATGAACTATGGCAATTATATTTTGATGGTTCCTCTTGTAAAGAAGGTGCAGGTGCAGGAGTTCTTCTCATATCTCCTGGAGGTGAAACAGTAAAGCTCATGTATAAACTGGAATTTATTACCACTAACAATACTGCTGAGTATGAAGCTTTGCTGTTGGGATTAAAAGCTGCTAAAGATTTGGGCATTCACTAGATTGCTGCATTTGGCGACTCCGAATTAGTTGTTCAGCAAGTGAAGAACAACTATCAAGTGAAGTAGGGTTTGCTGAAAGTCTATTAGAATGAGGTATGAGATATGCTTGAAAATTATTTTGTAGCATTTAACATCACTCATATTCCAAGGGATCATAATCAGGCTGCAGATTCATTGGCCTTGGCTGCCACACACTTTAGAATTCCCAAGACTGCTCAGTTAAGGTATCCCATAGAGGTGAGGTACAGACCATGTGTACCTGATAATGTAAAGCAGTGGAAAGTGTTTGAAGATGACATTGAGATTAAAAGATTCCTAGAGCTTACAGAGAAGTTTTCAAATTCGTTGATTGATCAGTATGAGGATGAAGAAGAGGGACAGGTAGATGAGTTTGCTGAAGATGAGATAGCTGGACATAAAATTATTGAATTGAAGAGCAATTTCATCCCAAAAGGTTTAGTACCTCTAGAAAGAATATTTACAAAAGATGATACACCTTCAAAGCCTGTTGTTCAGTCTTTAGAAGAGAATGTGGTAGAATGTAATATTGGTTCTGCAGAACATCCTAAAATGGTCAAATTTTTTAAATCACTTACAGCTGAACAAAGAAACAGGGATATCAAACTATTAAAAGAGCATGTAGATGTTTTTGCATGGTCTTATGAGGAACTAAGAACTTATGATACAGGAATCATATAGCATAAGGTCCCTTTAAAGCCAAATGTCAAACCTTTTCGTTAGAAACTAAGGAGGATTAACCCAGCTTTGTTCCTTGTTATTGAAAAAGAAGTAAAGAAGCTGTTGGATGCAAAAATCATAGTTCCTATCAGGTATTCTTCATGGGTGGCTAATCTGGTTCCTGTCAGAAAAAAGAATGGAGAAATCAGACTATGTGTTGACTTCAGAAATTTAAATAGATCTTCGTTAAAAGATAACTATCCTCTCCCTAAGATTGAACAAATATTGCAGAAAGTTGTCGGAGCACAAAGGATCTCAATGGTTGATGGTTTATCAGGGTACAATCAGATCTCTATGCATCCTGATGACAAGGAGAAGACAACTTTTACAACCCCCTGGGGGACATTTATGTATGACAAGATGCCCTTTGGCTTAATGAATGCTGGAGCAACCTTTCAGAGAGCTATGGACATTGCCTTTGTCGGTGAAAAGGACAAGTTCATGGTCATTTACTTGGATGATATTACTGTTTTCTCACAATTAGATTATGAACATTTGAAGTATTTGAGGCAGACCTTCCTGAAATGCAGAAAATTTGGCTTATCTCTAAATCCAAAGAAGTCACACTTTGCTGTACAAGAAGGTAAATTGCTTGGTCATTTAGTGTCTGCTAATGGTGTAAGGATTGATCCTGAAAGGGTAAAGGATATACTAAAGATTAGTTTACCTAGAAGTAAAAAGGATGTCCAATCATTCATTGGCAAAATCAATTTTCTGCAGTGGTTTATACCCAACTTTGCTGAAACTATCAAACAGATCATAGCCATGTTGAAGAAGGATCAGGAAGTTAGATGGACCACTGAGGCAAAGGGTGCATTTGAGAAAATCAAAGTGGCTCTTACTGAAGCTCCTGTATTAGTAAGCCCATATTTTACTAGAGAGTTTCTTACATTCTCATTTGCATCAGAAGATATAATAGAAGTTGTTTTAATGCAGAAGAATAAAGAAGGATTGGAACAGCCTATTGCATTCTTTAGTAAAACTCTCAGAGATTCTGAACTGAAGTACAGTATTTTAGAAAAGCAGGCATATGCTCTGGTAAAGGCTCTAAAATTTTTTAGAATCTATGTTCTCCATTCTAAAGTTATCTCTTTTGTACCTAATTCTGCTGTAAAATATGTGTTAACACAGCCTGATAGTGAGGGTAAAAGAGGTAGGTGGATTGCAAAGATCATGGAGTATGATGTAGAGATAAGACTTACCAAACTTGTCAAGGGACAAGGTTTAGCCAAGATGCTAGCTGAATCAAATTGTCAAGCTCTGGGATTGCATGTCATGGTTGAAGAATTAGTTCCTGAAGAAGATCAAGCAATACTAGAAAAAGAGAAGATCATGGACTATTATTCATCATCAGCATGGTATGCAGACATTGTTCATTTTCTATTGTTTTTGCAATGTCCTAAGAATATGGATAGGAAGGCTGCTAGATCTTTAAAGTTGAAAGCTACTAAGTACTATTTAGTGGAAGAACAACTATTCTGGAAGGACCCAGGTGGTATTCTACTCAGATGTTTAGAAAAATTAGAGATTGAAGGAGTGATTTCTGAATCTCATGAGGGTGCTTGTGGAGGGCACAGGTACTGGAAGACAACATCATACATAATTTTAAGAGCTGGGTATTATTGGCCCTCCTTGTTTGCAGATGTTTATCAGCAGGTAAGAGCCTGCATCCCTTGTCACAAGTTTGCTGGTAAATAGAAATTGTTATCTTTGCCCCTGAAACCTATTGCAGTTAATGCTTCTTTCCAGCAATGGGGTCTAGATTTTATTGGAGAAATAAATCCAACTTCCTCAGGGCAGCGCCACTAGATTCTAACTGCAACAGACTTTTTTACCAAATGGGTGGAAGCCATCCCTACTACGAATGCTACAGACAAGGTAATCATGAAGTTTATTGAGGAAAATATCCTGAGTAGGTTTGGATATCCTCAGAAATTAATAACAGACAATACAAAGGCTTTCAAATCCAAGGCAATGGAGGCCTTTTGTGAAAATAATGGCATCTTACTAAAGCATTCAACTCCCTACTATCCTCAGGGTAATGGTTTGGTTGAATCCTATAATAAGAACATCATTCGGAGTATTAAGAAGTTGCTCAAGCATAACAAAAGATCATGGGATTCAATGCTGAAGTATGCATTATGGGATGATAGGATCACAGTGAAACAAGCAATTGGAACTTCTCCCTTTAAGTTAGTTTATGGTACAGAGGCTGTTTTCCTTGTTCAATTGGGGATCCCAGTGATGAAGTTTCTCCAGAATTCTCAGGAGGAGCCAAATGATATGTAGAGAAGAATTTTTGAAATGATAGAGTTGCAACATAACAAGGAAAAGGTGGATGAAAAGGCATAGTTTTACAGATCCAAGATCAAAAGTAGATTCGACAGGAACATCAAAGAAAATACTTTCTCAATTAGTGATATGGTTCTAAGGTGGGATGCAAGGAAAGAGAAAAAGGGTAAGCATGGTAAGTTTGATAATCTCTGGTTTGGCCCTTTCCTAGTCTCTAAGGTTTTAGAGAATAATACTTTTCTGTTGTAGTCATTGGAAGGTGAGGAGTTGTCCAGTCCTGTTAATGGGCAATTCCTCAAGCATTTTTACAGTCTATAAGGGGATTTTAACTTTTCATTGTACATACATGTGTGAGTGAAGCATAATAAAGACTCCATATCCCAATGGAAATTTTGCAGACATGTAGGTAGGGTAGCACATAGAAGGCACTGGTCTACAGGTTCTTGAAGCCTGACAGGGATGACTTCATCCCGCAGCTGGAGCCAGATGTTAAGTCAGGAACTTGTTTCTTATTTTTTATGTTCGATTGTCATTTTTATTCTAGTTTGATTATTTTCTTGAGTTTATCCTTTCACTTACTGTAGAAATTTTTGGTATTTAGTGAAATTTTCAAGTTTTTTTCCTTTAGGTTTATTATTGTTTTTCCTCCTTTAGTTTTTGAAGGGTTTAAAGGTCATTATGTTGATTAAAGATGTCATAAATATATTCAAAGAGCATAGTATAGCACCTAAACTGCATTCAAATTGGAAAAAACAATTAAAATAACTCCAAAAGTGATTTCGAATTATTCTTGTAGTGCAAGTGCCAAAAATTAACATAGTGGGGCTACAAGAATATCGCGCATGTTAAATTTTCTGACTTTTGAGCTGATTTTTTGCATGATTTCGAATCTCAAGTGACTAATCGTGTGATTTAAGGATTTTTCTACGTGTGGTTCCAGTAGTTATCATGAAAACAGGTGGGTTCATGTCGTGGAAGAGATCATGGTTATCATCAGCTAGAACGCAGCCCATCATGACAGATAGAGGCAGAGACTGAGTTCGATGTGAGGGTAGTTATTCCTTACATGCATTCCAAATTTGAAAGAATTAGAGGAGTGTCGAGATCTGCCGAAAAACTAGAGATTGTTGTTACAGAGCAAGGTTAGGGTTTTCACGGTTACACAGGGGATTAAGGCTCTCCCATCTTGCCACTTGGAGGTAAATTGAACATCTAAAGACACCTGTATACTTTAATTCAACAATAAGACAACACAAGGAGTGGTTTAAAACTTTTGCAGCTCGACAAAAAGTAGGTATTCCATGATAACCTGTTAATGGTTGCTGAATTGGGGCTTTCTCGATAAAGTCTATTCTATTAAAATTGGTTAAGGGAAATGTTAATTTATGCATTTAAATGAGATTCTTGCCGAAGAGATAGCTGTTTAAGACATTCTAAGATGCTGTGGTGAGTGAAAGGTTGAAAATTAGCATTATATTGAACCATTCCCTTGTCGAAGCATGAAAAGATGACAGGGTGAAGAGATGTGCATTTTATGGTGTCTAAACTTCACAAATAAGTCTGCTACCTGTACACAATGCAACGAAGGAACTGAATGTCTGAGATTACATGAAGACCTAGTCTCATTTTGGTGCTAAAACTACTGGGAGCAGAAAGTGACTAGGTATAAGATTGTTTTTGTTTTATATATCTTCTCATCCAATAGATAAAACAGTCTTCAGTTGGTGTAAAGAGCTACCAGTTGAGATCATTTATGTAAGGTTTTTCTGTATAGAGATTGCTCATAGGTGATACTAGAAGGAGTTAAGGGTTAATTTTTGTACTGAGTCTTAATACTAAGATGTTATTATACGTGCTAGAGATGGTCAGCTATCTGAATAAACAAATTGAATCATAGCTAAATTTCACCCATAGTTTAGTGAAGAGTATTGAGCACTCTATGACCTAAATCATTTGAGCCTGTAGTGAAACCTATCCTGCATTAGAAAACAAAAAGGAACAGTCAAGGGAGACTGAGGAAAGTTGGTTATTGAAACATAAGAGGTTTGAAGAAGACAAAAAATAGTTTGTAGGTCATTGACAGAATCCTAGAAGTACACAAAGTTTCAGCCATTGAAAACAGCCCAGGTGAGTTCAGATGGGTAAAAGTGGCAAAATAAATAGGGCTGAGCCCACTGATGTAAGCTGGATTGAGAAATTGCCAGGCTGTGTAGAACTTTTCCAGAAGGATGGGTGGCTAGATTTTTTCAAAAGAATAGATGGTTATAACACTGAGGTTTCCTGTAAATTTGCACAATGCTACAATCATGACATGGTGGTTTTTGACACTCTAAAGTTTAGGTTGACAATGGATCTAGTTGCAGAAGCTACAGGAATAAAAAATGAATGTTAAATGTGGTTTAAAAAGATGCCTTTCACTTTTGATGCCCATAGGTATCTTTTACCTAATATCACCCCAGACTGGAGCAAAGGCATACTGATCCAAAATTTCAGAAGTGAGTGGGTGGAACCCCTTAGAATATTGCAAAGCTATATAACCTATGAAGGAAGATATGCCTATGTTTTCAAATACCATTTTAGATTTTTACATCATATGGTTGGTGTATCTAAAATGAGCCTTCCTTTCTTCTTATTCAAAAGTCTGCAGAAGATGTCTAGCAGAGTCAAGGGGCATCAGGATCATACTTCCCAATCCATTTTCTACCATGGACTGATTAAATTGATCATTAGTACTGTCCTGCAGAGTGAAGGAAAAACTTGGGATTTCTTCCTCTTCTGGTCTGGTTTTCAAGTTAAACAAGAGGATCAGAAAACCAAAAAGCAGGTAGACAAAGGGAAGGTCTTAGTGAGGAAACTAGGTCAGAAGTTTAAAACTAAAGACAAGAAAGAGGTTAAGCTTGAAGAAGTACCAGAGCCTTTGAAGGATGATAATGAGACTCAAATGTCTTTAGATGATATTAAAGGTAAATATTAATTGTTTATAGAAAAGAAAGAGCGGCCCATGCAACACTTGACACCAACAGAAGTTTTCAGTCAAGATAAAACTGTTGTCATAGAAAAAATTACTATACAGGAAGAAGAGATTCAGACCCAGCAAAGGAGTCCCATCACTATCCTGTCAGAGGATGAGGGTTATTTGTTAGAGGAGGATCGATCCATTGCTAAAACTGAAGCTAGGGTTGATTCATGCAAGGAATTTTCCACTCTGGAAAACAAGACAGTCAGACCTAGGAGAAAGAAGAATAGGGTTGAAGTCATAGAAATTTCTACAGTCAAACACCAAGGTAGAAGCTTGAAAATGATGGGAGAATTGGCTCCAGCTTGGAGGCCTAAAAATAGGTCAAGGAATAAATTAAGATTGAATATGAAGAAACTGCTTAACCCTAGCTTGAATACCAAAGAGGTGACTGTTCTTGAAGAGGTTTCTTCAGATGTTGAAAAACCAAGAATTGACAGAGTGAGCAATAAAAAGAAGGAAGGAGCAGTGGTAGGAAGTTCAGTTCTTCATCATGCAAAAGGAAAAAAGTCATTACAGTCAGTAGAAATTTCAAGCCAGCCCAAGCCTATGTTGTCTACCGTATTTCTTGAATTAAGAAATGAACTTTTGGAATAGAAGTAAGAAAAAGAAACTAAATTTTCTTATGATGAGGACCTGCTGTTAATTGATGAAGCCACACCTGCTGAAGCAGCAAGTCAGGAAAACCCTAGTATTCCTGATATTTCTAAAAATCTACTACAAGAAGATGAGGATATTTTCAGGAAACTAAATATACCATGGATGCCCAGTGATGCACAAGAAACCATAACAGGGAGGCCATTTGATTCAGAAAGGGAAAACATGCAAAGAACTATTAAGCAGTACAGATATCAAATGGATTATCTGCAGGAGACTAATGATGGACTCATCCTAGCCAATAAAATGCTGAGGGAGGATTTATAAGAATTCAATGAACATTATCAAGAGTTAATAGCTGTTTCTAAGGAGGCTTTGAAGAGAAAAAGAAGCACTGATGTATAATGCACAGAGCTGAAGCAGACTGTCAGAGACTTGCAGCAGCAAAATGATGAACTCACAAGAAGAGTAGCTGATATGGAAGATGAACAGAGGCGAGCCAGGAAGAAATCCCAAGCTTTGGATGGGATAGCATTGCTAGCTGAAGCTGCAAAAGACCTTTGAATTTGTTAGTCAAACAGTTATTTGTTATGTCTTTCTGAGAAACACTTTAGTTACTTGTTTACTATTTTTGAAAAATATCATATTTTGTAAAATTGTAATTTAGCTTTATCTCATCGAGTAGTTAGCTGCAGATAGTTAGGGTTTTAACCCTAACTGGTTTTTGTTGAGGAGTACTATTTAGATAGATGAGAAAGACAAAAGTAGGGTTTGATTTTGAGAGAACTTCAGGAGGTATTTTGGACTTATTTGTGAGCTAAGTATCATAACTCTTGTATGTATTTGATGGCAAAATTATGAAATATATGACACTTTATACCCTTCAGTATATGTTTTAGCTTCATTTTGAGTTTGTTTAACTACTTGACTGATATATTCATTACTGGTTCATGGTGTCTTTACTTGTAATGCTTGTCAATCCTGAATGAACTTTAAGATTATATTCTGATTGATACTGGTTGATTATATTATGCATATTTGTCTTTACTTTCTTATGATTCAGTTCTTGTTTAGCTCATGAGTGTATTCCCTGCTGGTCACCAAATTTACAACCAAGAAAAAATTCCAAAAACCCTAAACGTAGTTTACTTTATTGAGTTTTTTGAGATTGTGTTGGCTTGTTTCTTCATAGCCTTAGAAACAATTTATGGCATAAACACTCTCAAATCTTGGCCCTGACTATTTAGTGTTTGTTTCAACCTTCTATGCCACCAAGTTGATAGCTCGAGTCTGGAATATGCCTAATCTTGTAGAGTTCATGGAAGCCCTCACACAGGAACAAGATAAGTTGGTGATTATGGGCACCATCAAACCTTCCAAAGACCAAGATTTAGTTACTGGAGATTCAAGGGTGGATTCAAAAAGCAAGAAAAAACCTAAAAATCCACTAGAGAAAAAGAGAGACAAGCACAAGTCTCAAGAGGAGCCCCAAGGTTCCAAGAAGAACTTCTGGAAGAAGAAGAATTGAAAGGATAAATGAGCAAGTGCACATACTGTAGTAAGCGCTATCATCCTAATATATCTTGTATGAAGAATAAAATTGACATGTTGACCCAACTCCTAGATAATAATAACATCTCCCTTCCTGATTTCTCAAAGAAGAGGGAAGGAGGATCAAATTCAGAGGACATAGAGAGAGTACATGCCTTGTTTGCTAGAACATCAAGCTCACCTAGCTTCATCATAGACTCTGGAGCTTCTAGACATATGGTTTCGACAAAAGAGGCATTCTCCTCTCTTGACATGTTGAAAGGTCCACCAATATTTTTGGGATATGTCTCTCTCACTAACAGTTTGGGGAAAGGAAGGATTGATCTTGACCATGGTAAGTTCAATAATGTGTTGTATGTTCCAGGTCTTTCCTCTAATCTCTTGTCAATGTATCAGATGACTCACACAAGGTCTCCAAAAAGGGTCCTCTTCTCCACTGATGATGTTGAAATCACTAATATTTCTAATGGTAAAGTCATATCAAAAGGTGTTGTTAATCACACTTTGAAGGTATACATGTTTTCCCATTTTCTGCCCTACTCAAATCCCTGTGCTCTTTTGATTCATGCTAATGAGGCAAGAAAGCTTTGGCATGAAAGATTTGGCCATCTTAAATACAAGTATATTTTTTATTTGAGTGAAAAATATATGGTCATAGGGTTACCAAATATCAAGTTTTCCAAGGGATTTTGTCAAGGTTGTATCCTAGGAAAACACCCAAAGCACAAATTTGAGAGAGCTAGTCATGAGAGAAACTCTGCACCTCTTAAGTTGATCCACAATGACATTTTTGGTGCATTTCCTCATATGTCCATGAGCCAAGAAAAATATGCACTAACCTTCATAGATGAATTTTCAAGGTATTGTTGGGTTTACTTCCTAAAGCATAAGTCTAAAGTTTTTTACCTCTTCAAAGTCTTTAAAGCCTTGGTTGAAAACTAGTCTGGGAGGAAACTCAAGATCCTTAGATCTGACAATGGGGGTGAGTATGTCAAGTTTGAGTTCATTCAATATTGTAAATATGTAGGCATCCATATGCAACATTCAATCCCTTAGACATCACAGCAAAATGGTGTTGCCGAGAGAAAGAACAGGTCACTGAAGGAGATGGCAAGTTGCATGATGGAGGCTAAGACTTTGTCACCAAAGCTTTGGGCTGAGGCTATAAACTGTGCATCTTACATCTAGAATATGGTGCCTCGTAATTATCTTGATGGTATGATTCCTTTCGAAGCTTGAAGTGGGCACAAGCCAAATGTGACCCATTTCAGGATTTTTGGCTCAAAGGCTTGGGCTAGAATTCCAATTGAAAAGAGAAAGGCTTGGCAGCCCCAAAGCCAAGAGTTCCTATTTGTTGGGTATTCTAAAGAATCAAAAGGGTACAAGCTGATCAAATTTAGCACTAACAAATATTTCATTGAAAGAATTGTTCAGTTCCAAGAGGATCCTTTAGTAGCAGTTGAAGTTGGAGAGTCTTCTTCACTACCAGATCCATTGATTGTAAGTGGAGAAACTAATGAGTTTTTTGATTCTGATATGTCTAATAATGATTATTTGATTGCAGATCCTGATATTCCTACAAGACCAAAATGGGAAGCAAGGACCATTCATGCAGCTGGGGAACTAGCTAGAAATCCTAGTGACACTAGGAGGACCAGATCTCAGTTTGAGAGTGCCCTTTGTATGAAAGATCCTTTGTTTGCTGAGAAGTGATATCTGATGGTTGAATCAGATCCATAGACATATGAATATGCAGCACATGATCCAAGATGGAAAACATCCATGAAATGATAATTCATCTCGCTTCAGAAGAACAACACTTGGGAACTGGTTGATCTTCCCCCGAGCAAGGAAGCTAGTTCAATGTAAGTGGGTTTTCAAGACTAAGTTTGCTGTTGATGGTTCACCTTTGAAATATAAGGAAATATTGGTATCCAATTCCTACTCACAAGTACATGGTATTGACTACAATGAAACCTTTCCACCAGTGTCAAAGATGGACTCCATAAGGCTAGCTTTGGCCATTGCAGCTTCGAAGTAGCGGGAGGTACATCACATGGATGTGAAGTGTTATTTCCTAAATGGAGATCTCAATGAAGAGATTTACATGCAGAAACCTGAAGGGTTTGTTTCTAATCCATATTTAGTGTGCAGTTTAAAGAAATCATTGTATGGGCTCAAGCAAGACCCTAGGGCTTGGTATGCCAAGATTGATGGCTTTCTGATGTCATTGAGTTTTGTTCGATGCAAGTCTGATCCTAATGTTTATTTAAATATGATTCATGGTTCTTTGATGATTATCGTCTTGTATGTGGATGACCTTCTGATTATAGGAATTTCAAATAAAGAGATTGCCTCCTGGAAGGATGCAATGAACCACGCATTTTCTATGATAGATTTGGGATTGTTGAGCCAATTCTTGGGTCTCGAAATTGCTCAATCCCAACATGGAATAAAAGTAAATCAGTCGAAGTATGCCTTATATTTTCTGAACAAGTTCAACATGAAATATTGCAAGCCAAGAAAGACTCCCTTCCTTTTAGGCGTTAACCTTGAAGAAGCAGGTTCTTCTCCTATGGTAAATAATACACTATATATGTAGTTGATTGGGTGTTTGCTTTATCTTACACACACTCGACCTGATATATATTATGTAGTTAGTGTGGCTTTAGGATACATGGATAAGCCTCATGAGATCCACTAGAGGGAAGCCAAAAGGATCCTTACCTTTGTTCAAGGAACAAAAACTCATGGGATCTTCTAAAAAGCAAAATCTGATCTTGATTTGATTGGGTTTATTGATAGTGATTGGGCAGGTGACAACATAGATCGAAAGTCAACATCAGGATATGTGTTCATGCTTGTAGAAGGAATAATCAGCTAGTTAAGCAAGAAATAGAGTGCCATAGCACTCTCATCTACAGGAGTAGAGTATAGAGGAGTTGTAAATGCAGCAACTCAATGTTTGTGGTTGGAGGGAATACTTGGAGAATGTGGCTTCGAATCAAAGTTTTCAACTATTATATATTGAGATAATCAGAGCACCATTCAAATATGCAATTATCCAGTTCAAATACAGTGAACCAAACACATTGAGATCCATATGCACTACATTAGACAGCTTGTGCATGATGGTACCATTCATCTACTCTTCTGTGCATCTTCAGAACAAGTAGCAGACATCTTCACCAAAGTTTTTTGTTAGAAGAAATTAAGCAATCCCAAATCACTGTTGGGGATTGATGATCATGCTATGAAGCATGATTGATGACAAGATTTCCAATTTTTTTTTTCTTTTCCATGTTTAAGGGAGGATTTACCCACTGGGTGTTTTCCTCTTTCCTTGGTTGTATGGACAAGCAGTATGTAAAGGGTGACTAAACCTTGTTTATAGGCCCTATATTTTTCTGATATTTACTCATAAATTTAGGCTTAAGTGGGGTTTTTAGAATAATCAACCCATAGTTACCTACCTTACACATTAATTTAATCATTTTTGTCTTATTACCTAGTCTCCTAGATTCCACTCTATGCTAGTTGCCTTCTACATGTCCTAGAATTCAACACTTGCTAAAAATAAGTCATGGAGCACTTGCAAAACCTCCTGGAAACCATATTTAGCATGTCTTGTTTATTCCAGATCCTCCAAAGTGCATATCTATTTTTTTTGAAAAGTTGCCTGTTTGATTGAGAATTAAGGAAAAAGGAAAAGCTAGACTAGGTGTAGTTGACTTGTTTTTTTCCCACATAATCCTCCCTCCTTTTCTCCTAATAAAATCATTTATGAGTTATGTTTCCATTGCTCATTATCTTTCCTACTTGACTTAGCCAATTCATGAGCATCTTGGTGGATTTGGAAACTGCTTTATGCACCTATGGGGGATTTGTCTAGATTTAGTAAGCCTACTTTTTGACCTTTTCAAATGGCATCCTTATGCATTCGAATCTCCCATGTAATTATATATTGCAATAGTGTCTTACTTCATAATTTTTTCTATTGTACACTTATTCAATACATATTAGTGTTATGCTCCAATTTCATTCTCCTTTGATGTTAATTTTGCATGTTTGATTAGCAATTTTGTGAGTGTAATTGTTCTATCTCTTGGGTTCAATTTCCAAAATTGTGCATTCTCATTGTTTATTGCAGGAGGTTCTCCACATATGGTATCAGAGCACTTTCTTGGGATCGTTGGGTGGAATTTCTGTAATTTTTTTTTTTTTTGCCATGCTTCCTAGCACTGTGAGCCTTACAGTTGTTCTTCTTCTTGCAGCAATATTAATCATTTGGATCATAAAATAAACCCTATCTACTTAAATCTTGGAAGTACTTGGGCATAGGCCTAAAAATCATTGTGAGGAGTACCATAGGAACCCCGAAGTAGCTTTCCATTGGGAGGACCTGCCCAGCCAAAAGGGAAAAGACCCCCACTAGATTGACTAGATTCCCATCTGTGAGAAAAACCAAAGATATGTCATTTTTGGCCAAGCAGTTAGCAGTTTTACCTACATTGTGTAGTGAGGGGTGCTTCCCCAATACTCAAGCTTAAGACAACCTTGGTGGCTGAGTGACTACCTTTGAACCTTTAGGAAGCTGAATATACATGGGGTCTGTATCTATTTACAGTTGATAACATGCAGACTTCCAGAATTTTCACAGATCATTTACTCCATTTCCTGTTGATAAAGCACAACTTTCTAACACTGCCATAGATTATTTTTTCAGAAATCTCTCTCTCTCTCTCTCTCTCTCTCTCTCTCTCTCTCTCTCTCTCTCTCTCTCTCTCTCTCTCTCTATATATATATATATATATATATATATATATATATATATATACTGATTTAGCTCTGTTTCCCTTGAAACTTCACTATAACCCCTGTAATACCATTCCGCATATTCCTTCAATGAGGATCCTATCCCCGATTTCACTTTCTAAAGGTCAAAATTCCACATTTGTCAATTTTCAGGGTTTTTCATAACTTCTCTCATTTTCACCCAATCGCCTTCAAACTTTTCCACGGTGTTTGTTTTCCATTTCTGCTTCATTGTCCCTCTCTGACAAATTTTCCAATTCCTTCATCCCACCTCTGATATTCACATTTTCTGCTTCTTGTCCCTAAGAAAGTGTCCAAAACCCCATAAAACCTCAATTACCGTCCCCCCCCCCCTCGAATTTTTCCCAAATAAAAAATCTCCTTTTCTAAAACCCTCTCCATTTTTGTTTTTCTACCCACTACCTGAAAGAAAAACAAGAAAAAAAAAACCTGCTTATGGTTGTCACTCGCGCTAGAGAAAATAAACATATGGAAGAAGAACTCACCACCATCAAGTCCAAACTCAAGGATGTAGATCAAAAATTTCTCAGCCTCCATCTTTGGCATTCATCCATGAACAACCACCACCATCGTGAGTCTTTTGCAGACACTGGGTTCTCGTCGTCTAGCAACTTCCGCGGGCCGAAGCTGGATTTTCCTCGCTTCAATGCTGATGATATGACTGGATCAATTTATAGGGAATGACAATATTTCATCCTGCATCACACTTTTGATGTCAATAAAGTCCCACTTGTATCCTTTCATTTGGAACATGAAGCACTTCAATGGTTCTATTGGTACATCAAGGCTCATGCAGAGCCAAACTGGATAGATTTTTCCCCATTCCTTTTGTAGTGATTTGGCCTTAGTGATTTTGATGACTTCATAGGAGCACTCACCAAAATTCATGAAATTGGCACTATGCGGAGTATCAGACATAATTTGAGAAACTAGCCAATCACATGAAGGAATCGCCTCATGCATTCTACCTGAGTTGTTTTATCAGTGGTTTGAAGGATACAAAATGATCTGAGGTTAAAATGGTTTTCCCCAACACAATGATGGAATTCCTATTGTTGGATAAGATAGCAGAGGACAATATCAGGGCTCAACAATGCTCCAAATCCACTCTTGTTCCATTAAGACCTATGGTTCCCCAAAGAACCCAAAATATGCTAGCTCCTAGAACCACTGCTATCAAGCATTTTTCTAAAGCCGAGATGCAAGAACTTTGGGAAAAAGGGCTTTGTTATAATTGTGACAAGAAATTAACCCAAGGACATAGATGTGTTGAGCAAAATATCTATCTCTTGGATGTGGATTCTCCACCCGCACCTGAAATTTTTTATGATGATCAATATCCAATAAATGATGTTGGTGACGTTCCACAACTTCCTGCTCCATACGAACAACTAGAGACATATCTCCATGCCTTAGTTGGAGTCACCATCCCATAAACCATGAGGGTGAGAGGGTTATTCAAAATACTCCCTCTTACAATACTCATTGATTCTGGTAGCACTCACAACTTCATTGACCCAAGGATCTCCAAACAGGATGATTGTTTTATCCATCCTTGCTCTAGCTTTGAAGTCATGATTTCCAATAGGGGAACCTTACCTTGCAAAGAGAAGTGTCATAATGTGCTCATACTATGGGGGATTTTAAATTGCACCATGACATGTTTTCCTTGCCCTTAGGAAAATGTGATGTGGTTTTGGGCGCTCAATGGTTATGCACACTTGGACCCATTTTATGGGATTTTGTTGAACTTTGGATGCATTTTTCAATCAATGGTACCAAACACACATTGCAGGGCTTACAACTAGGGTTTCTCAACCTCATTAGTTCACATCAAATGGAAAATCTTCTTAAGAAAATTTCACATGGTGTCATCAGTCAGCTCCATTTCATTTAGATGAAACCTTCTGCAGTCTCAACTACTCCCTTGGATCTTTCATTCCTATGCACCCTTCAGATGCCTAATTTTTCCAAGATCTTAACTCTTGAGAGTGATGCTTATTACAATGGACTTTGGGTTGTCCTCTTTCAATACGAAAATCCTATTGCATTCACCGAGAAATCCCTTTTAGGAAATAATTTTTCCACCTCTACATATGATAAGGAAATGGTGACTATTTTGCACATAGTACAGAAGTGGTGGCCATCCCTCTTAGAGAATCCTTTTGGCATCAAGACTGATCACCAGAGTTTGAAATATTTCTTGGAACAACGGGTCTCATCCCCAACCAAATAGAAATGGGTTATCAAACTCAGGGATTATGACTATGAGATCACTTACAAGACAAATAAAGACACTCTTGTGGTGGATTCTCTTTTCCACACATTTGATGGCTGTTATCCAAATTGTTGTACCATAGTTGGGTTACCTAAGGAGTCGTTGGTTGATACACTTGTTCAAAGTCTGATTCCAGTGTATCAGTTGATCTGTTTGCATGTCTAGCCAATATTGGATAATGACCTTTTTATTTGAATAATTTTGACCATGGCCCCACGGGGTTTGTAATAAAATGCGCTAGTAGGATATTTTTGCGTGGTTCTGTCTCCTGAGACATAGAATCTCAAATAGGGTATTCCAGGGAGTTTTTTACCCGTGACAATTATGCTTTGCCTTCAGCCAAGTATAATTGACGAGGTTTTCTCCTGCTTCCTCCAAAGCTGGAATGCCCAGTGTTGAATTCTGGGCCTTGGGGGGTTATTAGAGCCCAACTGAGTGTTATAAGCCTACTAGACATTATTTAGATAGATCATGGTCATGTCCTAAGTCATCTAGACACAAAAAAATTTCAAACAGTGAAAAATTATTTTTTAATTTTTAATTACTTTTCCTAAGTTTTCTAGGTTAATTTTTCCATAAATTCAATGGAAAAAAGCCGGTTCGTGATCTAGACTCAGAATTCAGTGATTGAAGGCTCTAATCTTAAGCCAAAAATCATTCTTGATAATCCATCCAGTCAGAACCAACTTTCAGATCAGCAATCGGACACATAATGCCTTTTTACTCAAAAAAGCCAGTTTTGAGTAAAAAAATGATTTTGAGTTAAAAAATGATTTTTAGTAAAAAATGATTTTTATTTAAAAAATGATTATTTTGGAGAAAACTAAAATTCTACAAATTAATCCAAATTCAGTAAAATAAAAGGCTAAATGACATCTCATGGAACATTTATGATGATTGGAGTTATCATAACTCAGCTTCAATCATCATTAAGAGAGCAATTAATTTATTATAAATTATCAAACATGTCATCTCTGGCTAAAGATGAGATGGAGAGCTCGCATTGGTCCAATGAATTGATCGAGGTGAATACTGAAGCTTACACCATCAGTAGGATTCCCAGACCTAATAAAGTAGGTTTCCAGACCTAGCAGGGAGCTTTCCCATGCAGTAGGGTGCCTTCCACATGTGTGGTCTCATCTATGGGTGGATTTGAATGTTTAGGGTTGGATTGGGGGTGCCTTGCCTGGGTGGAGGCATCTCCTCACTCCTGGTTCTCCGATTTCGGTCTGGCATCTTTGTTTGGTGGCCAGGATGGTTAGGGTTTGAGGATTGGTTTTAGGGTTTTAGCACTCTCTCATTGTACAAATAGAGTCTCCTTTATCTCTATTCAGGTGGATGATTGATGTAAATAACCTCTGGTAAAATATTGTAATGCTTGTTTCTCTCATGCAACCTATTTTGTAATAAAAAAAGGCTTTGGAGGCTCATGCTGTGTGGATCCTGGGTGCATATGTTCCTGCTAATGAGGTGAAATTGTTTTAGTTTCTTTTCTTTGATAATGTGTGGGTATTAATACATGTTTTAGAGGGATTCTATAAGCACATAGGAATAGGTATTTGTAGCTTCAAGTTACCTACTTATTTCATTTAGTTTCAAAATCCTCAAAGAGCATTGTTTTATTCAGCTGTATTTCATGCTTTTGAGATTTGATTAGTAAATAATACATGTTTTAACCCCCATGTTTCCAAGTGTATAAGATTGTGTTTGCATATCAATCCATTGAACCAAGTAAGAGGTTGAGCTAAGTTGCATCTACTCTTCTTGGAGCAAAGCATGTACCTAGCAGCTGCATGCCATTGGGATCCAAAGTGATTTCAGGGATTCAAGATCCAAGTGGTTCATCTTCTCCATTCACCCTAAAGTCAAATTTTCTCATTATTTTACTTTATGTTGCAAGTATTATCTTGATCTATAAAGTAAATCTTTAGCATTTGCTTGTTTCCATTTCTAGATCTAGGAAGTGTTCTTTCTCTTAGATCTAGTTGGTATTTGAAGCGGCACAAGGTTCATATATTTTGCTCAAATGCTAGGTGTATTTTTGTAGTATATGCTATTGTTTAACCCATCATTTTGCATGTAAATAGATTGCTGGTTTTTTCTCTCTCCATGACAGGTTAAGCGAGAAAAATTGTCAAAAAAAAAACTTAAAGAATTAAGCTGCAAAAAACCTCCCATTGTTCCTGTTCTTAATCCCTTTTCTTCCAGTCGCTTTGTTTTGTTTATTTTACCTATTCTTCATTGCTTCCCTCTTAGTACCTTTTTATCATCCCTTTTTCTCTTTTTGGATAGCCCTAGTGTGCCCTAGCTTTCTTCCCTTGTTTGCCTCTTTTTTCCCTAGTTTTTGGGCTTCCTTTAACCTTGTTTTTGGCCATTTCTTTTACTTTTTGTTCACTGTCCCGTTTTGCACTTTTTATGACAGCCACTTATTTCATTGTTCGCTGTCATGTTTTCTTCAATTTTGTTCATCCCTTAGCTTCTTAGTTGGATGCCCTATTCTCCCCTTTCTTTGGTTTTGATCCTTGCTTAGTTTGTTTTCTTTGCCTCTCTCATCTTCTATTGTTTCAGCTTTCTTTCCTTTTGTTCTTTTTACTCTCTTCAAATTTCTTCCCTTTTCCTTTTTCAAAGTTTAATAAAAGATCTCAAAAGTCAAAATACAAGGCACTCTCATTTTTACAGGTTATAATTTTTGTAGAGTTACTTTACCTTTATCTAGAAAGTCCTTTCAAGGATCAAGTTCCTTAAGGCACATTGTATAAAGTTTAATAAAAGATCCTTGTTTGAGTGGGGTCTTCAAGTCCCAACTCTCTTCCTCCCTGATTTGGGGAGGCTTGTGTTGTGTGTATGCTTTGAGTAGTGCTATTTTTCATCATTCATTACATCTCATGCTTAGGTAATTAATTGTTAATTCATCATTGCTAAGTTGATTATTCAGTTTAAATTGTTTATCTTTCTAAGATTAATCAACTACTTAAATCTCTTGAATCTCACCATAAAGGTGGATCAAGAGTGCTCTCTATTGGAGATTTTAAGCAACTAATATCATCTTGTGCTTGTTTAATCAATTAATAATCCATAAGTAAGACTCTTAAACTTGTAGAAACACAAGTCAAGAGCACTCTTTATAGGAGAGAATCTTATATTTGCATAATCCCTGCATTAGATTCATATATATTAGCTAAGTCTCTTAAACCACGGTCATAAGACGAGGTCAAGAGCGCTCTCTGTCAAAGAGTTTTAATTAATTAACTTAATAAAATTCACAACTCACACCCCTTTTAATTAATTAATCCCCTTTTCTCCTTGCCGGAGTATCCTCTGACCAATCCTAGATCAAAATACCCAAAAATGGCATTGGATTTCTAAACCCCACAAGAGGAACTTAACTAAAACATTTCTCCATAACCAATGCACCGGTGTTTTTCGACAAATACCAAGGGATGTGGACAAATTCCAAGTGTGGGCGCTGGGCTACCTAATCTAGGTACTGGTAGTTAAGTTATTGAACACTTACCTTTTACCGCAGATAGGTCTGTCATGTCTTCGAACAGAGCCACTGAAGGTATTACCAGTTAGGACATCTAGCTACCATTAGTGAAGATCACAAGTAAAAACTCTTAAAACTTACCAAGAGCACTTACAAAACCTAACATTCACTGGCATCTTTTGAGATTCATGTCATATTTACATTTAAAGAATCTCTGATAAGTTGAATCCATAGGCACTAGTCCTATCTTGTACGCACTGCTAATAATCTCGGCCATTTGTCCATTGAATGTTTGATTATAAATCATATATGTGAATGCTTTATCTATTTCGTGAAGCTCTCAAATATTTGTCTATCTTTTAATTCCGGTGATAGCAATGTGGATTGCTTTGTCTTATGTTCAATTCATCACATTAATCATTTAAAATCACATTAACTCCTAAACAACATCTATTTGCATCCGAAACATCTAAAAATTAACTTAAGCATTGAGCCATAGAAAACTCTTTGTTAGGGACTAACCCCTTGGCTTAGTTAGGAGTTAGCCTAAACGAAGGAGCTAGGAGTAAGTGACAGTACCTAGCTCTGTGCTTGCCCCTAAGGTCACACCTCTCCCACTTTCCCAAGTGAGGAGACAGCTTTCAGAAAATTTCTGCTGCTGGTGTGCAATCGACGGACAACATCTTTTGGAGTCGTTGCCAAGGACAAATATTTTTGTTCCTGGACTACCTTTGTTTCTTTTAGTTTTTTACCTTGTTTTTTCCCCTTTTTTTTGGTATACTTTTAGTCCAATCACTCTTTGAAATTAGACTTATGTCCACCTAGAGACTCCACTGTCAGTTAACACCTCAAGGTATTCTACTAGAAGAAACTCTGTAGGTTTCGTCGATTTCATCCTTGACCCCGAAAAGGTCTTGAGGAGGGGATTAAACAAACTATCTTCTCGCAGGATCCTTACAGAACTTGGATCTGAGTATGTTTTAGACATCCACATTTTATTTCCTGAAAACATTAATACCACTATTTCTGACATAATGCGCAAGTATTTTACTCAGCTTGACTTTTCTCAGATAGCAGGTCAACCCCACCGTCTTCCAGACAAAGCTGTCAAGAAGCTCCCAATGTATAAGGCATTGATGCCACTACCTTCGCCATGCACCTCAGGAACTTTTCTAGGTGTGTCAATGCTTATGTTAATGATCCGGTCAGCCAACATGATGATGTGTATATCAATTTATTTGCTCTATCTCTGGATGGAAAGGCGGGTGACTGGTATAGCAATTTACCAGACAATTCCTTTAATGGTCTAGCAGCTTTAAAAACTTCTTTCACCAAGAAGTTTGGTGAAAAGAAAGAACCTCGGCATCAACTTGCATCCTTGACCAACATAAAGAAGAAATACACAGAAACAATGGACAAGTTCAATACTAGGTTCACGGAATTATCAAATACCATCCCTACTAAGTATGCCCCAACTAAACCAACCATCCTGGTATATTACATTGATGCACTTAGTGGCAAAATGCAGTACCAGATCAGAGGCAAGGAGCGTACTAACTTGCTCCAGGCTCAGGAGATGGCAATCAAAATTGATCTGAACATGCAATCATTTGGTGAGTCTAACCTCCATGGTTACTCAAGGTCTTCAACTCCATTGAAAATCGGTGAACCAAAAGACAAGGATCCTTTATCAGCTATGAAGGATGTCTATGAAAAACAAATGATTAAGATGAAAAGGGAGATGAAGAAAAATATGGAGGAGGTAGAACATAAACACTTAGCACAGTTGAAGGAGATTGAAAATAGGGTGATAACGATGGAAAGAACTCAAACTCAGTCCGCTCCTAGAACCTTTCCTGCCAATCCAACCTGGCAAAGAAAGCTGCCTAACCATGAGCAGAGGCCTACCCATCAGCTAGAGGCCGCTAACATGGTTGAGCAGTATAATCCATTTTGCATGGCATGTAAAGAAATTCATGAAGAATCTTCTTGTTATTATGCATGCTATGTTCAGGAGCATGGATTTTCGGAGGGTTGTGGTCCTAAAGCATCATCAAGTGAGCCTGAGTACATAAACTGTGTAGATGACATGCATGATATTTCCGAAGAAAGTTGGAGAGATACAAAAAAATATTCAAGAGAGCCTGAATACATTAACACAGTTGGATAGCTCCATCCTATCACCATAGAAACTCGGGGTCAAGTTGAAGATTATAGTCAGCAATTGGATGATCTCACTAAAAACTTTAGCACTAATCCTACTAATGAGCATAATGATGATAGTTTGGAAGGTTTACTATCATGTGACCTTTTTCCTGAAGAAGATGACTATGATCATGAGGAGGGATATAAAATCAAATCTGATACAAGCAAGGAAGAATCCCTTACATCTGAGATGGATGATAACTTTGAGACTTCAATTAAAACTCCAATATTAGATGTTTCATGTGATGTGATTCCTCCATGCACTCTACTGGATGACAAATATTTGGAAAGTTGGGTCCCTTGTGATATCTTTGAAACCCAACTTTTTGAAGAAGATGGTTTTGAGAAAAATGAGAAGTACAGACATGGACTTGATACCAATGATGAGGCATCTCTCATGTCCGACATATATGGTGATGATGACTATTGGAATTTTATTGAAAATCCAACCTATGATACCTTCGAGAATATTTTTGAGAATCTCATCTATGATATGTCCAGCAAGGTGAGTTTTTATTCTCAGACTTATGAAAGTTATAAGGAAGAGCAGTCAGAGTTTTCATATGATCAGTCAGAATTGTATCTAAGAATCGATAATAAGGATTTGAAAAGGCAGTGCGGTGAAGAATCAGATGGGATACAACTAGTTGAAGTTTTTTCTCAGCCATCGTCTTCACATATAGATGTTCCTTATGTTTTGGAGCACCTAAGGGCTTATACAATGAGTTATTATTTGATAAGCCTTGATGATCAGCATGATAGAGTAGTCGACCTACTACATTATCATGATTTGTATATCAATGCTATCCAGTCACGGATAGAAGTAGCCTACGCAAGCATCTACCAGTTTGGGAATAAGTTTGACAACATTATGCATGCCTATGATTCCCCATCTAGCCCACTCATTCTGGATCATCACGCAGGTTTGCATTTTCTGGAAATTGTGTCCTTACTTTGGATGGTAACCAAAGACAAGGAAAAACCTTTTTATATTAATAAAATGCTTAGGTGGCTACACTAGATTTATGATTACACCTAACCTTTTTTGTATCATGCTTAGAGTAGGAAAATAGGCTCCTTAAAGTGAGCATTTACTTTAGCATTTTCTTTTTGTACTTAGAGATAAATAAAATTTTCAGTTAAGTTTTGTCATTTCTTTGAATAAAGTAACTTTTGGATCATTGGCTCGTTTTCATAAAACTTGTGCTACTGAGGTTTTTCTTGTCAAGTTGAGATGTTTTTTCAGGATGTGGAAACTAGAGATTCTGGGGTTCTCATATTCTCTCCTTGCATAGGATATTAGATCAAGCACACGTCCCACAATTGGAGCCAGATGTTATCTAACTTTTTGTACCATAGTTGGGTTACCGGAGGAGCCGCCAGTTGACAGACTTGTTCAAAGTCTGATTCCAGTGTATTAGTTGATCTGTTTGCATGTCTGTACACATTCCACCTATATCTTACTGAATTTGGTAATTTTTCTTCTAGAACATACTCCCTTCATAAAGGAATCACATTTTCTTGGAAGACGATCTAGAATGGTCATCACAACTTCAGCTTTTTCTACCATGTCACCAATGGCTTCTAATTGTTCTTTAATTTCATATACTATGGAGAAATATGACTACATGGTTTCTTCCTTTTGCATCTTCACACCCTTGAGTTGGTTTCTCAAGGTCATTCTCTTGTTGATTTTTTTCCTTCAAAAATATTGGTTAGTGCATAAAACATTTTCTTTGGACTATTCTTTGAGGAAACTTGGGAGATCAAATGATTCTTAATAGATTTAGTTATGATCCTCTTGAATTTTATCATATCCTTCTACATCATTCTCTTCAAGGATGAGCATAATTCTATACTTATATGCTCTTAAATTCTCTTCTCCCTCAATATTTTCATCTAGCTTGGCATTGTGTTCATATTTTAATGAATGAGAACCTAAAATGGAAAGATAGGAGATAATACTTACCAGTTTGAGCACTTTTTCTGGAATCAGCTTCAGGATGGCCTAGGGTTTGAATAAGAAACCCTAAATTTCAACTATGATCACTTGTATATCACTCAAGGTGAGATAGACTGTATCTTGATTTTCTGGAATCTAAGGATGGAACCTTGAAAAATCAAATGCCCCAGTTTATCCCAGCAGTAATGATAGGTCAAAAGGTGAAAATCCTTAGAATGAAAAACTACTTCGATAAAAAGATTCACCCTCTTAGGGTGAGTTGAATGGACCTTATTTTCCAGCTAATATGTGGAGGGAGGTCTCTGAAATAGTGAACCCTATATTTTTGGATTGTAGGATGAGTTCTTACACAATGTATTCTTTAAGGTTGGTTCTAATACCATGTTAAGTTTTCTTTTCAAATAGAACATGGGATAACTAAAAGAATAACAAGCTCAACAGAAAAAAAAAAAAGACCAAAAATATTAATCCTAGGAAACCCTCATGTGGAATAAAACCCAGAAAATGTTCCTCTATATACACTTCTCATAGGTACAGTGTAAGATCCAAAGAACAAGACTAAATTATTTCCTCTCCTCCAGATAGATTGTTTCCTCTCTCTCTAGCGCAACTTCATGATTTATTTTATGTACAAATGAGTGAGGAACCTCCCCTATTTATACTGATCAGTGGAGAATCCTAATAACCCAGCAATGCTGACTTCTCCTCCAAATCAGGGCCGACTTTCCTTAGGAGACTGAAAAATACATTTTCATAATAATTTTGTGTGTACTATTGACCAAACTGAAAACAAATGTTTTACCTCAATAATTTACATCACCAATGTGAGAATTGATTCTAATTAGGATCAAGTATCTCATGTTATTCTCACAATTCGATATTACACACAAATTATGCACAAAACAACATAAAGACTGAAAATAACATACACAAATGTAGTCAATAAATGAGTTTATTATGACTTTCGAACACATAAACATGTATTAAACATGGTTATATTACACTATGGAGCAATATTTATTCCTTGGAGGCCATTTGGATGCATACAAGTGTTAGACCATGATTTGACCCTCATACCCCCCTAGGTGGACCAATTATCTTCCTAACAATCCAAAATTGTCATGAATGAAAGTGTCAACATGTGCGAGGAATGCTAGATCATAAATGAAGGCATTCTAGGTGTGGTTGAGCACATGGGTGAGTGGGAGTGGCTCTAGGAGGAAATAAATGCTCAAATAAGGCCAAAACGCACCACAAACATGCACTACCACCTAAGGTCAAACATATACTTAAATATGGGGATGGGGGAGCACACCAAGACATGCCTATCATCAATCAGGGCACCCAGGTTATCAGAATGCTCAACTGGGAGTGCCTCAATTGTTATAATGATAAAAGTGGAGCACCTCAACTATGAGTAAATGATCAATATAACCTAAGTATAGATCATAGAATATAGCATGAAGTCTAATGAAATGTGTCATAGGTCTATGATCATGGTACTAAGGTGGATTATTTCTCTAACACCCCCCCTTAAGACTAACTTACTACAATTTATACCAAAATATTATTGAGTCCTTGGAAACTAAGGCTAAGCTCACCTCATATAACAAAATGTTTATTTGTCCATACACAACAAGGTAAGGAAGAAACCCCATGGGAACAAAACCTCCCCTCAAAAATGGACATGGAGCCAAAATATGAAAGTGAATATCAACCATCACGATTTGTCCCCTATAGTAAGAAGGGATATTGGATAGGTGGATGTCTTCTCTATGACGCTCTTGGTGAAAATGTCAGCATTTTTCCCTATAGATGGGAAATACTGCAAGGCTATCACCTGATCATGCACCAAGCTGTGGATGTAGTACATGTGTATCTCAATGTGTTTGGTCCTCTGTTTTTCTACTAGATAAGTGGAAATTTTATTTGCAATTTTATTTTCACACTAAATAACTATGGGTGAATCAAATGCAAATCCAAGTTCTCAAAGAATACCTTGCAACCACACACATTGTGTAGTTGTGTTCACTGCTCCTTTGTACTCAGCCTCAGCTGAAGAGAGGGATATGGTGTATTGTTTATTTATTTATCAGCATATGGGAACATGTGCAAGAATGAATACATAAGCTAAAGTTGAATTTTAGTCATTGGGATCTCCAACCCAATCAGAATCAGTAAATCCAACAAGTTCTAGTGGAGAACCAGCAACATAGTGTACCCCAAAGTGTCCGATTCCTTTCACATAATGCAGGATCCTCTTGTCACCCTTCCAATGGATATCATGAGGATGCTACACATATATAGCAACAACATCTACAGTATATTCCAAATTAGGTTGGGAGTGTGTAAGATACAGTAGGCTCCCAACTAGTTGTCTGTACAACAAGTTTTCCACCAATGGAGATGCACCAAATTCACCTCATATTATTCCTAAAAGGAATGGGAACTTAACTGCCTTACATTCAACCATTTTAAACTTCAATAATAGGTATGCAACATACTTTGGTTTGTTATATTTTTGACATTTAAGCTATATGATCTTAGGATGTTATCTGAGGGAATAACAAGCACAACAATCAAACACAAGAGATAATGAACACAAAGTTTTTCCTCACGGAAACCATAAAGGAGAAAACCTCACAACTTCCTCATAGATAAAATCAGCTACAAAAGTAAAACCCAAAGATAGTAGGATGATCTCCCGAGAGTAGTAGTCTCTCTCTCTCTTGTCCCAGCTTCTTCTCTCTCTCAGTTATGCGCTACAACTGAGTGTGAGTGAATGAATATGAATGTGTGTTAAATAGAGATGATACCTCTCTATTTATACTAATTCCTCACTTGATAATAAATCACTAGGGCTGCCTTCTCTAGGAGAGTCTAGTAATCATAGGGCCCCACAACTACGGGTACTTTAACCCTTGATCAATAAGGAGGGTTATGCTCTATGAATTTACATGACTTGTTTACATTATTGAATCTCTCGATCGAAACATCGGGGCATGACATGAATCAATTATATTACAGATACTTCCCGTAACAAACATCGAGGTACAATACATAAGATATATAAGTGAATACATTATGAAGTTACAAATACATCAACACTCCCTCTTAACTAGAAAAGTATTTCTCTCGACACAATTTAATCAGCATAAGTCTTATGCTCTATATCATTTGGATCATCATCAATCATCTTCATCTTCAAGTCATATTCATTGTCAATTCATCTTCATCAAGTATGGATCATCACTTGATTTGGTGCATCACTGGATCATCATTAAGTCTGGATCATCACTAGATAATCATCAAAGCTGGATCATCATCAACATTGTTTCTTCCGCTATCTCAATGAACTGGTCCTATCTCTCAATTCTTTCATCATAGGAAGTTCTACAGAGCCAGCCCATTTTCATGTGGTATGTACTGCCTTTCCTTGCAAGGACTTCCCCTATAGAACCATTCCTTTTTTCATACTGATGCAGCACCTTTCCTCTTGCAAGGATATTCCCTACAGAGCCAGTCCTTTTTCATACTAGATGCAGCACCTTGCCTCTCACAAGGATTTCCCCTACAGAGCTAGTCCTTTTTCATACTGGATGCAACACCTTTCCTCTTGCAAGGATTTCCCCTATAGAGCCAATCCTTTTTCATACTGGATGAAGCACCTTGCCTCTCGTAAGGATTTTCCCTGCAGATCTAGTCCTTTTTCATACTAGATGCAGTACTTAGCCCTTACGTCTGACCATGGGAAGAACCAATCATACCACCATGCCAGAAAGGCACAATACTTATATTTGACCATGGGAGGCCCCTCCTACCACCATTTTAGAAGGGGTCAGCACTTACATTTGACCATGGGAGGCCCCGTCTACCACCATGTCAGAAAGGCTCAACACTTACATCTTACCATGGGAGGCCTCGCCTACGACCATGTCAGAAGGGATCAACACTTACATCTGACCATGGGATGCCCCGCCTACCACCATGTCATAAAGGCTCAGCACCTACATCCGACCATGAAAGGCCTAAATTTCCACCATGTCAAAAGGGGTCATGGACTTATCACTTCCCCTTGGAAATAATATCGATCTGATGAAAACCACATTTCTCCCTAAAGTACTCAAACTTCACTCTTGCTAATGTCTTAGTCAACACATCAGCTATCTACTCATCCATCGCAACATACTAGAGCTTCACTGCTCCCCTCTACACCACATCCCTGATATAGTGGTATTTTATCTCGATATGCTTATACTTGTCATGGAACATGGGGTTCTTCGACAACTTCACACAACTCTGGTTTTCACAATATATACAAGTAGCATATAACTGGAGATAAAAAAAATCAGACAGTAGCTTCCTCCGCCATACTGCCTCACAACTAGCTGAACAAGCTACAACATACTCTACTTTAGTTGTACTCAGTGCCACGTAGGATTTCTTCCTTCTAAACCAAGAGATCACACCTGATCCCATACTAAAGAAGCACCCAGAAGTGCTCTTCCTATCAATGGCATGCCTGGCCAATCCGAATCCAAATAACCTTCCAGGTTAATCTTCTAATTCACATCATACTCGATCCCATACTCAATTGTACCCTTCAGGTACCTCAGAATATGCTTTACAACAATTAGGTGAACATGTATAGGATTTTTCAGGTACTGCCTCAATTTTTTCACAATAAAGCAAATATCTGGTCTCGTGTTCATCAGGGACATCAAGGACTCAATCATCTGATGATACATCATAGCATCAACCGAATCTAATGAAACATCACTCAATAGCTTCAGGTTCAATGCCATAGGTGTGGTCATGGACTTGTAGTCCATCATCCCAAACCTCTTAAGGATCTCTACTGCATACTTCCCTTGTCCCAGGGAGATTCCATCTGCATTTTTCCACACCTCTATGCCTAGAAAGTAATGCATCATACCCAATTCCTTCATTTCAAACTTAGCAGCAAGCTTCCTCTTTGTATCAACAATAAAACCATCCTCATTTGTTACAAATAGATCATCTACATATAGTAGGAGTATCATTGGGTTCCCTTCTTCAACCTTGTAGTAAATTTTGGAATCTGCTTTACTCTTGGTAAATCCCAAACTGGATAGGAAGATGTCAATTCTACTGTACCATGTCCTGGGTGCCTATTTTAAACCATGTAGGGCTTTCTTCAACTTACACACATGAGTTTCTCTATCATGTGTCTCAAAACTGAGTGGCTACTCCACATACACTTCCTCTTCCTCTACACCATTCAATAAAGTAGTCTTGACATCCATCTGGTGTATCTTCCATTTCATCACTATAGCCAAGGCAAGTACCGATCTAATGGAAGTGTATGTAGATACAGGTGCAAATGTCTCTTTATAATCTATTCCTTCTTTCTGGGAGAAACCACAAGCCACAAATCTTGCTTTATATTTCTCTATGCTGCCATCTATAGCATTCTTGATCTTATAGATCCATTTGGAAGTCATAGCAAACTTCCCCTCTATTCTAGGGACATCTCAGAAATCATTCTTCATGATCAACTAGTACTCCTTGATCATAGCATCCTTCCATTCTTTCTTCTTTGTTCCTTCTTCATAATTGGAAGGTTCTCTATCAATGATTTCACATAATAGTGCTCCATAACCAAAGCAAGACCTGGTTCTTTTCCTTTCTTTGTTCATTTCTTCTAGAGCCCCATATCTTTCTACACCTTGGATAGCCTCTCATAGCCATGCAGGTTTCCTCTTGTAAGGATTATTCTCCTGGGATGGATCTACAGGTTCCTGGGGTTCTTCTATTTCTCGATCTTCTTTTTGAGTTATATCATTCATAGTTGTGTCTTGAATTCTGGGTACTTCTGTTTCTTCAGGTTCTTCAGCGGGTCTCTTTCTGGATTTGTTGTAAGTGGAGTCTTCATCAAATGTTACATCCCTACTGATGTCAATCTTTTCGAAACCTGGGAAGTATATTTTGTAAGCCTTTGAGCTCTCACTATATCCCACAAGTATACCCTTCTTCCTTGAAGGATCTAACTTTGTCCTATTTTCTTTCAGAATGTGTATGTACACTGAACAACCAAATATTTTGAGATGTCTGACTTTTGGTTTCTTGCTGGAGAAAATTTCTTCGGGTGTTTTGTTCTTGAGTACTCTATGTGGAGTACGGTTCTATACATACATAGTTGTTGTAGCAGCTTCTTCCCATAGATGCATGGGAAGATATTGATCATGAATCATTGCCCTTGCAGCTTCCATGATTGTTCTATTCTTCCTTTCTACAACCCCATTCTACTGTATATTATATGGAGTGGTAAAATCCCTCTTAATCCTTGAATCTATGCATAAATATTTGACTTCATTTGATGTGAATTATCCATCATTTTCTCATCAAAAAGTTTTGATCTTCTTTTCTTTGTGGTTCTCAATCAAGGCTTTGAATTCCTTGAACTTGTTGAATACTTCATCTTTGTTCTTTAAGAAGTATATCCATGTCTTCCTAGAAAAATCATTAGTGAAAGAAACATAGTATACATACCCACTTAAATAACTGGAAGACATTGGTTTGCATACATCAAAGTGAATGATTTCCAAGATTCCTTTTACCTTGGTTTCACTACTTGGGAATGTCTTCATTGTGTTCTTTCCTTTCGCACATCCTTTGCAAACACCGTCATGTTTTGTTTGTATTTCTAGAAGACCTTCAACATCTTTTCTTGCAAGATGTAGTTCCCTATAGTGCACATGTGCAAGCCTTCTATTCCAAAGTTCATTTTTCTCTACTGAGTCATGGATCAAGGCTTGTTTTGGTTGGCCCTTTAGCTTGTATAATCCTCCCTCTTGCTCTCCAATCACAACTACATCATATATGGTTTTTCCCTTTGGCCACATAAGAACTTGGCCATCTACAAATGCAACCCTCATGACTTTTGCATCCAATGTATAGATGGAGAGGAGGTTATTCTTTAGTCGTAGTACAAACAAGACATCATTCATCTTCATAGACTTTCCAGAGTCTAGCTTATAGGAGGATTAACCACTACCTTTTATTGGATATTACTAGTCATCCCCAAGTTTCACCTTGTGGATTGACTCATGTTCTGATAGTCTCACAAATGATTATTTGAATCCTATCATATGTTTCGAAGCCCCACTATCTATAATATAATCATTGCTTCCATGTGTGGTAGTTCCCGTGAGAACAAATATCAAAACATATTCTTCATTACTTGAAGAATCATCACTTTCTTGTCTGACTCTCTTCTTGGAAGGTTCATCATCCTCTGTAACAGGAGCATGATGTCTTCTCTTATATTTCTTCTTCTTTTGAGAGCCACCTTTTTTTTTGGGATAGTTTCTAGAGATGTGTCCTTTCTCATCTCATGTAAAGAATATGATACTAGAAATATCTCTGTTAAATCTTCTAGGGTTATCTTTCTAGTGAGAGTGCTTACCTTTGTGATGATGACAGTCCATTCTTCTTTTCTTGGAGTGTATTATGAGAGCTTTATCTTCACTTCCCATATTTTCTTCTCGGGCTATTATTCGATATTCTTCTTGTGAGCATTCCTCCCATAGTGTACNCACAAATTCCTTGAATGAAAGAGTCCCATGACCTAGGGAGACCATTCAAGGTGGTCATCACAATTTCTGCATTCTCCACTTCTTCATCCACTGCTTCAAGTTTTTTTTTGATATGGGAGACCCTTGTAAAGTATGACTATATGGTTTCTACATTCTATATCTTCACATTCTTCAACTGGTTCCTCAAAGTCATCTTTTGGTTTATGTTCTTCCATTAAAATAGCATGGTTAGGGCATCAAACATTTCTTTAGGTGTCTTTAGGGAGGAAAATTGTGGTATGAGGTGATCCATAATTGAATCAGCAATAATCCTCTTAGACATGACCAATTTCTTCTTGTGTAAGGCCTTAGCCTCATCTCCCTCTGGAACTGGAACCTCTTCATTAATGAAAGAGTTCAACTCATTTTCTTCTAGGACCAGGGAGATCCTGTACTTCCAAGCTCAAAAGTTATCATATCCCTCAAGGTTTTCATCAAGATTGGTATGATGAGACATCTTTAACAGAGAACCTCAAATAAAAATGCAAAATATTTAGATATTACCAGGTTAAGATGTCGGAACTGGGTCTGGGACTGAATTTATGTAGCGCTAGTTTAGGAGCAGATTAGGGTTTGACTTTCCTGGAGTTCTACCAAACCAAAAACTTTGATCTTGATCTCTAAAATTTGATTTTGGGGAGGAGATCAATCCAAGCCTCGGATCACTCAAAATTTCCACTTCTATGGAAAGCCCTAATTTTCAATAGCAGTGTCAGATCAAAAACTTAAAATGCTCAGAATCAAATTCTGCTTCGATAGAAAGATGCGCCCTAGAGAGGAGAGTCATCCCAACCTCTTTTTGCTGAGAATTTGTGGAGAGAGATCCAAAAAGTAGGAAACCCTAGTTTCAGTAGTTGCACAGTGTCTTCTTCTCAGGTTATCTTTGATACCATGTTAGATTTTTAACATTTAAGTTATATGATCTTAGGATCTTATTTGAGAGAATAACAATCACAGCAATCAAACAGAAGAGACAATGAACACAAAGTTTTTCCTTGGGGAAACCATAAAGGAGAAAACCCTACAACTTCCTTAGAGATAGAATTAGCACCAAAAGTAAAACCCAAAGATAGTAAGATGATCTCCCAACAATATTAGTCTCTATCTTTCTTGTCCGATCTTCTTCTTCTCTCTCTCTTAGTTATGCGCTACAACTGAGTGTGAGTGAATGAATGTGAATGTGTGTTAAATAGAGAGGCTCCCTCTCTATTTATACTAATTTATGACTTGACAATAACTCACTAGGGCTGACTTCTCTAGGAGAGTCTAATAACCCTAGGGCCCCACAACTATGGTGAATTTAACCCTTGATCAATAAGGAGGGTTATACTCTATGACTTTACATGACTTGTTTACATTATTGAATCTTCGGATCAGAACATCGTGGCATGAAATGACTCAATTACATTACAAATACTTCTCAAAATAAACATCAGGGTACAATACATAAGATATATAAGTGAATACATTTCGAAGTTACAAATACATCAACATGGTTGGCTGGCCTTGATACCTGCTTCGGGTTTCTCAATATTTAATCCAAGAAATTGTCTCAACAATCCAAGGTAAATCATGGAGAATTCACTATGCAAAGAAGACTTAATCGATCCAATTTATTTAGTGCAGCTACCTGTAATTAAACAATCAAAAACATACAACACTACCTACAATAATTCACCAACATGCTGAAAATACACATTAGTATCGTATTTACATCTTTCAAATCCAAGCGATAGTAGAAAATTGACCATCTTGGCATACCAAGTCCTAGGGGCTTGCTTGAGGCCATAGAGAGACTTCTTTAACCTACATACAAGTGAAGGATCCTCAATGAAACCTTCATTTTTATGCATATATATATCCTCTTGAATGCCACCATGAATAAAATCACTCTTCACGTCCATGTGTTGAACCTCCCAGTGCTTAGATGCAACAATGGATAAAACTAGGCTGATAGAGTCCATCTTTGCAACCGATGAAAATGTATCTGCATAGTCAACTCCTTGGACTTGAGAGAAGAAATTGGAAACAAAAATTCCCTTCTCCATGATATCTAAACCATCAGAAACCACTTTGGTCCTATAGACCCACCTGCATTGCACTAGTTTGGGAAAGGGAACCGATTCCCAAGTCTCACTATCTTGCAATGAGTTGAAATCTTTTTACATGATTGTTTTCCATATTGGGTAAAGTTATGCCTCTTGATATGTTTGAGGATTAGATACAACCATCATGAAGAATATTTCAACAATATTGAATTCACTAGCAGAGAAAGCATTGTGAAATTGAGATCTAGTCTTCTTAGAATCATGAGGATGGCTAGCAAGATCTCCAATTGCTTCAATGGTTTTCTCAACCCACTTTGGCTGAATGGGTGAGTCATGATCTAAATGCATGTCATAATCATCATCATCAATATAAAAATTAGAAAAAATAGAAAAGGATTCATCACTTACATCATCATGGAGTGGAGGACCTGAGAATTCCCCATGAGCTAGTTCGACCTCTTGCATATGCTCCTCTTCGAACTGTACATTCCATTATTTGAATGTATTATGAGATGAGGGATCAAAGATATTGTATTTGTTTTTGTATTCATCATATCCAACCATGATGGACTCCTTGATTTAATTTTGAAAGGTGGTTCTCTTCTCTGGAGGAATCCTAGCCCAAGCTTTTGATCCAAAGACCCTGAAATGAGAAACGCTTGGCTTGTGACCACTCCAAGCCTCATATGGTGTTTTTTTGTTGGAAATGGGTTGGGTTGATTTGTGCATCATCACAGATCCTATGCAATCTTAGAGGATACCGCAGAAGACAAAGACAGTGCGATGGGCAGAAGATAGATTGCTTTTGATTATTTTGTGTCACTTTTTGTACTTGTTGACCATTTTTTGTGGATATTGGTCATTAGTCAGTTAAATTAGTTAGGATTTAACTAGAAGTGGACCATGAATGTAAAGGTGCAAGCCTATATATAGAAGAATAATTGTGAATGTAAGGGAATAAAGGAGAAATCAAAGAGAACAAGTTTGTAGAGATGAAGTTGATCATTGACATCTGAGGCATTAGTCTGGAGATGAATTGTTATCTATTTTGATCTGTGGTTCATTATGCAGAAGTAATATGATAAGATGTATGTTGAACTGAATTTCTATTATCTTCTTTTATATTTTTCCGTCATTCTATTCCTACAAATTCGATGATGAATGCTAAGTGAATCTGAACTATGGATCTATGATGTGGTGTTTACTGTTTATGAATGCTGTCATATTTTAGATTTGTTTTCGCACTGGTAGATCTGTTACAGTTATGAATGAATGATGCACAATGATGAATGGTTTTGTGGATATGATCTGGTCATTAAGATGATGAATCATTGATACTCTAATCCTGTTCTATACTATGGAAACTTGGTTCTGTCAGCCCTCCCTTGAACATCTCAGGTGAGACTTCATCCGCTGTGTGGGTGTTACTAGACAGGGTAAAACCTATCTGGGTCGATGCTCAGGGAGACCGCGGTGAGTTGAGTGTCAAGAGATTGGGACCCTTGTCGAGTGGGTTTTGTTAGTTGAGGTCTGAGCAGAAAAATGGTTTTGTTTTTGGGACCTTGTTGCAACTGAGAGGAGGGTATGTGGAATCCAACGTGATGAGAAACTCAAGAGTGGATCTGGCATCCGATGCGACCGTAAATTCAATATTGGTTCGATCAGAAGTTGCGAAAATTTATTGAAGCAAAAAATCAGAACCTTGGACTAAAAATAGACAAGTGGTTGGAAAACTACATACACGACGGTCCTCACGATTATTTTTTCGGTGATTTTTCCATCATATTGTATGAGTGGTTGTCGTAGTTCACATACATGTAAGGATATCTAGATACTTAGGAGTTAGTTAAGATCGAATTGTATAATATATCTGTTAGTTAATGTGTGTTTCTTTAGTATGCGTTAGTATGCATTTGTAAATATTCTAATTCGATAGTCATGATATGGTCTAGACATAAAGTGATCCCACGGTTCAACTTCTCTTAGATCATACCTACCATTGATCCATGGCTTAACACCCGATTGGTCCATGATCCCTATTTAAAGAGCATGGAGGGTCCTTGGCTAGTTGATCGATTATGAGAAGCTCGTATGTAACTTTCTTTCTTTTGCATAATAAATTGCTCCAAGTAGCTATTTGGCTGGGGCCGTGGACTGTTTCTCTCTTGAGGGTTTTAACCATGTGACAAACATCAGTGTGTTTATTTGTGATCTATTTGTGTGAATTAGTTTCTAAATGTGTTCGTTCTTTTGGGAGTACCCTGTGTACCGAAGCATGGCATCAAAGTGTTTATGAAGGGTTGCTTTCGGTTTTGATCAAGATCTAGAACCGGTGTTGCCGAAAATTTGAAAGGGATTCTAGTTCTAGAGTTTTTGTGCATTTTTGTCCTATCGAAGATATTCCATTGTGTCTGGAGTGTCTTTCCCATTGGGAGATAGTTTTCGTTTCATCAAAAACCATTTCTGTTTGATCGAGAAACACCCATTTCGGCAAATCTAAAGGTATAATGTTACAGTGACAAATTTTTTAAATTTTTTTTAAATCTCTCATATTTTATCAGTTTTATTATTATATATTTATTTTTTTAGTCTCGGACTGTTGCCTTCCCTGGCTGCATATTCTCTTTTCCATGTACCTTGTGCGATCACGGTGAATCAGAAACAGAAAGGGAATTTCTTTTTCTTGTCTTCTCGGTTACGTATGCTCTTTGCCATGCACCTTGTGCTATCATGACAAATCA
Source organism: Pseudotsuga menziesii (assembly GCA_001517045.1). NCBI lineage: Eukaryota > Viridiplantae > Streptophyta > Pinopsida > Pinales > Pinaceae > Pseudotsuga > Pseudotsuga menziesii. Next base: position 87,748 of record LPNX010231140.1, on the reverse strand, counting down.
ACAACAACAAGAAAACTTGAAAACCTAGAATTTCCGGGTAAGATAACCAAGATCTAACCCCATTATGTGGAAAAAGTATTTTTTGTCTTTGGTTTTCATTTTTTTTTATTTATAGGAGAAAAAGGAAAGCATAGAGAATGAGAGAGAAGAGTAAAAAAAAAAAGGCGCCTTCATCTTTCCATTCTTTTACGTACCTTTTAAACTTAGCTCACTTGTTCCAAAGTTGCTTTATTCCTTAAGACGTATTTAGTTCAAGTCTTATTAAGCTACTTTTTAGTGCATGCAATTTCTATTTTCAAGTTACTTTATTGTAAAAGTGCATCTCACTTAAATAAAATAAAATAAAAAATCAGTCATGTAAGTCTTTTAATTTATTGCCACACTATTTAAAGTAACATTATTTTAAAGTGAACATCACTTATTCTACAAAAGTGAGTCACTTAAAAGCAACTTTATTGTAAAGTAATTGTCAAAGGTTGTTCTTTGGAAGAAGGGGGTTCTTTTTTTTTAGTTGGTCAAGTTAATATCTGGCATGTCAAAATCTCTATTGGGGACATCTTCAGCATTTTCTTTGATCAAGCATAACTTCATCATTCCGAATCAGTTTTCGGTGCCCTTTTTTTTTAAACCACATATTGTTTCCAGCTCTTTGCATCCAGATAGTTAGTTTATGTTCTTTCAGCCATTATTTTAGAATATGGCTGCCCCTTGTGATATTATACTTACAAATTGTAACTATTTCTCATGGAAATCTCGTATGGAGGATGTTCTGTGAAGTAGGGGACTTTTCAAGATAACCTCAGGGAAAGAAATAGAACCCACTGATGGTGATAAGAAAATTAAATGGAAAAAGAGTTGTGATGAAGTTCGTGGATTGATTGGGATGTCAATCTCTACTAATTTGTGATTCCATATATCTAGAATTGATGAACTTGATAAATCTTGGGAAAAGTTGGAATCTGTGTTTGGTAAACACAATGAAATCCGGGGTCATCAGCTTGAGAATGAGTTGATTTCCTTGAATCCAAATGATTTTTCATGCATTCAAGACTATTTATCTAAGTATAAAACTCTTAGACTCTTATGTGAAGATTGCAAGATTAAGAAAGAAGACAAACAATGTATTTATCATATTCTTTCCAAAATTGGACCTGCATATTCTGTTTTTGTATCTACATTCTATTCCATGAAAGAATCCTTGACTACAGCTAGCTATCAAGAGCTTAGTCTTGAATCCTTTTGTGATTCCTTAATTAGAGAGAAAGATAATCTCATTCATCTTGGAATAATTAACAATGTAGATACATCTAGGAAAGCCTTATTGTCCCAATAGAAAGAAAAGTACAAGCCTCCCAAGAAACAAAATTTTCACAATAATAAGCCAAACAACTAGGGTCCCAAACCCTCTCAGTCAGCTCCTTATTTAAAAAATGACAAAGGATCCAATCCAAAAGGAAATAAGATTGAGCGTCATTGAAAGTTTTGTGGGAAAGATAATCATGATGAATCTAATTGTTTCAAGAAGATGGCATCCTTGGAAGTAGCAATGAAGAAGCACCACATCAGCCTAGATTTGTCTTTAGAATCTACCTCTCATGGACATGCACTTTATGCTTCTGGTTACTCTTATACTACATCTTCTTCTTCTATTTCAATTGAATGGTTCATTGATTCTGGAGCATCTTATCATATGGCTAAGGATCAAGCTATCTTTTCTACTATGCATGAATGTAACACCAAGCAACTATTTGTTGGTGATGATATATCTCTAAGTGTTATAGGATCTGGAATAGTTCCAGTAGAAAATGGTCATTGTAGTGATGTACTATGTGTTCCAAAAATTTCCTGCAATTTGTTATCAGTCTATCAAATTACTCATTCAGGTGAAGGTAAAACTATGACGTTTACACCTCACCAAGTTGTAATCAAGGATTTTAAAAATCCTCAAAATATCCTTGCTACTGGAACTGTTGATCATATTACCAGGTTGTACAAATTTAAAAACTTTGGGTCATCACCTTATCCTTCAATTTTTGTTGCTCATAGTGATAACTTGAGCAAACTTTGGCATGAGTGATTTGGTCACTTAAATTATCGCTCATCACAACAACTATATAAAGACATTATGGTGATTGTTCTTTTTATGGTATCTTGCAAGGATTGTGTTTTTTCCAGTTGTGTACTTTGAAACATCATCGGGATAGTTTTGACAAACGTGCCTCTTGGCACGCCTCAATTCCCTTGGAGCTTGTGCATAGTGACTTGTGTGTCCCTCTTCCATCTGCTTCATTTTCTAGTTTCAAATATTTTTTAACTTTCATTGATGACTACTCCATCCTCACTTGGGTTTACTTACTAAAACTTAAGAGTGAAGTATTTAACATGTTCTTGGCCTACAAGGCCCTTGTTGAAAAACAATCTGGTCATCAAATTATTAAGTTAAGATCTGAGAATGGAGGAGAATAAGTTAACAACAAGTTTACTACTTTCTACACTGAATAAGGAATTGAAAAACAGTACACTGTTCCATATACACCACAAAAAAATGGTGTAGCTGAATGAAAGAACCACACTTTAAAAGAAATGGCTAATTGTATGATCCAATCTAAGGGACTAAGTCTTCAATATTGGGCGAAGGCCATAAATTATGCAAATTACATAGTTAATCACACACCCACTAAAGTTTTACAAGGTATAACACCAAAATAAGCATGTAGTAAAATTAAACCAGATGTAAGTCACTTCCATGTGTTTGGTTGTGAAGCATGGGCTCACATCTCAGATGAAAAACGGAAAGCATTGTAGCCTAAAAGTGAAAAGTGCATATTTGTTGGATATTTTGAAGATGTAAAAGGTTATATACTTATTTAGGCACATTCTCATGATATAATCATTAGAAGATATATTAAATTTGATGAAAATCTCTTGGCCTATGAGCCTAACTTGGTGGGTGTGCCATCTTTGGCCTGCGAGCCTGATTCAGCGATTATGCCTTCTTCTTCTTCTTCCAACTTTCTTAATAGATTTTCAACTCCAGTTTTAGATGATGACAGTGAGGATGAAAATCCACCTCCGCTTGATCACATTCCTCCAATTGCACCAGCACCAATAATTCATCGATAGGTCCATTCAACATGTGAAGAAGCTGGTGATCTTGTTGGTGATCCTAGAGATCAACATCGAACACGTTCTCAATTTCAACAAGCCTCTTCTCTTTTGGATCAAGTTTTTGAGAATCATGATCCAAAAACTTTTGCAGAAGCTTCAAGAAATCCATATTGGGATGCAACTATGGATGAATAATATCGTTCCTTAATGGAAAATGATACTTGGGATCTTGTTCCTCTTCCAAAAGGAAGAAAACTTGTCAGATGTAAATGGGTCTACATAACTAAGTATGCATTAGATGGAAGTGTTGAAATACTTAAGGCAAGGTTAGTTTCCAAAGGTTTTTCCCAAGTTGAAGGGATTGACTACAATAAAACCTTTGCTCCTGTCGCAAAAATAAATTCCATCTACCTTGTTCTTTCCCTTGCATCCTTACATAACTAGGAAGTCCATCAAATGGATGTCAATTCTGCCTTTTTACATGGTGATTTACAGGAGGAAATTTACATGGAACAACCTCCTGGATATGTTCAGGATAACTCTAGCCTTGTCTGTCTCCTTAAGAAATCCTTATATGGCCTTAAGCAAGCTCCTAGAGATTTGTATACCAAAATGGATAGCTCTCTCCTTGACACTGGTTTTTCTAGATGCCATTTTGACCCCAATGTCTATACCAAGAAAGTAAGAAACCATGTCATCATACTTGTTATTTATGTTGATGATCTTATCCTAACTGGTAGTGACCCTAAACTTATAACCCATGTGAAATCCAGTCTTAAGAAAAATTTTGAAATGTCAGACTTAGGACATTTGCATTATTTTCTTGGTCTCCAAGTCTTGCAAACCAAAGAAGGAATATTTCTTTCCTAGTCTAAGTATGCTTGTGACCTTCTTCATTGATTTCACATGGAAGATTATAAACCAGCCCCTTCTCCCTTCCAGTTTGGAGTCAAACTTTCTACCACTTGTACTTCCCCTGAAGTAGATGCCACCTTGTATTGTTAGCTTGTTGGTAGTTTCTTATACTTGACTCATTCCCATCCTGACCTTTCCTTTGCCATTGGTTGTGTTTCCTGTTATATGCAAACACCTCATGAAAGTCACTGGAAAGCAGCAAAAAAGAATACTTTGATATATTTGAGGTACAATTTAGTTTGGGATTCATTATAGTACAGGAGGGGGAGCCTTTGTTGGTTGGTTTGACTTATTCAAATTGGGTCAGCGATCCTGATGATCAAAAGTCTAGTGCAGGTTACTTTTTTAGTCCAGGATCTAGACCAATTACTTGGGCTTGTAAGAAACAACAAGCTCTTCCTCTTTCTTCAGCAAAACCAGAATATTGAGCCATCATTAATGCCAGTCAGGAAGCTTTATGGCTTCGACAGATCCTTTCAAAGTTTGGATTTGAGTAGCAATAGCCTAATCCACTTTGGTGCGACAATCAAATTGCCATCAAGCTTGCCAAAGATACAGTTCTACATCAATGCAGCATACACATTGAGCTGCACATGCACTTCATTAGAAATATTGTTCGTGATCATGTTCTTGAAATGCTCTATTTCCCTATAGATGATCAAGTTACAGACATCTTAACCAAGTCTCTTACAAAAGTGAAGTTTTCTAAACTTCTATCTATGTTAGGAGTTCAGGAATGTGTCCTTAAGGGGGGATATGATCTAATTCCTCCTTCCTTCTCCTAATAGTGTCACTTTTGTAAATCCTTCAATTCTATCCCAAGTTGTTCTTAAGGGAAGATGTTAGGATATTTAGACACTTAGGAGTTAGTGAAGATCAACTTGTGTAATATATCCATTAGGTAAACTGTGTTTCTTTAGTATGTATTAGTATGCATTTCTAAATATTCTAATCTGATGATCACGATATGCTCTATACATAAAGTGATCCAATGGTTCAACTTCTCTTAAATCATACCTACCATTGATCAATGGCTTAACACCTGATTGATCCATGATCTCTATTTAAAGAGCATGAAGGGTCCTTGGCTAGTTGATCGATTATGAGAAGCTCATATGTAAATTTATTTCTTTTTCATAATAAATTGCTCAAAGTAGCTATTTGGCTAGTGCTATGGATTGTTTCCCTCTTGAGGTTTTTAACCACATGAAAAACATCGGTGCTTTGATCTATGATTTCTTTGTGTGAAGCGGTTTGAAGGTGTTCAGTCTTTTGGGAATACCCTATGTACTCGAACAATACAACAAGATAAAATTTCCAAGGAGGAGAACCAACATCCTGGACCCCTGAATTGATCTAGGATATACAAGAGACTGACAACAGAGTGTCACAAGCTATTTAGCTCTAGTTGGATAGTATCCAATAAGGATATATCACTGACTTTGTAGTCGACCCAACCTTGTCTTACAATGAAGTAGAAAGGGAATTCCTCAACGGACCCAGAGGTAGGTTCCTATTATCGCTTCAGTTGTCAAATAAAATGCTTGTCTCTGAAAGGGTATACTAAAGATGCACCTAGAGTAGTAGAACTTTGGTGTGTGGAGTTGGTGGATACTGCAACACATGGGGGATTCACTTGTTTACCAATATCCTATCATGTTAGTTCATATTTTGGGTTTTAAAATTATCAAAAATTGAACCAATATATTGCAGGTATTGGGGGGGATGAGGGGTTTAAGGTGGGGCTGGCTAGGGTGGTTTATAAGGATTTGGGTATAAAAAGGGGTGGGGAGGAGGTATTAAGTATTGGGAGGGGGTTTCAACAAAAATATTTTGGGTCAATATCTATGGAAATTAAGGGTATTATTTAATATCCCATGATCACACGTGCTATGTGAGATGTTCACTAAGTGAAGTCCCCATGCCGCGACGAAAGGGGGGAGATGAATGGGAAGATAAGGGGTAGATGGGTGATGAGACTGTGAGGGAAGTCGAGGAAGAAAGTGGTTGTACAAGGGGAGGAGTAAGGCTTCATCAAGAGAAGAGGAAGAGGATAGGGGGAGGTCCTGCAGTGATTGAAATGCAAAATCATGAAGGGCAACCACACGAGACGAAGCGACCCTACAGTGATGAAGAGGATGACCAAAATCAAACTACACCCAGGACAACAGTAAGATCAAACCCTCGCAACAATGTACCCATGCCTCCATGCACCACTTCGAATTTAGGGAGAAACACAAATTCCATGTCAATTTCCCTGATGTGTCAACAGCATTCTAGTAGTAGGTCAACAACTACAGGAAGAAGGCCTAGAATGGCAGGAAACGACACAAAGTTACCTTTGTTCCATGGGAACAGGACTGACGATCCTGAGAAGTATTAGTTTCTATGCGAGGTAGTATGGACTGTTAGATAGGCCATGGATGACAATGTCAAGAAGGGACAATTGGTGACTACTTTGCATGGTCATGCGCTAGATTGGTACATGAAATTTATATAGGTTCCTACGTGGACCCCTGCAAAAACATTGGATGAAGTTTGGAAGGGACTGATTGAAGAATTATGGAAGCCTAAATCAGAGGCGTAATACATTATTGATTGAAAAGAGATCAATCAGTTTTTGAATGACTATTTGGGACTTTGATCAAAGATTTAAGAATTTGATGGCACGGGTCAGCTTTGTTATGAGCAATTAGCATAAAGAGTGGTTTATCGAAACCTTGGTACCTAATATCTGGCAAAAACTGATGCAGCAGAAGATCGCAACACAGAGCGAGGCTCTGGAGATTGTGATGAAGTTAGAAGCTTCTCCTATTGGACAGAATGCATCTAGCATGAACCAAATTTAGGCACAATTGGAAGACTCGATGCTACAATTACAAGACATCAAGAAGGTGAAAGAGGATCATGGCGAACTTTGGTGCACTCAGTGTCATGCAGATAGACGCACCAAAGATAACTGCCCCAGTTTCCAAAATTATTTTGTCTCAAGAGAATCGGACCCATTGATTTGTGGCAGCGTACCATGGTGCCACACATGTCAAGTATATGGGCACCGACAAAAAGATTGTAGCTACATACCGAAGATAGTGTCAAAACCAACCAACCTATACTGTTCCTTTTCTAGACTGGTGAGGCATGAAGACAAATACTGTCATGCATATCATTTGCTATAGGAAAGAACATATGATTCATAATTTGTGAAGGGAAAAGATCATTGTGCAGTATAGAAACTACAGCCATAGCCTCTGGTGGTAAAGTATCGACCACAATCATAGTATACACCACCACTGCAGATGCAATTTATACCATTACAGCTGAAGCCACAGTTTCTACCACAACCACAATTTTCACCGCAGCTGTAGTACAATCAAATGGAAATGCCTCAGCCACAACCATAGTATTTTCAAGCTACATACAGTAAAATCCAAATCCCCCACCCCAACAGATGGCTCAGCCGCAGTATCAGTTATTAATTCTTGCACATGATGTAGGAACTAGGAATCAAAATCATCAAAGAATAATTAACAAATACTCATGAATTGGAAATAATCGGAACCAAAAATGGTTTTCTCTCTGTATATTTAATAAACAATAAAGGGTTACAATACCAATGCTGAGCAATGGCTTAACTCCATGAAGAATTCGAATACCTAAGGAGACAATTCGAATTCAGTGAGTGAGTCTAGCTTAACTGACTCTCAACCATGCAATCTCACTCAGTTAACCACTTGACCAAAACCCTAATTGGCTCACCAAAACCTAACTGAATTCAGAGTGCAATAAATGACTAAATCTCAACTGAAGGAGATCAAACACATGTCATAGCAATCCAAACATCAAGTGCTAGTGCTGCATGACTCCAATCAAGCCCGATGAGGTTAACTAAGGCTGAACTGACCATCAGAAGTTGGTGGAGGCGCCTTGTTGACTCCAGTTCATTAAATAATAATAAATAATCATTAAATAATATATTTGATGAATGGAGGTGCCTTAACTCACTATAACTGACTGGTTGAACCCCCAGTTAGCAATTAGGTGCATTAATGTCACATAGATCACTCCCGGAGTGCTCCAGTTAGCCTCCTTGACTGTAAGAGAAGGCTAAGTTATACTCCTTGACTGTAGGTAGGCATGGGTGTGACTGGGATGATGGTAGTTAATGCTCCATTGATGTCAATTAAACTTAGGATAGTGGTTTAACTAGGCCAATTTGACCAAAAGAGTGTGTATGATAGTAAATGTCTCCAACACCCCCCCTTAAGCTATACTCAGGAAGAGTTATAAAACATATATGCATAAAAATGCTAGGGCCCTAGAAACTAAGGACATAGGTCACCCTGTACAATGCTGAAACTGAAAAACAATGCTCAAAAGAAACTAAGTGAGGAAAAGAGGGAAAACCTAGTGGGAAACCCCCCCCTCAAGCTGAACACTAAAAGTAGTCTGGATCACCCTGATGAACTCACCCCCAACAGTGAACAGAGGTAAGTCAAATTATTTTTTGAAAATCTCTGGGTGAAGATGTCTGCAATCTACTCATCAATTAGGTAGTATTACAAAATGATGGTCCTGTCATGCACTAGCTCCCTGATGTAGTGCATGTGAATCTCTACATGTTTGGTCCTATGCATGGTAACTGGATCTATGGATATCTTAATAGCACTCTAGTTGTCACAAAAGAGGATAGTGGACAAATTACTACCAAGATCAAACTCTGAAAGAATGCCTTGCAACCAAACTGCTTAGATGCAAGCATTCATCGCTCCTCGATACTCGGCCTCTGCTGAAGATAGTGCTATGGCAGCCTGCTTTTTTCCTGACCAGCAAATAGGACCACCACCAAACATGAATACATATCTGTAATTTGACTTCTGATCAATAGAATCACCCGCCCAATCAGAATCTGTGTATCCAGCCAGCTCTAGCTCGGAATCTGCAGCATAGTGAATGTCGTAGGTCTTGGTTCCCTGAATGTACTGGAGGATCCTCTTGGATTCCTTACAATGAATATCATGAGGCTGCTGCATGTATCTTGATACAACATTCATGGCATAACAAATATCAGGCCTATAATGTGTCAAGTACAACAAACTACCAATCAGCTGTCGATAGATAGTGCAGTCCATGGGAGGTGTGCTTTTTCCTTCTTCAAGGCTGATCCCTGAAAGGAAAGGGAATGGCGCAGGCCTAAATTCATCCATGATAAACTTGACTAACAGGTCTGAAATGTGTTTGACTGAGTGACCATAATCCCATCAGAATTTTTCTCGATTTCGAGCCCCAAAAATTGTTTTAGAAGCCCCAAATCACTCATTTCAAAGGCATTGCGGAGAGCAGTTTTGATGGCTGAAATGAAGGCAATTGTGCTACCTTTGATCAGTAAGTCATCAAAATATAAAACAATTATAATTATATTACCATCATGCTGCTGTAAATACACATTTGGATCTGATCTACATCTCCGAAAGTTTTGCGAGAGAAGGAAGGCATCCATCTTGGAATACCACTCTCTTGGGGCCTGTTTTAACCCATATAGTGACTTCTTTAGCTTGCAAACCAAAGATGGATCACTGATGTAGCCCTCAGGCTGCTTCATGTACATTTCCTCATAAATATCTCCATGCAGAAACGCTGACTTAACATCCATGTGATGCACCTCCTAGTGCTTGGATGCGAAAATAGCCAAAACAAGGCGGATGGAGTCCATTTTTGCAACTGGTGCAAAGGTCTCATGGTAGTACACTCCTTGGACCTCAGAGAAACATTTTGCTACCAGAATTGCCTTATATTTGTAGGTTCTTCCATTAGGAGCAACCTTTGTTTGAAGCACCCACTTGCATTGAACCAATTTCCTTCCCGGAGGAAGAGGAACTAGCTCCCAAGTAGTGTTTTTCTGAAGAGAATTCATCTCTTCATCCATGGAAACTTGCCATCTCGGATCATTCCAAGCATGGTAGTAGGATTTTGGATCTAAAATAATCATAAAATAACAATTTTTGGACAGAAAATTATCAGAACAAGAGAGCGCAATACCTTCTCTTTGGAAATCAGACCGGGTTCTCCTTGGATCATCCAGATTTCCAATGTTGTCTCCTGCGGAGGAGAGTGTCTTTTGGGCCCATGTAGGAAGATGATTTTTCACTTCAGGTTCTGATTCAGTATCTTATGATTGCTGCACACTGATATCAGAAATAATAGGATCCAAATCAGGGTTATCAGCCCCAATTTCATCATCCAAATATTCAGTGGAATAGGAAGGAATTTCAGCAGTTTTCTCCTTCACTAGTTCCACCTCCTGAAGAGGCTCATCGAACTTGACACTTCTCTCTCGATGATATATTTGGTATTGATATCCAGCAGATTGAATCCTTTATATTCATCAGGATATCCAATAAACATACATTCGATGCTCTGCGGTTGCAAAGCCCTTCTTTTATCAAGCGAAATTCGGGCCCATGCAGTGGACCCAAACACCCGTAGGTTCGACACATCTGGCTTGTGTCCAAAGTATGCTTTGAAAGGATTCTTTCCTTTCATTGATGAATGTGTAACCCTGTTCTAAATTTATGCTGTATCATGCATGGCTTCAGCCCACAAATTTGCAGCAAGTGTCTTTGACTCCAACATACAGGTGGTCATCTCTTTGAGAGACCAGTTCTTCCTTTCTGCTACTCCGTTCTGCTGGGGAGTGTAGGGAATTGAATGTTGGACCTGAATACCAATTTGGGAGAAAATGTACAAAAACTCGTTACTGACATACTCCCCTCCATTATCACATCTCAATATCTTGATCTTAAGCCCAGAGGCATTTTCGATCAAGGCCTTCAATTCAGAAAATTTTTCACATACCTCTGATTTCTTTTTGAGGAAGAAAACCCATGTATATCTTGAAAAATCATCAATAAAGGTAAGGAGGTACCTTGATCCATTCATGGATGTGATAGGCATTGGACCACTGATATTAGAATGTATCAGCCCCAATATGCTTGTAGCTCGGTTTGCCTTCCCCCGATCGAACTTGTGCTCAGGGTGTTTTCCAATCACACAGCCCTTGCAGAATCCCGTGGTTTCCTTGATGACCGGGAGGCCTTAAACCATGGAGTTTTTCTGTAATTTATGCAAATATTTGAAATTAATATGGCCAAACCTCTCATGCCACAGCCTACTTACCTCATTTCCATGAGTTAGCAGAGCGGTGGGCTTTGCATCCGCAACAAAGTGAGAGAACTCATAGGCTTTTGCATAATGATTTGCATGGCCTTTTCCAATAAGTTTCCCGGATGCAATTTCTATTGTCTCAATATCATTTGCACTGAAAGAGACTCTCTTAGGCATTCCTGTATGTGTCATTTGATATACACTAAGGAGATTTGCTGCTAGAGACGGTACATACAAAACTTTAGAAAAAAAAACATTTTCTAGATCTACAGTACCTTGTCCATCGGAAATGATGGTGGAGTCATCTCCCAAGTGGATGGGGATGGATTTTATAGTCTCCAAGGATGAAAAGGAGTATTTTTCAGCCATTATGTGATTCAAAGCTCCACTCTCAATCAGCAGTGATTTGGACTTCGAAGTGCTTGCCATGAGGGCATGAGCTTTCTCATGCTGTGGTTCCCGATCTTGGTGATCTCTCCTCCGAAATATCTCCGAAGGATTGATGTTTTTCCTCCCAAGGAGAGAGGTTGCTTCATCAATATTTTTCTTCATGCAGGCATGTTCAGGGTGAAAACCCTTCCCACAGTAAGAAAACCTGACTTTTTATTTCCCATTGTGCCCTTTTCCTTTGTTCTTCCTTGAGCCGGAAGATTCATCATGCTGCTGATTTTCAAATCTAGGATTTGGATCATCAAATTTAGTTTTCTGATTTTTCTGTTGCTTTCCTTTACCCTTCACATATTTGGGTCCCGAGACATGAAGGGCTTGATCACGGGAATATCATATGATCCCCATCTGGACAAGCTTGTCATGTTCACTTGTTACGGACTCAATGAAGGCATTGAGTGTAGGCATCTTCCATCTGGTGGTTGTGAGCTTCCCCGCACAGAATGTAGAAACAAAAACTGAATAATCAGCCCTGAGTTTGGAGAGGATGGCTAGGATGAGCTGATCATCTTCCTTCTCCACTTTGCATTGCTTCAAGAGAAAAATAGTATGCTTGAACTTTGTAAAGAAATCATTCAGATTCTCGAAATTGGAAGGTTGGAGAGACATGAGTTCATTTTCAAGTTGGTAAACTCTCAAGTCATCATGCTTTCCATATAGAGATTCCAATTTGTCCCATATTTGTTCCAGTGTCTTCAGATCCGTAAGATGGAAGAGAAGGTCATCGGAAATAGAGAGGCACAAGAAACTGAAGGCTTCATCCTTCTTGTTCAAGAATCTTGATTTTTCTATGGCGGATCTAGGATCAACTTCAGTGTCCATGGTGATCCTAAAGAGTCCTTTGGAATATAGCTGAATCTCCATTTTAATTTTCCATGTGTGGAAATTGTATGGAGTCAAAAGAGGTACTGAGGAGGCCATCTGGATATGCTGTAGCCAATGCTTCACCTGTAGAAACCTGAAAGTCAAAATAGAAAGGGAAAAATAAGGTTGGACAGCCTGCACATTCTAGGCTTTCATCACACCCAGCATAGTTAATCAAGCAAGCTTGATCAACAAGTTATTTACTTGGGATATTGAGTGGTAAGCCTTGGCTTCTGGTGCAGTGCTAGAATATTGAGCTATTGCTCACTTTTCAAGGAGAAATCTGTCAAAAATCTTGTTCTTGAGGGATTGTTCTTCGCCCCGCCGTGAGCTTTGATACCATATTAATTCTTGCACATGATCTAGGAACTAGGAATCAAAATCATCAAAGAATAATTAACAAATACTCATGAATTGGAAATAATCCGAACCAAAAATGGTTTCCTCTCTGTATATTTAATAAACAATAAAGGGTTACAATACCAATGCTGAGCAATGGCTTAACTCCATGAATAATTCGAATACCTAAGGAGACAATTCGAATTCAGTGAGTGAGTCTAGCTTAACTGACTCTCAACCATGCAATATCACTCACTTAACCACTTGACCAAAACCCTAATTGACTCACCAAACCCTAACTGAAGCTGGAGTGCAATAAATGACTGAATCTCAACTGAAGGAGATCAAACACATGTCATAGCAATCCAAACATCAAGTGCTAGTGCTGCATGACTCCAATGAACCCCGATGAGGTTAACTGACGCTGAACTGACCATCAGAAGTTGGTGGAGGTGCCTTGTTGACTCCAGCTCATTAAATAATAATAAATAATCATTAAATAATATATTTGATGAATGGATGTGCCTTAACTCACTATAACTGACTGGTTGAACCACCAGTTAGCAATTAGGTGCATTAATGTCACATAGATCACTCCTAGAGTGCTCCAGTTAGCCTCCTTGACTGTAGGTAGGCGTGGGTGTGACTGGAATGATGGCAATTAATGCTCCAATGATGTCAATTAAACTTAGGATAGTGGTTTAACTAGGCCAATTTGACCAAAACAGTGTGTATGATGGTAAATGTCTCCAACATCAGTAGTAGGGAGAATTTCATGGAAGATTCCAAGGAAGAGGAGGAGGCTTTGGAAGAGGAGGAGGATAAGGTCATAGATAAGTATAGTGTTATAATTGTGTGGTATTTGGGCACCACCAGAGGGACTTCCTACACTTTTAGTGATCATGTACATATTGCATGGTGATCGATCATATTGTTGAAAAATTCCCACAGCTAATCGCAAGATGGAAGGATAGGAATGTTCGCTAGTTCTAGAGCTAGAATTAAGTACAGACTCAGAATCAGCTGCCAAACCAGAACCAATTACAGAACCAAACCCCGAATCAACTTCCACTCCAAAACTAGACTATGAATCAACCAATGAACCATCCATTGTACCGGAATCCACCACTGACTTAGAATCCACCGACGAACAAGAATTAGGGGCAGACAGTTGCGACGATATTCAGTGGATCCCATAATAGAGAATGTTGACATTGTCATTGTCACCCACATAGGAGCCACAATAGGAGAGGATGGGGCTCACCCACAGATTCGACTAGCTGGATAGAAGAAGGTGGCGTTCGATATCTTAGCTGAAAAGGAGACATTTTTTGGAGCTCGGGATGCGATCAAAAGACATCTTGGTAAGTCACATGTCTATGAAATTCCTTCTACTTTTAATTCTTCATTGGAGGAAGGACCATTACAGAAGCATGGTACCTTACAACACTTCTTGGAGAGTTCCTTATCACTACCAAGAGATTTAGATGCTTTAGCAGAGATTGAAAATTTGTTGCACCACCCAGGTGAGGAACAAAAGGATTCCGCGGTGAACTCTTTACACAAGAAGAAGACAGGAAAGGATATGTGCATGAACATTTAGATTAGGGACTATGAGGTTGATTCAGTCATCCTAGATCTAGGATGTGATGTGAATATCCTAACAAAGAATACCTGGAAGATGATGTAGAGGATGGCATTGGGTTGGTCCCCTGTGGAGGCTGACACTCATGGCCAAGATGGCTTAGACACCAATAATTGTGTTCCCATATTGGAACAAGGATTTCCATATGCATGTTGATGCATCTTCTCTTGCACTAGGAGTAGTGCTCGCACAACCACGAGAAGGAGATCTGGATGACCTGATCACTTTCACTAGTCGAAAGTTGTCATTTGCAAAGAGGAACTACACAACCATAGAGGGAGAAGGTCTGGTAATGGTCTATGCACTACAGAAATTTAGACATTACCTTTTAGGTAGTCACTTCAAAATGTTTAGTGACCATTCTGCATTGAATTATTGGGTCAATAAGCCTATTTTGGAGCGGGAGATATGCTGCTAGTTACTTCTCTTTTAAAAGTTTGATTTTGAAATAATTGTGAAGACGAGTTGCTTGAATGTTTCCCCCATCATTTATCCAGGATTGAGATAGGAGAAGAACCAACAAACATTGAGGAGGGACTATTGGATGCACAACTATTCGGAGTTGATGTTGCAGATGATTATTGTGACCAAATAATTCAATTTTTGGAGACAAGAGTTACGCCAGTAGATTTTTCAATAAGTCAGAAGAAGGAGCTGGTAGTCAAGGCCTCGGACTTCAAGTTGATTGCTGGGTAGTTATACAAGCTTGGACCTGATGAAATCTTGAGTTGATGTATCATACCACATGAACAAGGGTAGATCTTAGTAGAATATTATGCGGGAATCGCTTGGGGACACTATGGTGGGCACGCAACAGAGAGGAAGGTGCTTCGCGCAGGTAATTGGTGGCCTACATTATAGAATGATGTGACAGATTATGCATAGACCTATGACGTCTATAAGTTCACTGGAAAACCATCGTGGCAGGATGAAATGTCACTGGTACCCCAGGTAAATTAGCAAACTTTTGATAAATGGGTTGTGGACTTTGTGGGTCCAATCAACCCCCTTGGGAAGAGAACTGGTGCATGGTACATAATAACAACAACAAAATACTTAACAACGTGGGCAGAGGCTGCTCTAGTTGTGGATTGCACTACTACGACAACAAAAATATTTCTATTTGATAACATTGTGACACAATTTGGATGTCCAAGGATATTGATGAGTGACCAAGGCAGCCATTTTATCAATCACACAGTAAGAGCATTGATGGAGGAGCTACAGATATAGCATAAGAAAAGTACACCATATCATCCGCAGGAAAATAGGACTGTAGAAGCATTCAACAAAATCTTGGAGCATGCACTTACAAAGTTATGTAATGCTAATCAAGATGACTAGGATTTGAATATTCCATCAGTGATGTGGGAATATCGCACCACCTGCAAATTATTGATGGGAAAAATGTTGTTCAAATTGGTATATGGGAAATAAGTAGTCATGCCTATGCAATACATTGTTCCCAGTCTACGCATTGCAATAGAGACGGTCATGGGTTATGACGCAACATTAGAAGGGCATGCAATGCAATTGATATAGCTTGAAGAAGATCATTTTATCACAGGGTTCCATTAGCACATCGAGAGGGATCGACAGAAGGCTTGGCATGATTTCCATATTAAAAACAAATAGTTTCAACAAGGAGATTTGGTGTTGTTATATGACAACAAGTTCTTGAAGCATCAAGGTAAGTTACAAATGCACTGGTTAGTTCCATATCTTGTTAATTCTATTACCTATGGGGGTGTCGTTCAATTGTAGTAGTTATATGGAGCGGTGCTGCCAAAGCTTGCCAATGGAAGTTGCTTGAAGCCCTATCGGATGGGGGAAGAATCATGCAATGCCTAAGGCACTATGCAATGAAAAAAAAGGTAGGATAGACAGAAAGAGAAAGGGTGTTCTAGAAGGAAGTCGATGCAGAAGAAGAGGATTCATTGGCGTAGTTGGATAGACAGGATGCGATAGCCGCAAGACTTTGATTTAGTCAAATTAGCAATAAATATAGGAAGTTAAAAGCAGTAAGCCAGTGGAACTTGTTGAGGCAATGCGCATTTATGGCTGATTTATTTGTTAGATTGATAAGATAGTCGATAGATATGGGTTGTTAATGACATATTTGGTCATGATGGCTGCGACCGATTTGGTAATGATGAAGGATGGATCGAAGGAATTCTATAAGAGGACGCTTGATGTGGGTTGAGAGCATCATTATACTAAGCAAGCAATTGATATTGTAGAACTAAGTTTCAAAGTGAGTTTTATGAGTTCCAGATTGAAGTGGAGGGTGCGTGATAACTAGACCAGTGAGGTGTATTGGTGCGGCATGCTGAGAACCCCAGACACTGTGGAGATTTCAAATGAGCGGGAGTCACCAATTCGACCAATCGCCATTATTGAGGAAGTCATAAGTATGTTGGTCATATCATAATAAATTATGTGGGGGAAGAAAAAGGGCCAGAATTCAATCTCCACACCACCACAGAAGAGGCATACCAGAACTTTAATCAAGGCGCAAGGGGAAGGAACTGTGCAGGCAGGGCCATCTAGCTCTGAGGCCATGGAATCTGTGACATAGATGGGAATTTTCATGAGAGATATCCAGGGATATATCGCTCTGATGTGAACTAGTTCCAAGCCTCAATGCTTGAAAAAAAAATCAAAAGTATCAACTGAAAATGCCATCGCTGCCGAAAGGGATGGTGTGCACCACTGACATTGTCCCTGCACTGATGAAGATGAAGTATGAGGATCATGATCTGTTGCTACTGAAGGATTTATAATATGAGCCCTATGATTCATTGCCTTCAATCGTAGGAGGGCCCATAGTGTTTATTCCACAGCCATTAGTGCAAGGGGTGGACAAATCTAAGTTGTTGGGGCTCATCAACATGCCACATTTTGGGTAGTTGAATGAGGAAAATTCCTGCGTTAAGCATATTTTGGCGTGCTTTCATGGAGGAATTCTATGTTTGGACACACCAATTGTGATTATGATGTAATTGATATTAGATATCACAGGGTTTCCAAAGGATTGGCTAGACCCATCGCAATATTTAAAAGGAAGGGATAATGACAAGCGACTTGCTGCACGGTTGAAGGAGAGGTATGATTTGCACCGTGATGGAAAATCATATCAAATAGACAACATTAACAATAGGATGGTTTGTTGATGCTATATTTATTATCATTTTTGGAAGTTAAATTACTCATTTAAACACATGTTTTATTATCTTTTGCATATTTTATGTCACGCTGATCACTATTTAGCCTCAGGCATGAGTGTATTTAGGGTTTATATAAAATCCTTTTATTATTGTTATTTTATGGTTTTATTAATTAAGAATGACATTTTTAAAGAACATTTGATGTATTAATTGATTTGTATATTTGTTTACACATTTTTATAATATTTTTGGTCCAAATTAATAACGAGTATGCATTTAGCCTGCCTTACGCACAACACGTCCAGCTCGACGTCCAGCTTGTCATTGAGGTCGTTGTGCGAAATTTGTTGGGAGTTTTCCAGATGTTGAAATGTGTTGTTGTAGACTATATTCCTGAATTGCACCAGCAAATAAACACTTCATTCACCCTAGATCTGCGCCTAGCATATCTAGCTCATGTTCTAGATCGTTGTCCAGCTCTCCATCCAAATCGTTAACCATACTACGCACTATTGAGAATTGATTTCAAGCATTAAAATGTGAAACATCCTGCAAACGACTTGCTATCCACACATCTAGGTAATGGAGCTCATGTTCTAGATAATCCACTAGCCTGCAGACTCCTTCGCTTGCTACCACATCAACAATCCATGCGTTGAGTTGATGCATTTAACCTACACTCTAGAATATCCACTTGTGCATTCTCCTCTATCCAATACTAGCCCACTTGCTGCGCTAAGGAAGGAGCCATGTGCAACATATGAGAACCGTTCATGCTGAAGAGGAGTTGTGCGTTACGTTGTCCAGTGTAGAAGAACAAAACCATGCTGAATAAGGGAAGATCATGTGCATTGCCCTGCGATATGTTGTGCCTTTATAGTAGACTAAATTTATAGATCGGTCGACCACTAAAGGGTCGAATTTCTTATCTCTGTAAACTATTATATATATCAGCCTATGTGAGATAGGTCAGTTAGCTAGAAGAGTTAGTTCGCAGTGTTATTAGTTCATGCTTTGATTTGTTCTTAAGCACATTGTATTTATGTTCAATCATTAGAATAAAGAGCAATATGCTTCGCTATTGATGATTGCGTTTGAGTAGAAGTTATCTAGGCACCACTCTCGATTGCTGAGAAGGCCCCTCATCAACCAGAGGTTTCTTTTCTTGTTTGTTTCTTTCATTTTTCTGTTGTAGCTAGTTTAATTTATAGTTTGTTTTATTATTTCATTTTCCTGCAATACAATTTTATTTCTGAATTAGCTAGTTAACTGCACGCATAATTTGCTTTCAGCTTTGTTTTCAGTCATTTGATTTCCAGTTTATTGTTTAGTTTATTTTCAACTTAGATAGAATAGATTTCTTTTTATCAAATTAAGTAAATTTAATTCTATTTATTTCTATTCCATCATAATTTATTAATTATGCAATTTTAATTTCAGTTTATTAATATGCAATGATTTCTTTTCATGAATTTGTTTAAGTCTATTTCACTGTTAAATTTGCTTAATAAGGAGATTTACTTATTGCCTTTATGTATTAGATTTACATCTGCACGAATTTAGCTGAAGATTATCTCATTTAGGTTATTTTTTATTATTTTAACTGTTCAGACTGTCATTCGGACAACCTGTTTAGTCTGTTATTCAGCCACCCCTTTCAGACCCACAGTTCAGTCTGTCATTCATCCCACAGTTTCATTTTTAGTGTTTTTAATGTGTTTTGAGATTGTTTTCAGTTCTGTTTCATTAATGTTTGAAGTATGCTTTTACTGTAATAGTTAGATGATAGTTTTGTTTAACATTGAAGTTAAAGTTTAATTGTTTTAAGATGTTTATTATCATTTTTCCTTACCTCCTTTTACCTTGAAAATGGTTTGAATTATTTTTATGTTTTGTTTCTTAAGTTTGTTTCTAGTTTTGTTTTACTTTTATATTGGTTTGTGTTCATGCCTTTTGGATTGATTTATCCGTTTGCATGTGAAATTTAGTGCTAGATGTGTTATCATTAGTATGATTTTAGGTCGTTTATTTTACATTGTGTTATTGTTGAAATAACTTGTAGGACATAACCTAAAGATATTTGTTTTATTAATTTTTCTACTTGCTTCTTTTATTAAGTTTTCTACTTGATTCTCTTATTAAGTTTTCTACTTGATTATAAGTTAAGTTTCCCTTGCACCCTAGTTTCCCATTTGAATAGTCAATTGTTGATTGTATCTTTTTCAGTTTAAAGTTATAAAATAAATTATCAATTGTTTAGTTTACTATTATGTCTCAGTTTAATTACCTTAATAATTACATTCTTAGGAGTTTGGCTCAGTTTTTCATTTTTAAAGATATTTCGACCTTTTATTTGTTAAAATTTTACGCAACACCCTCTACCTTCACATATATTTTGTATCAACTCTAAGCCTACCAACCCCGGTCAATAATTAAATATTAGGTGAATTAATCTAGACATTATAACACCCAACATTTCTGGTGCCATTGTCGAGGAGTTTTTCTGTAAGGTAGAATATAATTCTTTATGAAGTTTAGTAATAGGATGGTGGTGGGGGAGCAGTAACACGAGAGGTAAGAACCCACGCATCTGTTATAACAGGCTCACCCAAATTCAGCAGTAGTAGTAGCATAGGTTTTCTTTAGTTGAAAGTTTTTCACAAGCAAACTTAGAGATCCTCAGGGTAGATTTCTTAAGACAGGAAAAATTATTGAAATTCCTACTAACTTTCATAGGGGATGTAATTCCCCGACTACTAACTCAGCAGAAAGGTATCCAAAGGCATTTGTCGGAGGTAGTTATACCTAGAAACCTAAAGAGACTCTCTTAGGAGATCTTACTAGGGAATCCATAGAAGGAGAAGGAAGCTTGGTAGTAGGTCGGTCCTAAGGACCTCATTTCTGAGGAAATTCAAGAGGATCAACCACTAGAAACCTCTAACCCTCCACTAGTCTTGAATCCAAATAATACAAAATTTTTACTAGTAGGGGATCTGAATTTAGTTGACTTTGTTGATCTTTCCCAAGTAAAAGCTATCTTTGGAACTTCTGTAGATCTAGATATCTTACAAATTGAAACTTCCACAGTAGAACCTACTATCCATATAGGATTTAATAAAAACACAGTTGATCAGAGGAAGATCTCTCTCGAACAAGAAGTTTGGGACTCCCTATTATCACCTTGAAGGGATCCCCCTAGATATATTTACGTTAAAAACTTTTATACCCATCCTATATGGAGATATGAGAATAAAACGAAGATCACGATGAAGTTAGAAATGAAGAAGGAGAAGGGGAAAATCGAACTGAGGATACCTTTGGGTTCCCTATTTTGGACAGTATACAGGATGTAACTATGAGAAACATCCCTCCTTCTTCCTTACCTACTTTCTATGGAAAAAATAACAAGGACCTAGACACATTGATGTTCAAGTTCGATATCCTTTGTAGGCGCTATAATTTCTACAAGATGCTCATAAATTAAAACTCTTTCCCACTACACTGAAAGATTTCTCTTTGAGATGGTTCATGTGATTTGGTGAATTCACTATCAGGACTTGGGACGATATGAAAACCTCCTTCTTGCAAAAATATCAAGAGTATTACAAACCTAAGGACTCTCGACATGATATATTCAAGATACAAAAAATTTAAGATGAGAGCCTAGAAGATTATCTCGAAAGGTTAATTTATATATTACATAAATCAAAATATAATGACCTCCGAGAAGATGCAAACCGTACACATTTCCTTAAAGGAATCTCCGAGGACTTGTTATAAAGTATTAATCTCATGGAAGTGGGAGATATCTCTCACAAAACCTTTTCACAAATCACTAAGATGTGTAAAATGTATTCTAGGAGTAGGGGGGAAGTTGTGAAAAACTTTTGAGATCCTTTTAGTAGAAATGTAAGAGGAAACCTTCCTAGTTCAGGTGGAGTTATAAGGGTAGAGTTAGGAAACATATTGGAGAATTTTAAGACTAATATCTTCGGATCAAATGGTTCTCAACTAGATGCTTTACAAGCCAAGAAAAGAAAAGATGAAGAATGATGAGCAATGATTATCTTTTGTCCAAGGTGTATAACCAAGCCTCCCCAAAGGAAATTTCCATTAAACAACATCTTCATGTGTCACATCTGTACAGAAGAGCATCAAACAGATAACTGTCCATCCTTTCCTGGGTTGCAAGCCATCTATAAGAGTGGGGATGTATCTAAAACATCTAGGAGGCCTCCTTGGCAACCTAGAGATGAACCAACATATCATATCTTTACACCACAACCTCCACTCTATTATCATCCATATCAACCACCTCAACAATGGAACAATTCAAGTTGGCAGAACTGGCCACCTAAGTACCCTCCTCCTCCTCAATTTATGCAACAAAAATATTGGCCACAGGGATGTTCAGGACAACCATATTCTTAGTCAAAACCTGTACCTACACCTAATCATCCTTATCCACAACACTAAATAGATTTCTAGCAAAATCCACCTGGATTTTTACCTCTAGTTCCCTTCATAATACAACAACCTCATCATTTCCAAAATACAAATCCTCCTTGACCGACATTATTACCTGCACAACCAATACCTAACCTGAATAATAAACCAGCTCAAGATCATAACAATGTTGAGCTTCAAACTCTTCCATCATACCTTATTTCGATTGTACTTGTACATGAGATCCAATTACAATCTAAAAGAGTTGTGAATAATAAACCCAAGTCAGCAGTCATCATTCATGAAGCAACCGAAGAAGAAGAAGATTGAAATGAACCCATGAATGATGCTATTTTGGAGGATGTAAACATTCCAAAGGTTCTAGTACACACCCATCCTCCGCAAGGATCTATTCAAGAGCAAAGAGTTCCTCCATTTCTAGAAATATTATTGATTGAGAAACCTGTAGTTCATCCAGAGTATAACATTTAAAATGAATTAAAGAATATCTGTATCAAAATTCCTTTATTACAAGATATTAAGGACATACCAATCTATAGTATGGTGATAAAGGAACTATGCATTAAACGTTCATGGAAGAATCAAAAGGACCCTCTTACAATTCATGTTATAGGAGAGATGTCTAAATGTATGGCAGATCAGTCCTGGATTGCAAAATATGCAAATCTAGGAGCCCTAGCAGTGACTGTAATTATAAACAACATCGCCATAGAAAATACATTAATCAATTTAGGATCTACTATCAATATGATGACCACCACAATATTATGAGTTTTACAGTTAGGACAATTCCTTCGCCCTACCCCTTCTATCCTAGAACTAGCAGACCATACTACGATAAAAACTTGTTGGAGTCCTGCATGATATTATCGTATCAATATCCTCATGGGAATACCCAATCGACTTTATGGTCATATAATCAAAGGATCCTTCTAAAGGAAATAATATTATCTTGGGAAGACCATGGTTAGCTACTGCCAATGCTTTTATACGATCGAGGGATGAAGAGATGACAATTTCCAATGGGTTGTCTACACAGAGACTTATATTATAACCCCTAGAACAACCAATAACTGAAAAATCATGGTGGTTAACTTGTTATTTAGGGGATGAAGACTTTGATGATCTCTCCCTCCCTAGTGATTTGTCTCGGGAACTTCAAGAGCAGACCACTGAGAATGCATTAAACTAGTTTGTCTCTTCGACAACTTGTATAGATCTCTTGCAGTCTTTTGCTCAGTTCAACCAGATTTTCAGAGACGAATTTCAAGAGAATATGGCTCTTTCAATGTTTACAGAAACACCTTGTGTCTTCAGAATTGAAGAGCATACAAGACCATATACTATACCTTGTGAGGTTGGACCTGAAATTGTTTTACATATAAATGCAGGTTTAAGTGAGAATCAACAAGCATGGTTGCTTAAAGTTTTTAAAAAACAAGATGGATAATTTGCAAGGGAATAGACTGATATGAAGGGTATACACCCTGACACTTGTTTTCAACACATTTACATGGATCCAAGAATGCTACCTGTAAGGAAGGCACGGAGGAGGATGAATCCTGCTCTAAAGGATATAGTAAAAGAATAATTACAAAAAATCCTCACTGGTGGTTTCATTTATCCCATCTCCAATAGTCAATGGGTGTCTCCCTTAGTGGTAGTTCCGAAGAAATTCACAGGGAAATGGTGCATTTTTGTTGATTTTAGAGAATTAAACAAAGCTACTCTCAAAGATTACTTTCCTTTACCCTTTATTGATCAAGTGTTAGATACCTTGTCAGGTAAACAGTATTTTTCCTTTCTTGATGGATATAGTGGTTACAACCAGATTTTAATAGCACTGGAAGATCAAAATAAAACCACCTTTACATGCCCTAGGGGAACATATGCTTATCGAGTTTTTCCATTTGGCCTATGTAATTCACCTGCCACTTTTCAGTGAGCATTCTTAGGAATATTTTTTGATATTATACATGATTGTGTGGAGGTATACATGGATGAATTTACGGCCTATGGTAATACTTTTCAAGAAGCCCTTGATAACCTCAAGAAGGTCTTGATCTGATGTCAAGAAATGAATTTATCTCTTAGTCATGAAAAATCTAAATTGTTACTAACAGAAGGTATAGTTTTAAGACACCATGTTTCCTCCCAAGGCATTAAGGTAGATCCTACTAAGATCGAAGTCATTCCTTGCCTTCCCCCTCCAAAAATGAAAAATAAGGTTAGAAGCTTTCTTGGTCATGTAGGCTATTACTGCCACTTTATTGAAAATTTCACTAAAATAGCTGCACCAATGTTTAAATTGCTTACAAAGGATGTAGAATTCTAGTGGATAGAGTCTTGCCAAATTGTTTTTGAAATTCTAAAAGATAAACTATCAGTGGTACCAATACGTAGGGGTACTAATTGGTCCATTACTTTTCATATATCCACCGATGCCTCTGATACGACCATAGGAGGATTCATGGACCAAAAACAGGGACAAGAACCTTATGCCATCTATTTTATTAGCAAAAATTTGACTATTGCCGAATTAAATTATACTGTTACTAAAAAGGAATTTTTGCCAGTAGTTTATTCTATTAATAAATTTCGTCATTATATTACATGTTACAAAGTTTTTGTGCATACCGATCACTCCACCATCAGATTTTTAATGAATAAAACAATTACCAATGGTAGAGTGACCCTATGGCTTCTTTGATTACAAGAATTTAACATCATTGTTATTGACCGACCTAGTAAATAAAATCTAGTAGGATATTTCCTTCCCAGTATTCAAGGTGAAGACAGTACTAAACCTGTTGATGACACTTTTCCTAATGAGCATCTATTTTTTGTGTCTATTCAAACCCATTGGTTTGCATATATTTCCAATTATTTAGAAACTAAGAAAATACCAAATCATTTGTCTACACATGAGAAGTGTCGTATTATAGTTCAGAGTTCCAATTATTCTTGGATTGATAATGATCTCTTCCACACTGGTCTAGACCTTATTATTCGATGATGTGTGTGATAGGATGAAATGACAGACATCCTTTATGCATGCCATGATGGACCATGTGGAGGACATTTCTATGATAAGAGGATGGCATTCAAAGTATTACATTCTAGTTATTATTGTCCAAGCATTTTTAAGGATGCTGCCAAATGTGTTAAAGGATGCGATAGTTGCCAAATAATTGGTAGACCTACGTTGTTTGATCAAATTCCTTTACAACCCCAAGTCATGATTGAACCCTTTTAGAAATGGGCTCTTGATTTTATAGGACCAATTTCTCCCATGTCTCGTAAAAAGAAATATATCCTTGTTTGTACGGACTATGTCACCAAATGGGTAGAAGCCAAAGCTTTGTTTAGGGCCATAGAGAAATTAGTGGTAGAATTCATATATGAAGAAATATTCACCCGATTTTGTGTACCTTAATAAATTGTTACAGAACAAGGTACTCAATTTACTTCTAAATTAATGAAATAACTCACTATGAAATATGGTATTTGACACTGCCAGTCTTCACCTTATCATCCTTGGGCTAATGGTTAGGTAGAATCAACTAATAAAGTATTAGAATCCATTTTAACCAAAACCATTCACTTACATCATAAGGACTGTGCAGATAGACTCCCCAAGGCTTTATGGGCCTATAGGATAACATGGAGAAACACTACCGGACATACCCCCTATGAGTTAGTGTATGGAAAACAAGTCCTTTTACCTATTGAATTTCAAGTTAAAACCTTTCGTATGGCAGCACAATTAGGCATGGATTTGGATGAAGCACAGAAACAACAAATATTACAGATTAATGAGTTAGATGAAATTAGACAAGATGCACTCCAAAGAATGATGTTAATACAAAATCAATGAAAAACATGGCATGATAAATTTATTAAGCAAAAGCATTTTAATACTAGAGATTGGGCACTACTTTTCGATTCACGGTTTAAAAATTTTAAAGGGAAATTAACTACCCGTTGTATGGGCCCATACGAAGTAGTTACAACCTTTGACAACAGATCAGTAGAAATTAAAACAATTGATGGCTCACAAGTTTCCTTTGTAGTAAATGGACAAAGACTTAGGCTCTATCACCAACCAATATCTAAAAAGGATTTTATACATAACGTTTTGCAGTAGAATGAAATGGAATTAGTTGAAGGAGAAGTTATTCCTCCTCCTCCTAACCCTTAAAAAATATTTTTGGTTATTATCACTTGTATATATGTAAATATGTGCTTGTTTTTTTGAATAAATAAGAGCCATTTCTAATAGATTGTTTACAAGGGACTCTTTTTTATATATATATATTTGTTTTTATGAATAAATTGAATCATCTAACAAGTGGTTTTGCAGTTGATTGCAAGTATGTTATCGCTATAAGCAACTAATAGGAATATTATTTGGAAAAGGGGAAGTACGCTTAAACGTTTATAAGGTATCTTAACCTTTCTTAGGGTACTTTTGAAATTTGTAGCTTATATTGATAATTCAAAAAAAAAAAATTATTATAAATCCTTTGTATATCATACTTAACCAGTTCTTCTATGATTCATATAGTTTTTGATATCTTGATTCAGACATGTATATTCCTGATTTATTCTTTTAAACAATTGCTTATATAAGACCCACTTTCATTATCATATTTTTTCACAACCTTATCTTTCACCTATGGATTACTAGTTCATCCTATACTTGTTATCAAAACTTGTCTCTCGAGTATTTTGGTGATAAATCGAAAGCAAGTGGATTTTTTGTCTGTGGGGAACATTACTTTTTAAAAGAACCATGATTGTTAGGTTAAAGAACAACTTAAAGTTATTATCTTTTGACATGATCTATGGTAAGGACATTATAAAATTATTTACAAATTTATTTTAGAAAAAAATAATTATGTGTTTAGCAAGACTTAACATGCTCTAGTACCAATCGGCTTCCATATATTTAATATCATTATACAAGTCAAACCTGCTGAGGTACTGAATAGGCCCGCTAGCAGCGGGTCAATGCTAAGTAAAACCTTATAATAGGAATCTTGATAAATGCAAGTAAACCCATCGGGGTACTAAACAAGCTCATTGGTAGTGGGGATATGCTTGCATGGTACCAAGATAAACCCACCAGGGTACTGAACGGGCCTACTGGCAGCGGGAAAATATCAGGTAAAACAAATATGGTTAATACACCACTATGCACATAGTTCGTAAAACAATGTTAATATAAAGAAAATTCTTCAATATATATATATATATATATATATATATATATATAGATATAGATATATATATATGTCATGGCCAATTGTTTATAATGTCATTTGAGATGGTTATAAGTTGGACTTTTCCTTGGCCGTCTAATTCTATATATCCCTAGGATGTCATTATCCTGGAAATGGGACCCATAGCTGTAAATCTCACACACTATGGAGTACATTTAAAATATTTTATGATAACAAAATATCCTTAAAATGAGGCATGGATGACTAGTTCTTCCTATGGTATTCTTTTGATTACATTATTCTCATTCAAGTGGTATTTCTAAGCACTATTTTATTTTTCATGAATATACATCTCTAGATCATTTCCATTTACTAGTTAGTTTTTCTTATAATAAACAGCATGATAGAACTCTTGAATTTCTATTTTTCTTGAACAATCAAATTCTTCTCTCTGGATGGCTTGAGGACACACCATATCTTTGGTTTGGGGGAGGAAGGATTGGGAAAATTAGATTGTTTTACTTTTCATTATTTATGACAAATCTATTTATCTCTAACAAATGCTAAGTATTTTCAGGAATGTAAACAGTGGAACTTGGCTATAGCCTGAAGCATATCTTTACAGCAAATTCAATATGGAAGACCATATGAATGATTGAATGAAGGTCCAAATGAAATATCAAATAGCGATCTGAATAAAATATGGTGATACTATAGCACTTATGATTAAAATTTGATAACTAAATTTTGTTTTTGGGAAAATAGTTTTTACTTCCATATCAATATCATTTCACTGTTAATAATCCTATCCTCTTACCCAATCATGCATGTAAATGATCAATATTTTTATTATTCAAAATATGATTTATGATTTTGTTTTATATGTTCAACCTGTCCAAAGTTTTACTTTGGACATGGCTGAATTAATTTCAAACCTTGTAAATGACAAAATTGTTTTGAACCTGAGAACTGTTAAATCAAGAATGTTGAAAAACTTAATAAAGTCATTTTTAACCTGCATACAATGTTTGACATGAAAGACATGTTATTTTTAAGTTACAGGTTAAAAGAGTGAAGTTTAAATCAACTCCTTCATCTGCCAAATCGAATGCAGCTGCTAGTTCGCCTTCTCCCTAAATTATTTTTCTTTCTTTTTGCTCACTGGGACTTGACATTTCTTTGGTTTGGCGGAATGTTGATCCTAGATTTGTTATCATTTTTGGTAGTTAAATTACTCATTTAAACACATTTTTTTATTATCTTTTGCATATTTTATGTCACGCAGATCACTATTCAACCTCATGTATGAGTGTATTTAAGGTTTATATAAAATCCTTTTATTATTATTATTTTATGGTTTTATTAATTAAAAATGACATTGTTAAAGTGCATTTGATGTATTAATTAATTTGTATATTTGTTTGCATATTTTTATAATGTTTTTGGGCCAAATTAATAACAAGTATGCATTTATCCTGCCTTGCGCACAGCACGTTCAGCTCAACATCCATCTTGTCATCCATCTCGTTGCATGAAACTTGTTGGTAGTTTGCCAGATGTTGAAACATGTTGTTGTAGAATATAGTCATGAAGTGCACCAGCAAACAGACACTTTGTTCACCCTATATCTGGTCCCAATGTATCTAGCTCATGGTCCAGATCGTTGTCTAGCTCTTCGTCCAGATCGTTAACCAGACTACGTGCTGTTGAGAATTGATTTCACCCACTAAAATGTGAAACATCCTACAAACAACCTATTGTACATGCGTCTGGGTAATCGAGATCGTGTTCTAGATAATCTTCCAGCCTGCAGCCTCCTTCACTTGCCACAACATCAACAATCCACGTGTTGGGTTAATGCATTTAACCTATGCTCTAGAAGATTCGCCCATGCATCCTCCTCTGTCCAATACCAGCCCACCTTCTGTGCTAAGGAAGGAGTTGTGCATCACATCTAAGAACCGTTCACACTGAAGAGGAGTTGTGCATTTCGTTGTCCAGTGAAGAAGACTAGAACCGCGTCGAAGAAGTAAAGATCTTATGCATTGGCCTACGATCTGTTATGTACCTTTATAGTCGACTAAATTTAGAGAGCAATCGACCACTAAAGGGTGGACTTTCTCATCTTTGTAAACTATTATATATATTAGCCTTTGTGAGAGAGCACAGTTAGCTAGAAGAGTTAGTTCATGGTGTTATCAGTTCATGCTTTGATTTGTTCTTAAACACATAGTATTTCTATTCCATCGTTTGAATAAAGAGTTGTATGCTTCGTTGTTGATGATTGTGTTTGAGTAGAAGTTAGCTAGGCACCACCCTTGATTGTTGAGAGGGCCCCTCATCAACGGGAGGTTTCTTTTCTTTTTTGTTTCTTTCATTTTTCTGTTGTAGCTAGTTTAATTTACAGCTTGTTTTATTATTTCATTTTCCTGTAATGCAATTTTATTTCTGAATTAGCTAGTTAACTGTGCACATAGTTTTCTTTTAGCTTTGTTTTGAGTCAATTCATTTCTAGTTTATTGTTCAATTTATTTTCAAGTTAGATAGAATAGATTTCTTTTTATCAAATTAAGTAAATTCAGTTCTGTTTATTTATGTTATGTCATAAGTTATTAATTATGAAATTTGAATTTCAGTTTATTAATATGCAATGATTTCTTTTCATGAATTTGTTTAAGTCTATTTCACTGTTAAATTTGCTTGATAAGTAGGTTTACTTATTTCCTTTATGCATTAGATTTACATATGCACGAATTTAGCTGATGATTAGCTAATTTAGGTTAGTTTTTAATATTTTAACTGTGCAAACTGTCATTCAAACAGCCTGTTAAGTTTGTTATCCAGACACCCCTTCCAGACCCACAGTTCAGTTTGTCATTCATCCCATGGTTTCATTTTTAGTGTTTTCAATGTGTTTTGAGATTGTTTTCAGTTTTGTTTCTTTAATGTTTTAAGTTGTTTATTATCATTTTTCCTTACCTCCTTTTACCTTGAAAATGGTTTGAATTATTTTTATGTTTTGTTTCTTAAGTTTGTTTTTTATTTTGTTTTATTGTTGTATTGTTTTGTGTTCATGCCTTTTGGATTGATTTATCCGTTTGCATTTGAAATTTAGTGTTAGATGTGTTATCTTTAGTATGTTTTTAGGTTGTTTCTTTTACATTGTGTTATTGTTGAAAGAACTTGTACGACAGAACCTAAAGATATTTCTTTTATTAAGTTTTCTACTTGCTTATTTTATTAAGTTTTATTTATTAATTTTTCTACTTGCTTCTCTTATTAACTTTTATACTTTATTATAAGTTAAGTCTCCCTTGCACCCTCATTTCCCATTTGAATAGTCAGTTGTTGGTTGTATCTTTTTCAGTTTAAAGTTATAAAATAAATTATCAATTGTTTAATTTATTATTCTGTGTCACTTTAATTACCTTAATAATTGCATTCTTAGGAGTTTGACTCAGTTTTTCATTTTGAAAGATTTTTCGATATTTTGTTTGTTAAAATATTTACACGACACCCTCTACCTTCGCATATATTTTGTATCAATTCTAAGCCTACCAACCCCGATCGATAATTAAATATTAGGTGAATTAATTTAGACACTATAACACCCAACACAGTGCATATTGGCACATAGATTTTCGCAAGTAAGATTGTCAAGAAGAATCGCCCTACCCAGGGAACTCCAGGGGTGATTGTATGTTTGCAGCAATGCGCCAAGGGAGTCCAAATGAACTGGTCCCTCTTTTTGTTGAATCAATTGACTAAGGACATGGTCAGGGAGCATCCTTTCACTTATAGCTCACTATTAATATTAATTGCATTGGTGGCTTAGAGGGATCTGGAGGACTACCAAAGAATGACTGTTGAAGTTGTTAAGGTTTGAAAAGATGCACTGTATTAAAATTTGTGGTGGGTGGAGTAGTTGAGTCAGCAAGTAGATTTTGTGATCCACTTTTGGGTCTACTAGGAGGCATTACAAGAAACAGTGGTTAAAGTTCCACGGTTATCAGACCCAACAATAGTGAAATATCAGCAGATTATGCGGTTCAACATCGGGCTCCATGCTATTCAGATCCAGGTTCAACATGACCCTGACAAGCAATGGCTTCCAATGGCCTATAAGCTGAAAAATGAAGAATTGGACACAGTGGTCCAGGATTGGCCTGCAGACTGGGGCAAACCAGTAAGTGTGAAAGAAGTATCGATAAGGCCACCGAAAGATTCCCCTGAAGAGCTTGTGTGCAAGGAGCAAATTAATCATGATTCTGATGGAGAGTTGTCGACAAACATCGATCCAAAAACAGAGCGAATCCTAGAAGAGAGCAGGACCAAGTGGCAAATAGAGCAAGATGCAGGCAGTAGCACCAGATCACTGATGGAGACACAATTACAATGACTCATTATGGTGGTCACTGACTCATTTAATACAACAGCAAAAGAGATGCGGCAGTCCTCCCAGGAAGGTTTTGTTGAGGTACGCATGAAGTTAGATTCAATATATAATGTGGTTTCAAGAAGGGCACTAGAGAGTGCAATTGTGCGGGATTTCTTGTTAATTAGCACTAAGCTGTGAGACAGGAACGTTCAGGTTCTCCCAACTGTAATTAACGATGGAAGAGAAGATGTGAACTTCACACTGCAGTAGCTATAGAGCATCGCGGTGGATATCAATAAGCTGTCCACCTTAGACCTTAGTGCACATGTAGCAATTCACCAACCAGGAGTTGGTCGATCAACATAAGGAAGTCAGTGACCAATACTTGGGATCGCACAAGGTAGAAGAGATGCTATGGAAAGAAGTCGAGGAGTTGCATCAGGAAAAGGAAACAGTGATAGTAGCCACGGCACAGGGAATCGAGGCACTAAAGAAGGCCCAGGAAGAGCTGAAGATGAAGGTCACAGAGGAAATAACAGAGCTGAAGAAAGAATCTGATCGCCTTGTTATTAAGAAGGCACAAATTTTCACTAGTCAAGGGCAGGTACAAGAGGACATTATGAATGGCTTCCAGCACATACATGAAAGCACAGCAGAGTTGGACGTAGTCGCAAAATCCAAGAAACTTGGAGAATTCATCATGCAGCTTCAGTTGGAAAACATCTTGTTAAATGCTATGCTTTACCTAGACACGCCAATAGAGAAGGTTGTGGAATGAAATACTTCCATTGAGGAGATTGCAGCACAGTTTGATGAAATGGAGCAGGATGCAAAGAAGATCATGGAGGCAATGACACAATTTTGGGGAAGTTTCATTGAAGATGAACAGCTAGAGCAACTTACTACGTAGTTGCAAGAAGCTGAGAACCTGTTGGAAACTCTGAAGACGACATTGAGGAAAATGCCACCTATCGTATCCATTACATGATCTATGGAATTGAAGGAGCTCTAGAAAAGAGTTGGAAAATTGATCTATGATCGTATCCATTACAGTAACCAGCTCGATGAGTTTCAAGAAATTGAATCCCAATTATCTGTAAAAGTAGTTGCTGTGCTACAGGAAGTCTAATATGGTAAAAAGGAATTTAATGTTAAGATGGTGGAGCACCCATTGAAATAGGATCACCTTACATGTCATGATATCACTGAGAAATTCAAAGCATAGGTGAAATTTCTGAGCAATACAAAGACTTCAAGATCAAAATCAACCAATACTCCATGTCCACCTGGCGTGGTTCAAGGATGAGCCACAAGACTATGTTGGGGGCTTGTCGGCAAGGGGTTGGGGTAAGTTGTGCAACATCTCAAATTCTATGCAAGCTTAGAAGACACTGCGCAAGATGAAGATAGCGTGATAAGCAGAATATAGACTACTTTTGATTATTTTGTGTCAATTTTTGTGCTTGTTGACCATTTTTTGTGGATATTGGTCATTTGTCAATTAAATCAGTTAGTAGTTAGTTAGAAATGGACCATGAATGTAAAGACACAAGATTATATATAGAAGAAGAATTGTGAATGTAAGGGAATAAAGGAGAAATCAAAGAGAACAAGTTTGTAGAGATCAAGTTAATCATTGACATCTGAGGCATCAGTTTGGAGATGAATTGTTATCTATTTTGATCTATGGCTGATTGCATAGAATTAATATGATAAGACGGATGTTGACCTGAATCGCTGTTATCTTTTTTCGTCTTTTTGTTCCTTCAAATTCAATGATGAATGCTAAGTGAATATGAAATATGGATCTATGATGTGATGTTTATTGTTTATGAATGCTATCATGTTTTAGATTTGTTTTCACACTGGTAGATCTCTTATAGTTATGAATGAATGATGCACGATGATGAATGGTTCTGTTGATCTGATCTAGTCATTAAACTAATGAACCATCGATGCCCTAATCCTCTTCTATACTATGCAAACTTGGTTCTGTCATCCCTCCCTTGAACATCTCGGGTGGGAATTCATCCCCTCTGTAGGTGTTGCTGGACAGGGTAAAACCTATCTGGGTTGATGCTTAGGGATATTGTAATGAGTCGAGTGTCGATAGAGTGGGACCCATATCGACTCGATTTTGTTGGTTGAGGTCTGACCCAAATTTTTTCATCCAAATCATTGTGAGGAGCTCTCTTTTGGATGTATGAAACACAATTAATGGCTTCATCCCATATCTTAGGATTCAAATCCTTTTCTTCCAAGATACATGTTTCCATTCCCTTGAGAGCCCTACTCTTGTGCTCTGCGACACAATTTTGTTATGGTTTGTATGTCATCGAATGCCTCATTTGGTTGCAACATTATTCACAAAGTTTCTACAAATGCTTATTCACATACTCCTTTCCATTTGTAGTATTAATTACCTTGATATTGTTCCCACATGCATTCTCAACCAAGGCTTTCCAAAATTTCAGAGTCTCTAAGACTTTATATTTTAGTTTGAGGAAATATACCAAACAATTCCTTGAGAAGTCATCTATGAAAGTCAAAACATACCTTGATCCCCCATAAGATTGTGTGAGAAGAGGACCTATGAGGTCTAAATGAACCAAATCAAGCACTTGGACAACTCTCCTTGCGTTCCCTTTCTCATAGTTTCGATATTCATGCTTTCCCACTACGCATCATTTTCATGTGCCATTTGAGAATTTGATAGAAGGAAGCTCTTCCACCATGCCTTCTTTTCTCAATTCTTGGAGGTGCTTGTAGTTGAGATGACCATATCTCTCATGCCACAGCTTGCTTGCCTCATTGGCATGTGACAAGAGCACATTCCCTTGGAATTCAGGGAGGAAGTGAGAGAATTTTTACATTCTTTCATTATGATCAGCAAACGCCAAAGTCACAACCTTTCTTGTAGAGATTTCTGCTATCTCCACTACATATGGAGTAAATGTTACTATATTGGATTCTCCAGTGTGTGTAATTTGATACATGCAGAGGAGGTTCACTGCTAGATTAGGCACAAACAAAACATTGTTGAAGTAACGATCTTCAAGATCAATCCTACCAATATCTTTGTCTTGGATTTCTACATCATCACCCATGAGAATGGATGGACCACTGTAAGGATACAAGGCCAATAAAGAATCATGCATGGATTCCATATGCCTAGAAGATCATGAATCTATGATGAAGGAAGAATATCTTGAAGAAATAACAACCAAAGCATGGCACCTCTCCTTTTTTCCTGAGCTTGAACCACCATCCTTCTTCCTTTCCCCCTCAGGAAGTGGGATGTTGTTATTCTCAAGCAGTTGTGCCATAATTTCTATGTTATTCTTCATGCATGGAATCTCTAGATGCCACCCCTTGTGACAATAAGTGAATTTTGTATTCTCTTTCTTCTTATTTTCCTTGCCATTGGTAGGATTGGAACCTCCATCTAAATATTTGGGTTTCTCCTTCTTCTTCTTCTTCTCTTGTTGCTTCAAATATTTCTCTTTCTTCTTTCCTTTGGCTAGATTCAAAACTCTTGCAACAAGGGATTGATCCATATTGTATTTTATGGTACCCATTTTTAGTATCTTGTCTTGCTCTTGAATAAGTGACTCCATGAAGTCACCTAGTGAAGGAATGAGTTAGTGACTCAATTTTGAGTTGTGAGCTTTCTAGACTGGAATGTTGACACAAACAGTGAGTATTTTGGATCTATATTCAAAAGTATGGACAATATGAGGTGTTCCTCTTTCTACTCTATGCCATGTTTTAGTTGAAGCACCAATGATTTGAACTTGAAGAATAACTCTTATATTGTCTCAAAGTAAGCTGGACTTAGTGATATTAGGTCATTTTTAAAATAGTGACCTCTCATATCATCATTCTTCCTGAACAATGCCTCAAGCTTGAGCCATACTTCGTTGGGATTTGTCTAACTATTTACATGGAAGAGAAAGTCTCTCAAAATGTTGAGACAAATAATTCCAAATGCTTCATCAAGCCCATTGAAGTACTTCAATTTCATGTCCCAAATTTTGTATTGGGTCACAATGGCCTAATCACATTTTTCCATATTCATTAGAGTTTTCCAAATTGATGCTATGGGTCAAATAATTGCCAAGGAGGAAAATTACTAGTTTCCTAGGTTGAGGGTGGAATATTTGGGATTTGGAATAAGGGGGACAATGAATGATGTTTGAACATAAGAATGGAATAAATATTTAATAAATGAGATAAATAAATAAATACAAGATGAAATTCAAGTGGCAATGGAGCATGGATACACATGGAGACTATGGGGCCTACAGAAGCTAGAATTTATGTGCCACATGGCATCCTCCTCTTGCAATTTTGAATCCATGGGAAGAATAAATGTTCTCGGGTGAGAGATAAGGCTAATACAATTGAACATATGAATCATAGGTCTAATTAGGAAGGAAATGCAAACTACATGGTAGAGGAAGAGTCATTTTGGAGCTAGTGAGACACTTGGACTATATTCCCTAGCTCTACGACAACAACGATGAATATGCTATGAAAACTATGAAACAAATCAGATATGAAGTCTTAAATCTGAAATATCTGACATGTAAAGTTGAAATAGAGAATCCAATAGGGTGCTCATGTGATTTGGGGAAGCTAAATGGGTTCCTACTCAAATTGGGGGAAGATGGAAGGCTAGGAAAGGGAGGACACATGGAAAATCTTGAGCACACACCCAAATTCGAATTGGCTTGATTTTTTTAATGGATTGGTAACCTTAGAATTATAATTATTTTTATAAAATATATGGATCAACCAAGAGAGGATATTTTTATCATTTCAGAAATTTTCATTTGTGAATTCAGAGAGCTAGTGGATGACTAATTTCTTGCCTTAGCCAATTTTGAGGGTGAAAGATTCCCATCCAAGTTGGTTTTTGGAGAGGCCACTCAGGTATTTCATCAATATTTAATGTAGTTTGTATTCTCAGGTGTAATATACATGGAATATTTTGGTCCATTCTATTGCAGCAATTTCTCTCAATCATTTCTAGTTTTTCTTGCATATTCTTACTGATGGAGGGATTCTGCTTTGGGTGAGCTATTTTGCTCTTTGATAGAGATTCTCATGGTAAATTTATGATTGTAATGATATTAATATAATATTTTATTCATATTCATAAAGTCTCATATATAAATACCCAATGGTTGTATGTGAAAGTGATTTTTAATGATCAAACAATGAAAATTTCCCCACTATATTCATGTATGTCATTGAATGCTGATGTTTTACAGTTTCTAATGGTAAATTTATGGTTCTAATAATATAAATATTCTATTTTATTCATTCTCAGAAATTATCATGTCTTAATATCAAATGGTTTATGTAAAAGTGACTATTAATGAGAAAACAATGACCATTTCCCCACTATATTGATGTATGCCATGATAATGTTGATTATTTCGAATGGAAGAATGTATCTATGATATATTTATGATGAGTGTACTGTCATGTGTGAGTGTTACAAGTTTCATGTTCATAAATTAAGCATTTGAGGTCATTTTACTCAGTTTAATTGCATTTGGAGAAGATTCAGTGCCATTTTCCCAAGGGTTGAATTAGTGATTTTGTAGCTATTTGGGAGAGGGTCATAATAACTTGTATAAACTAAATAATGATGCATATGAGACCTTAACAATGTAACTTAAAAATAATATACCTATTTTCATCCATTCGAGTGGTTTTGGTAGAATTCGAGAACCCATTTCTCACATTTACCCAGGGGGGATTGGAGCCCCAATTTGCTAGTAAAGATTCCTACTTTGGCCAAAATATTAAACAAGTTTCTAGAAGTTATTGGAGGGTCATAAATCATCCCTAAACATCATATTCAAGTCTTAATATTATTCATACACATTTTTAGAATATTTGGGAGCATTTGGGCCAATTTGGAGATCTAGACATCAAAACTAGTCAAAGGTCAAAATACGGAAAAAGGTGAAAAATTGGTCATTTGATAAAATTTCTTAAAAAGGGACATTACATTTGATTTCTCCACACCAGAGTTGGTTTCAACTTCAGTCCCATGGTGAATTTTTAAAGGCGTTTCAACCTCAGCTGGATCACCATTTCATCCTTGAATTGGGTCATCAATACACGAGTCTTCTCCCTTTATGCTTGTGCAATTGGAGAAAAACTGTTGATTGTACCTGCAATGCAAACACTCGAATATATCTGGAAAATACATCAAACAAAAACTCAAACACTTTGGATTTTATTTTCTTCTCCAAAGAGCACCGATAACATGTGATAATTGATTCATAGTAGGATCTAAGAGAAAAGGATATCCTCACAATTCGATATTACACACAAATTATGCACAAAACAACAGAAAGAGTGAAAATAGCATACACAAATGTAGTCAATAATTGAGTTTACTATGAATTGCCAACATGTAAATGTGTCTGGAACATGTTTATACTGCAATAGGGATAAATTGTTAGGCCTTGGAGGCCATTTGGATGCATACAAGTGCCTGACCATGATTTGACCCTCAAACCCCCCTAGGTGAACAAATCATCTTCCTAACCATCCAAAACGGTCCCAAATGCAAGTGTGAACATGGGTGAGACATTTTGGATCATAAATGAATTTATTTTTGGAGTGGGTGAGCACATGGGTGAGTGGGAGTGTCTCTAGGAGGAAATACATTCTCAAGGAAGGCCAAAAACCACCACAAGCATGCACTAGCTCCTAAGGTCAAACATATCCCTGAATCTGGGGATGGGGGAGCACACCAATATATACCTAGAATCAATGAAGGCACCTGATTTGTTATAATGATCAAACTGGAACACCTCAACTATGAGAATGATTAAAGTGAAACACCTCAACTATCAGTAAATGATCAATATAGCCTAATTCTGGAGCATAGAATATAGCATGGAGGCTAATGAAATGTGTCCTAGGTCTATGATCATGGGACTAAGGTGGATTATTGATATAAAAACCAATTAAATCAATGACATCCCTAATCTGAGGAACAACATCTACAAAATGGGTAATAACAATAATAATACAAAATAGAATATCTTCCACAGTTACATTTCTTTAATAGGAAGTGAGATAACTTATATATCCTTGAATCATGGTCAATAAAACCCACTGCAAAAACTTGTCTTGTTTAAATTTCTGAAATATACACACCATTTTGAGTAAATGTTACTATGTTAGGTGTACCTATGTGTTTCATTTTATACACAGAGTGTAGGTTTCCTGCAACATCAGGAACATACAACACATTATTGAAGTACCCATTGTCTAGATCGATCTTACCAATCCTTTTGGTTGGGATATCAGAGTCATCACCCATGATAATGGATGGAACACTTTAAGGATGTATGGCCGATAAGGAACCTTTCATGGAAGCCGTGTGCCTTGAGGCACCTAAATCTATGATGAAGTAAGAAGAGCTTGAAGATGCAACAGCCAAAGCATGGCTTCTTTGGTTGTTCATTAAGCTTGAACCTCCCTCTTTCTTCAGTGTGCCTTTTGGAAGGGGGTTCTTTTTATTCTCAAGGAGTTGTGACGTCATGTCAATGGTTTTATCCATGAATGGACTCTATGGATCCTAACCTTTGTGACAATAAGTGCACATTTTTTCCTTCTCTTTCTTATTCTTCTCTTTGTCCTTCCTAGAATTCAAACCCCCATCTAAAGATTTGGGCTTATTCTACTTCTTCTTCTCTTGTTTCTTTGAATCTTTGGATTTCTTATTTCTTTTGGTTTGATTTGAAACACCTGTAGCAAGGGCTTGATCCTTGGTGGATTTGATGGTATCCATTTACATTCATGTTTCTTGCTTAGGATTCAAAGACTCCATGAAGTCTTCTAGTAAAGGCATTCTTCAATTTAAAACTGACAGCTTACCTAAGTGGAATGTGGAGACAAACACTGAATACTCAAGGCCCAGATTTTAAAGAATGGACAAGATCATATGGTCCTGTTTCTTCTCAATGCCACACTATTTCAACTGAAGCACCAAGGATTTGTACTTTCTGAATAAATCTTAGATCATATCAAAGTGAGTTGGGATCAGTGAGATCAACTCATTTTTGAGTTGGTGTCCTCTCATATCATCAATATTCCCAAAGAGTGACTCAATATTGAGCCAGAATTCATTGGGTGTGGTAATATTTTCTACATGGAAGAGAAGGTCCCTCGAAATACTGAGATAAAGAATTATGAATACTTCATCCAATGTGTTCAAGTACTTCAATTTTTCCACAACAGAGTTCAACTCGGTCTCATTCCCTGTGGTGACTTTATAGAGGCCTCTCGACCTCATATGGATCACCATTTCCTCCTTCCATTCAAAATAATTTAATGGGGTAAGCAAG
This sequence comes from Pseudotsuga menziesii, assembly GCA_001517045.1. Taxonomy (NCBI): domain Eukaryota; kingdom Viridiplantae; phylum Streptophyta; class Pinopsida; order Pinales; family Pinaceae; genus Pseudotsuga; species Pseudotsuga menziesii. The sequence continues at coordinate 47,651 of LPNX010231140.1, read as the reverse complement.
AAATTTATCTTCTCCATTTTTTCTTGTGCACTAGGTGACAAAGACGCTGGAAATACCTACAATGCAAATACTCGATTTTTTCTGGAAGAGACACTGGATAGCAACTCAAACTCTCTGAATTCGATTTGCAGCTCCAAATAGATATGATACCATATAAAAATATTATTCACAACAAGATATATAATTTAAGGGAATCCTCGCAACTCAATAACTTCATAATCTATGCAGAAAAATAGTGAAAAGAGAAAACTTAACACTTGGTAATAGTTTCAATATCTGAATTTTTATTACTGTCCAACACATAAATATGTCTGGAACATGTTTACAATAAAATAGAATAAATTTTTTATCCTTTGGAGGCAAATTGTATGCATATATGTGTCATTATTAGATTGGACCTGAAACCCCCCTAGATGGACCAATGAGATCACAAACCACCTCAAACGGTCATGGATGGCCATGTGAAGGTGGTTGAAGCATGCTAGGACATAAATGAGGGTAGGATAGGCGTGGTGGAGTGCATGGGCGAGTGGGAGTGTCTCTAAGAAGCAATAAATGGTCCAAAAGATCCAAAACACCCAAATACCATGCATGGGCACCTCTGGTCAACCAAATTCCCTGTTTTAAGGATGGGAGCGCACCAAGGATTGAATAATCATATATGAGGGTGCATGTGTCTCAAGAATGGTCAAATGAAGGCTCTTGGGTGCATTAATGAGTCCAAAAAACCAAAATACCTTGCTAGACCAACATAACCCAGGTTTAGACCATATGCATAAGAGTAAAAAAAATGAATGTGTGTCATAGGTGTATATGACCATGATACTAGGTGGTATGAAGGTCTAACCATTTTTATTACTTCATATGATCCAGATTTATGTGAGAACGAAATGAAAGAGAATATATATATTCACATACACATATATATGGAAATAAACACAATGATACATCAAACTTAGATTCTATTAAATGAATGAGACATAACAAACTATAAAACAAAAGCATCTAGAATGGTGGTAGTTGTATCTCTAAGAAGATACGTGGAAGCTATGTTCACTCGTGACAAGATGAATACAAAAGGTGGTTGAAGGGACTATCATCATAAATCCTTAGAGAGGAATAAACCGTAAACCTAACCGTAAGACATGAACCATCATAAAGTTTGTGGCCCCAAGGTGGTTAGTTGAACAATCAACTTCTCGTGGTCATAACTTTTGCATAAAATCTTTGGTTTGACCGCTCAATATACCATTGGAAAGGTCTTTTTGATCTTTACATATTCCTACTAGGAAAAAATGAATGTTGATGAAAAATATTTCCTGCAAACCCCCCCCCCCCCCCCCCGAATAGCCAAAAAACGTTGTTTAGGGCCTCAAAATGGCCCCGAAATTTTGGGACCTAAAAAATGATAGAAAATTACTAGAAATTTGCCAAAATGGAATCGTATTTTGAGCTAGTGGAATATTTGGGTGGCCACCTATATCCATATGGATCATTATGAGTTGATATGGATAGTGTGAGGTGGAAAATTGTGTTCATGATACAAGCTATGCTGCATAACAATGACAAGATAAATGAGAAAAAATGGGTTGTTAACAAATTTTTTTGATGTAAAACAGGATCGATTTATTGATACCCAAAGCTATAAAAGTAATTTTTTTTAACTTATTTCGTGGAGCAATTAGTTGGATGAGTAAGAGGCAGGGTGCAGTTACATTTTAAACTACATCCACAGAATAAATGTCAACCACTAAAGGAAGTAAATAACCCATATAGTTTAAAATATTATGTTTAGGTATTGGTTTTGTTTATAATATGATGAGAATAGGTTGTGACACCTCAAGTGTGATATTCATGGAAAGAGAATCAAACTTATCATTCCAATGCAAAGCATATTGATGTTTAGTAACATTTTCTTAGAGACATGATTGAGAGGAAAAAAGTGTTATTGGAGAAGCTTGATACCTTGAATAATGTTGTACATTCATTGAAAATTTCTATTGGTATTGAAAATTTCTCTTGTTGTAGAAAGTCAATGTCTATTTCTTCTCTTAGTACATAATTTCATGAATGAATCTCCTTTGACCCCTTGTTTCAAAGAATACAACAAGTGGGAGAATGTTGGACATATGTTGTACTCTTTTTTGGTTCCTAAATAAAAGGGAGTTTAAGGAGGTTAATTACCCCCTCTAACATGAGGAGGTCAAGAGAACACCACCTCCAAAAGATTTTTTTTGGCTTTTTTTGTCTATTTTGAGTTATTTTTTTATAATGGTTTCACATCCAATTGTAAATAATCATGATTAAGGAATTGGGGTTCATTATAATCCAAGTTAATGAGTAAGGATTTTGGATGCTATAATATTCTAGCGTAAGTATAAAACATAATAAAATGTGTGTGTGTGTGTGTGTGTGTGNGAGAGAGAGAGAGAGAGAGAGAGAGAGAATGGGGTGAGGTTGTTAAGGGGTGAGGGTGAGAGAGATGGGTGAAGATACAAGTAGGTATAGGAGTAGAGGGATGAGTGATCTAATGAGAGAGATATGGTGGGTGGAGGGTGTGGGTAATTAGGGGTACGGGGAGAGAAAGAGATAGAGATCCTATTGTGGGGAGAGGGTAGGTGGAGAGGGGGGTTGGGGTAGTGAAAGACATAGAGATTGA
>LPNX010231140.1:21614-44880 GCA_001517045.1 Pseudotsuga menziesii | reverse complement strand
GGCCTATGGATGTGTAATGTGGGTTTCTGAGAGAGACAGAGATAAAGAGGGTTGGGGAATATATAGGGGGTGTGGGTTAGGTGTAATTGGATGAGTTGGGGAGTGAGAGAGAGTAGAGGAGGGGGGTTTTAGTGGGAGGAAGAAACAAAGGGATGTGTCTCTGTGTGTGTGTGAGAGAGAGAGAGAGGGTTGGGGAATGGATACGGGGGTGTGGGTTAGGTTTAGTTGGATAAGTTAGGGAGTGAGAGNAGGGAGTATTATGGAAGTTAGAGAGAATGGGGGTATGTCATGGAGAGAGAGAGAGAGAGAGAGAGAGAGAGAGAGAGAGAGATCAGGAGGTAGTGTGTGGTAAGTGGTATGGGGAGGATGATTAAAAGGGATAAAGAGAGAGGGGTTTAGGGGTAGAGAGAGAGAATGGGTGGTTATGTGTCGAGAGAGTAGAAGGTTGGTTAGGGGTTTTGAGAGTGTGTGTGTGAGAGAGAAGTTGGGTTAGGTTGAGGTGGAGGAGTCAGGGAGAGTGAGAGAGTGGGTTAGTGAGTGTTAAGGAGAACATGGGAGAGAGAGAAGAGAGAGGAGGAGTAGTGGGCGGAGAGAGTGAGAGAGGGTATTAGTAATTGAGAGAGAGAGAGAGGAATAGTCGGTTGTGTGTGTGTGTGTGTGTGTGTGTGTGTGTGAGAGAGAGAGAGAGAGAGAGAGAGAGAGAGAGAGAGTGAGAGAGTGGATAAATTCGTAGGAATGATAGTTTTGCTTAGTTTTGAGTTTCCAAAGTAAATATCTATGTAGTGATTCATTTTAATTCGTTTGTTTTAGCATAATTTTATCAAATCTCTTCACATAGGTTTAGGCCACTAACTCCAACAATAATGACAATATGGAAAAAGGATCAAAGTTCTATATTGAATCTCTATTCTAGAGGATGAAAATAATAGAATCTTGCAAGTGAATTAGTATTGATTGCATAATCCAAGCTTCTTTCTATTAAGAAAATGAAATAACGTGCAATGCAATGACTAGAAGATCTTATAAAGGTTTTTCCTATAAATGAATGTAATATAGAAAAAACCAGGGTGTGCATAGAAACTATACCATTGCATGTCCAAACCTATATTGATTTTAAAATAATTCAAAAAGATAAATGATGTTTCCATTCTTGAAGTACCTGATATAGAAACTCTTTTTAAATAATATGCGCAATAAACACATGAACTATGTTTAAAAGAGTGGTTCAATAGTAGTGTGACCCTATTCTTCCACGTTATGAAGAGCACAAAGTGGTGATAAACTATGGAAGGATATGTGAAAGACATAAGCTCAGGCTCCTTCAAGGAACCAAGGTGCCAAGACCCCTTATACATTTTCTTAAATGTGTAGAGCCCTTTTTGTATAACTGGATGTAAGGTCATGTGATGTTAATTTTACAAACAGTATGTGTATTTTCTTCCAACTATGGCATTGTTTAACTATAGTCATGCGAAGGCCCATGGTATAAATCCAATCCACTCTCTACTTGACAAATGACAACATATAATTGCTCTACCCATTTTTATGTTGTCATGGCGTGTTGGTATGATGTTTATGCTATTTTCGTCTATGTGTACGCATTAATTCCTATTTTCAATATTAGTGTGGGTAACGTGAATAAATTTACTCTAGATATCCATTAATCTCCAACACTCTACAGCTAAATTCGTCATCAACTTTCAAGAATGCCTCATGATGAGAGCTCCTTCCTCTTGAAGTTTGAATATTTTAGAATACTAAACTATTGCATACCCCTTTTGGACACCTTCCTTGAACCCAAGGTTTATAGAAGAGTCGGCATTCGTCATGGCTGGACTTTTACTTTTTCGATTTGAATTCACACAAATTACCATAGTACAAATTTCCATTCATAGAAATTTATAGAGGATTAATTTTTCAAATTATAAAAATGTATAGTTCATTTTCATTTCTTAAGAAATTAATGATTATTTCTAAATTCTAGGTTAAAAGAATCAAACAATATAAATACAAATACAAAATGTAAAAGCATAGATGATATTAAAAATGTTATATACATTTTTATTACATAAATCAAATAAAATATATTTAGATAAAAAAAAGGTGTCATTTACATTCTTAATATAAATTAAAATTAAATAATTTGAAATAGATTAATATAAGTTGTTACCTATTTCAATATTCCAATGTTGAAATATTTGATGAGTAGTTTTGTTAGACCCATTTTTTTAGGTATGTCTTATTTTGCAGATTTGTGGTCCAGAATCTTTTAGGACCTATTTGAGGGTTTAAATGGCATTTTTCGGTGTTAAAAAAAAACATCACTAGTGCCTTTTTCCTTTTTCCATGACATCATTCTATACTTGGAGACCTTTCCAATGGTGTAGAGATCGTGTCAATCATACTATGTATGAAGAATTTATGCCTCCCGCAAGTTTTCTCATCCAATTGACCACTGTAGTTCCAAGTGGACTCCATGTGAACTATGATTTCTCACACATTTGGAGCTAGTCACATGTAAAATTTAAAGAACATTATGTAAGGTCGAAAAACTTATTCCTAAATGGGAATCAAGGTATGTACAAACCCTAAAATTAATCATAAATGGCTATCAGTTTACGTTGAATACAAGTTAGAAAAATAAGTGGTTCCATTCTTTTGATGGTATGCATTGTTCCATAGTTGAGAAATAACACGAGTGGATAATAGAGAAAAACAGAGAAAGTATGAGATCATGTAGTAGTCATTCTATCGTAGAGTAATAGGTAAATCGACAGAGAGTACCACTTTCTTTGTATTTGTAGTACATATTGGAGAACAAAAGAACAAGGCATAATCTTCATTTCTACCTGGGTATCTCCCCATAATAAGATTTTCTAAGATACATCTTGTGTTTATGTATGTATGGACTCTGTATTTATTTGTTTTTAATGATTTAATAAAAAAAAATAAGTTTTACAATGATACCCAATGTTTCACAATATAAACACTAATATCATAATAAATATCAATGCTTATAAATAAAATTATTAAGTTTTATAAGAATTCATTTGCAAAGCATTTCAAACATGATACTTCTAGTTTTAAATAAAAAATAGCATTGACCAAAGGGTTCTTGAATCTTGATCCATTTGAAAAGTATTAATATATAAAACTTAAAATTTATCATTTTATATATAAAAGTTCAAATTTATGATTTTAATTTTAATATATTATGATGTACAATAAAAACTAATTATTTAATAGATTAATCATTGGAATAAATGTAGTCCAAATTCATCATTGATGCTTTTATTTGCTAACATAAAAATAAAATAAATTCATGGCATGTGAAGTATGAAGAAAATGGTATTAGAATCATAAATCATAAGCATTGAAAGTGTAATGAGTACTTTTATATTACTTCATAATGGTTTATATATACTATTTCCTTTCCCATGGATTCAAAGTCTATTGTTGTTGGTGATTATGTCCATATGAATACAACTTTTTCATTTTCTCTATGAGAGGAATTATAAATTATTATATTATTTTCATTTTGTTTAAAAAATATTGTTATGAGGTTTTCTTTCATTGTTTAAACAGAAAGGTTAACAGAGAGGCTATGATAAGAAAAAACAATTCTTTGAATGTTTAAACACAAAGTTTAGGATAAAATAATAATGTAGAGATGGTAAAAACTCAAGGACGACTTAGACTTATGTTAAAATTGATTTTTTCCTTTATCATTTTTAAATAAGTCAATTTGATTTTCATGTTAATTTGTATTTTGATTTGTCTCCATCATACACTCGTATTACATGATGTAAGTAGATCAGTCAAAATCATCACCGAGAATTGCACTTATGTATTGAAACTATTAAGTACTTGGTTTCAACGCCCTATGATGAAAAATAATTGTATTTTCTTCAATGCGACATGCTCGGTAGGCACAATGTAATTGTCGTAATCACCAAGCAAATGACATGGTGACCTAATCTTCATGTCATATAATAAATCCGTTATTAATCCAATTAAAAATGGGACTTCATTCATTTGACTTGGATTCTATATTATTAGTTTATTAATAAATTACTTATAATTTTGGATATAAACAAATATTTTGTGTGGGTTTTGTGATGATGGTTGGGTGGACCAAAAATCTCACAAACCCTAATGTTCATGATGGTATTGATATAATTTTTGTAATTATGTTTAGTTAGACCAAAATCTCAAGAACCATGATATCTAACCACACGATCTCTGATTGAATTGGAAAGACCTTAGTGTCTATGGATATAAATATCATGGTTCCATAAATATCATGGAATATTGAAGATTATTATGAAAGATTCAGATATATGATTGAGAGAAAATAGAAAAACATATATAGCGATGGTAAATATAATTGTTTTTTTAATATTTTTTGTAATTATGTTATTTGGATTTAATTTAAGTGGTTGTGAATAAAAAATGTTATTTTTTTAAAGTTTAATCTTAATTTGTTTTTAAAAATTAGTTGTTAATCAAATATATATGATCTATGTATAAAATGTTAGCTTGACATGATACCATGAAAAATTTAGAATCCTCTAACCAGAAAAAACTATAGAATAAAAGTTGTAATTAATACTTACGACAAACTATTTTTCTTTATTGAAAGTGTAGGAATATTTTTTATAAGTTTGATTAAGGCCTGGACTTTTGAGAGGCGATCGTGGTTAGAATGATTCAGTGTGTATGTAAAGTCTTATATCTTCACTAGATAATGGAGCATAATCTAGGATTGTGTGGAGAGGCTCGCATAGATTTCAAGAAATATACATAGCGGTCATGATGAACTATTGGTCGATTAGCTGTCATTTTTTTTGAGTTAATGGGACTATCATAGCTACTATTGTATATCACTTCAGAGTATAAAAAAAGTAGCATGTATTCCACGTAAAAACTCTGTCAATCATGATGGTGGTATTAATGCTCCTCTCGTTTTTGACGTTGTAGTGGATGGTGGATGCCATAAGGAAAACAAGGAGTTTTCAAATGTCATTCAAGCAGGTTCTTCGATACAAAGTGTTCTATGTGATAATTTGTTGGTAGGTTGGAATTTATCGTTGATCGTATTGAGGTTTTGGAGTAGGGTATCCATGAGGGCAAGTCTGGTAATTCACTCGTTAAGTTTTGTTTGTGATTGTCCAACCAGGGGTTTGTTCTACTTCTCTGAAGCCTGATGAACATATGATTGAGAGATAGAAGGTATCGCAAACCAACTGTATCTAGAAGAGAGCGAGAGTTGTATCAAAGGAAGTTGTTGCATAGCACAACCATTCGTTGGGTATTAAAGAATATCCCTACTTTCACTAAATAATTGGAAAATTCCTCCTAAAATTGTATTATTGAACCTCCCTCCCAAAATAACTTTCTAATTAAGAAAGCCCTCAGTTCACTAGATATTGTATGTATCATTTTTTATCAATCCATTTTTAACACCCCATTTATACCATATTATCAAGTTGTAACAAGCAGGATTCATAATGCACTTTAGTTAAAGCAAACAATATGCTAAATAAAATAATAGTATACTGCTAATAATTACCCCACTAGGATTGCATGAGTGACTGATCAATTTGTACTGTTGGATAGTGGAAGACCCAACAAAATAGTAATGAGGAGTAAAAGAAAACCCAATAAAGAGATCAATGTAAGAAAGAATGTAAAATATTGTTAATATAATAGTCAGAGCATTTATTAGAAAATATGAGAATTGCAGATGTTTCACACCACATCCTACCAACCTACCAATTTTATATCATGTAAATACAAGTATAGCCATAGAGAGCTCATGTTTTCTATAATCTTAATAAATTAAATTCCATAAAAATGCAAAATTGAAACCGTTTTGTGGATGGGCTTCCCTACCTTCCTATCAAAAAAAAATATCATTGGTATTTGAACTCAAATGAACACATAAAAATTCGTTTTACTTTCCAATAACACCATATTATTATGTGCATAACTTGGATTAGGTCATTCACAAGATACAATGATTTGCCTCCACTTCCTCTACATTTACTCTTGCAATCAACAGAATTAACAACATTGAGTTATCTTTTCTTGGGTTATATCTACTTTTTTTACCTTTAGAGAGGAGGGGATAATCTCAATTGTTAAGTTTCAAGAATGCAATAGCTATAAACATATATAAATGGTGATACTTAAATGATACCATTTCATGGTAGTGATAACACATACGGTATGTAAATAAGGATTTATATTTTCACCTATGTTCATTCCAGTTCTAATACAATATTAAGGCGGATGCCTTGCATATAAGAATTGAAATTACAATTATAATTGTGACAATTATAACTCAATCTAACAACTATTCCTAATTGGTAATGTGAACATGTTAAAGAAGAATATAAAAAGTTGAAATAAATAATTAGTTAAGAAATATTTATCTAACTTTTCTTGGTTCTCGTGATCCAAGAAAGACTGATCTCACTTTTCTACGGTTGTCATGGAGCAGGGTTTGATTGAATCTTAATACCCACCTAAACACCAACCTAAAAAACAATTCTTAAAAAAAGACTTTATAACTTCAGTGATTTGGAGGTATAAATCCAGCTCATGATTTGGATTTTATTCCTTAGGAGAAGCTAGGACTGATATGAATCCATCCCATGATTTGGATTTTATTCCTTAGGAGAAGTTAGGACTGGTATGAATCCATCCCATGATTTGGAGGTATGAATCTAGCCCGTGATTTGGAGGCTATTCCGTAGAAAAAACTAGGAATAATATGAATCTAATACATTATTTGGAGGTATGAATTGATTCCATGATTTATAGGTATGAATTCATCCCATGATTTAGAGTTTATTCATCATCCCACCCAAATAAAATAACCCCCAATATTTATATTGCTATGTCAAATTAAAAATCCCCCCTTGACTCCATAATATGAGGCAATATATTTTTGAGGTTTTTAGGAGTATTCAAACCCCCGATAGCAATGGACGTGATATGATAATTCCTTGCTAGTGAACCCCCCGTGCTACATAGACATCCTTAGTGGGAAGATCTACAGGTACAAGGGTAAATGAAATGGGTCTTGTTAACACCAAAAAATGTTCATCTAGCTCTCTATGGTCCAAACTATAAGTATACATGATTATCCCACCATCATTTTATCCATTTTGACCTTCAAAACTAAAATTTCACCAAATATGGTCCAAAACATTATTATTCCTTCCCCCATAAATACAGGGAAGTTGAGCATTTATTGTGATTTATGCCAACTCTCTCCAAAAAGAACCAAAAAACCCTAAAATGAGAATGGGTCAAAAACCATAGATAAATACCATGCACAATGAAATACCATGGGTCAAAAATACTTGGATCATCCTACAAATACATTGTAAATATCTCCCCAAAAACATTTTTGGTTAACTTTTTCACTTCTTGTCATTCATTCATTAGATTCCTGCAACTTTCACCATTATTCCCACATTTTTCCATATCATTCCCACGATGTATGTTGAGATTTATCCATACCCACTTGGATCCATTCCCCCTATTTTGAAAACCATTAGTGGAGATGACTAGAGAACCATACTGTGGAGTCGGTGGACTATTTCCTCAAATGGTTGTAGTGACCCACATTACACAAAGGTATGGATGTTATTATTTTTTGTTAGTTAGATACGATATATATATTGTGATTATTGTTATTTGTTATTGTAAGACGAAGTTGAGATACCCTGTGCACCATGAACTCTACCTTATGATCTGGTTGATATAGGGTAGGTGCTTTTGCACGTAGTAGGGGAGAAATTCATACTACAGTTTTTTCGTTGTCTCGATCCCTTTGGATCTTTGTTATACTTGGGTACCTTTAGCCATAACACATATGACCCCCTCGCGGCAGATCCAAATCAGTATTGCCTCAGTGCCTACCCCCTGGGTCCAAGCCGACAACCTTTTCGGAAAAAATATTCACTTACGACTGGATCACATTTATCTAGCAGAAAGTTGCGACCATGTTGCACCTTTTTTCCCGACAAGTGCAACCTAGGTCGTGCCTTTTTCCCCGATAAGCGTGACCTGGACCAAAACTCCATATCGCACATACCCAAGCTTTCGGAGCGACCCCAGTCGCTGTTGTGACCCAGTTTTGTCGACATGTCACACATAAAAAAAAATTTTGTGTGATCTGATCCTTTCTATTGATTTTATTCCCTAACCGTGACTGATTTACAGTTATGTGTGACCTTGATTGCCAATGTTCTGCCAACAGGTGGGAACATGTGCGACTTGCAGTTTTTTTGGTCTTTTTCGGGGTTTGAGACCCTTTTACAAGACCCCTTGTTTGTTTTCTACCCCTTGCTGGTCTGTTTCTTTCCATATATGATCCATTACAACCCCCTCATTTTTTTTGTGGTCCTATTCTCCTTGTATGTGATCCCATTTAGTCGATCTTGGTATTTAAGACCCCCTGTGTGTTTCCTACAACTTGATAGGTTCCTTATGTGCTCATTTACTTTTATGCATTTTATTTTCTAGAACACTTAGTTATTTTACATGATATTTACTTTCATTTACTGTTATTTATCTGCATTTGCATCTTGATCGTGAGATTACCGGGTTTTATACATTACACATCACTTGTGCAAAAATGTCACACCCTAAAGTAAAACACTTGGTTCATGACCCCAAGATCGCCTAAAAATTAACTTAACTCAACCAACATTTTAACCTCATTTGAGGACCAAAAAAATATTGTAGTTAAGTTAGGACACTAGGGATAGGCATCCAAATGACACCCCTTTGTCACTTACATTTAAGACATAGTTTTTGTCAATTAGGGTACCAAAATCCTCTAGTACTTGTTGACATGATCACGACAAGTATGTCGGAGGGACCTCACTCTACGGGAGTAATCCACAATGAATGGGTTCCAGAATTCAGGGTGGAATACCGCACTCCATTCTGCATCAAAGGCTAACCCTTTATAGTCTACCTCATGCTTGCTGAAGTATACTGGGTGTTGAGGAAAAAAGGGATAAAGTGCCAGGAAACCACTCTGGACATGTCATGAACGAGGTAGCCTAGTTTCCAGTCTATTTAGGGCTCTTGTACCTAAGGTCCCTCTCGGTAGTCGGATTTTCTTAGCCTATTGCTCTTCCATTTTGTATTGTTTGATTGGGATTTCATCACCTTGTAGAGGATATGATTTGTGAGGGGCTTCTATCTTGTAGCCAGGATTTTTCTTGCACCTATACCCCATAGGTTAGTGCATCATTTTCTTTATAGGTAGTGATAAATCCTTGTTGGATTTTATTTCACTTTGTTTTAGCCTCTCCTATTGTAACACATTGTTGCAATCCAGTTTTGAAGCTTTCTTTTTGACATGTGAGCCACCATTTGTACACTCTCCTTCTGTACACTCGGTTGTAGTTGGATTTTTAAGCCTGTGTTTGACACTTTTACACCTACATTCATTACACAACATACCATCATGTCATCATTGCTCCACCATGCTACTTGCATAGACTTAGGGGCCATACCCCTCAGTTCATTTCCTTGAACTGCCATCATCGGATCCATATTCGATGTCATTCACCACCTTGAGAGCCATATATTGCCTCTGATTATGTTTCATATTCCTATTAATCCAAACCTATATTGTTCACCACTCCATCTATCCCCATGGCTGGTGCATCTCCTAATTCCTTTCAGGGGGGGGGCAGTTGATAGTGGGCTTGTGTTTGTTCCACCCATCATTCTCGGTATCCCTTTTCCCTTAATGGAAACTAACTCGACCCTTAGAGATAAATATTGAACTAAAACCTACACATTTTCCCTTACTACTTTGAACTATGCTGTTGGTGCACTCCTCACTCAGTATGGCCATCCAGTGGCATACCACAGTGAGATGCTCTCAGATGCAATTTGCAAATACCCCCATCTACAATAAGAAAATGAATTCCCTTGTACAAGCCTGCCACTAATGGAAGCATTACATTCTAGTTATGTTGGAAGGAATTTTTGGAGATAACTAGTTGCGCATCATCAAGGATGTTGCGCAAAGTGAAAGTTGTTGCACAAGGAAGATTGGACACATTTTGTATATTTTGGTCATGTTTTGTAGTTTTTGGTCATTGTTTTGTATATTTTGGTCCAAGTAGTTAGGAATTTGACTTACGTGGACCACCAATGTAAAGTCACAAGCCTAGAAATATATCTAGGATTCTAAATGTCAAATGATCTGGAGATCGAACCACTACAAGAGTGGAATTGTGGAACTGTGTTTTGATGCGAAGTTAATATGACATGATAGAGAGTTGAGAGAAACACTGTGTCTTTTTAGTTCCTCTTGTTTTCTTGTTTTCCTGCAATGTGATGTGGATGAATACTGATGTTTATTTCTGAATGATGCAATGCTTTCCTGTTATGAATGATGCTATGATGGTAGATCTGTTTATGCATTTATACTCTACTATGATCTGAGAATGCTGAGATGATCTAATGAATGAATCTATAAATGAATGTATGAAACAATGCTTGGATCTACTAAGTAATGGTGCGATAGTTTGACAGTAGATGCACAATCCTCTTCCTTACTACAGAAAATTGGTTCCGTCAGTTCTTCCTTGAACATCTCAGGTGAGACTTCATCTGCTCCACAGGTGTTGCTGGATAAGGAAAAACTTGTATGGGATGATGCTAATGGAGATCATTGTGTTAAATGTCTCGATGGAGAGTGAACCCATGTCGAGGGATCTATGTCAACAAGTCAAAGAGATGGTCATCCACAATGATCACAAGCCCCTGCAGTTCATGCAAACACAATAAATTTACAGATTGATCACCATCAAAAGTGTTCCACATAATTTCATCAATTCCACCTGACCATTTAATATAAGAAGGGAAGAACCAATCACGTTGCTGAATACCTTAGTCGACCTCCTATTGTAGCCTTGACAACAATGCTCAACTCTTGTCTCCATGAGACCTCAGAGTGGCCCCAATTATATGACAGTGATATTGAATTCGCTATCACCTATCAAATACTAGGTGTGGGAACACCAGTTGCAGACTTTAATATCCATGATGGAATTTTATGCCATCTAGGCCATCCATGTGTTTCATTAAGTGAGTGTGCAAATTTGATTTGTGAATCTCATTACAATTGGGTGGTAGGACACTTCGGCGTGGAAAAGGAATTAGAAGTATTGCAGAAATATTTATATTGGCCAAAGATCCAACAGGATGTCCAAAAGTATATCATATCATGCACTACCTATGCCATCGTTAATACCACCATTAAGAATCAAGGGTTGTACACCCCTCTGACTACTCCTGATCGGTCTTGGGATTCCATCTCGATGGATTACATGTAAGAACTACCTTCAACAAAGCATGGTAATGACTGTGTATTCATGGTTGTTGACCGCTTCTCCAAGATGGCCATTTTGACACCCTGCAAAACATAGTATTATAGCCAATGCCATGACTAAGATATTATTTGAACGTGTTTGGGTTCATTTCAGGCTACCACAGACTATAATTTCAGATCGATACAACAAGTTCTTAAACACATTCTAGTCCATCCTATGGACACTGATGGAGACCAAACTCACCAAATAAACTACCTGACACCCCCCATACCAATGGACATATAGAGGTGGTCAACAGGATGATTGTGCTTATTATGAGAATGTACTATTCAAAACATCCTCGCATGTGGGATGAGATACTTCCATATGTTCAACATAGTTACTCTAGAGATCTTCATAACTCTACTAGCCACAAGCCTTTTTAGGCATGCTTGGGATTCCAACCATTGGCTCGAATTGATGTAGATTTGCCCATTTTATCCACACAGGATGAATATTCCTAGGATAAAATGAGGCTGACAAGGAAACCAAAATTTGTGGAATGGATTCAACACATCAACAAGTCCATTACATTTTGGAGAAAGCTAACAAAAAGTACAAGTAATGACATGATAAGATTTCAGGTTGGTGACAAGGAATGGTTGCATTTGTGGAAAGAGCGTCGCATATGCCCTCATAGGAAGCTCAGACCACTTCGATATGGGACTTACGCGATCACCAAGGATGTAGGTGAAAATGATTTCAGATTTAGTATTCCTCCTTTCCTTTGCTTACACCCAGTATTTTATGTGGAGTTGCTTCAACCATATTTCCCACATCTGTTTCACACCTTGAAGGTGGTTAAGTAATTGGATCCTATATAACTCAATCCTAAATTACTTGAGCAAGCTATGGTGGATCGGATCATAGACATCAAGAATAAGGGAACCCGCCAACAGAACATGCAACTCTATTAGGTTGTTAAAGATGGACAACTTATTCAGCAAGGCAAATGACTCACCCAAATCTAGATTCAGAAGAAGTTTCCCCATATACTACGAGAACATGATGCAATGGAGACCATTTCTTCCAAATGGGAAAGGAATTATACAATTGTGTATCAGTGGCCACCCACCTCTTCCACTAGATCAACATGGTTCTCCATCTGGGTAGGCTTTTAGGAATTTATGGGATTTTCTAGGTATTAAACTTTTGGGTTCATTTCGAGGCCCTTAATTAACCTTTTGGGAAAAAAATTTCTAGAAAGACTTTCTTGTCAGCAAAGTATTATTTCATTACTGTCTTGTTGTCCTCAATTAGAGATTTCCAAGGATTACTATGCTCACCAAACATAGCTAGTATGTGAAAGTTAAACTCCCCAGAAATTGATGTAAAATCTATGTCCCCAAATACATTTTGGCACTTTTCGTCTGACGGTTAGGTTTCTTTCCTTATTTTAAAAGTCCATATTTTTGTCCTACTGTATTACCTTTTGTGAATGAGCGTAACTGCCATCTCTCTCCCTTCAAAGAAAATGTACTACCATTCTAGCCAGTGTGTGTTCTACAGTATTCCGCTATTTTATTCATTATTATAAATTTGTTTTTTCACTTTATTATTGCGTTCTCTATTATACTTATGTGTGTGTTTTATTCCATTCCCTATACAATCCAGATCAGATTGCATATGCATTGCATAAAAAAAGAAATTTTTTGTGGGTCCACTACTTGGTTTATGACCACTTGACATAATATTTGTGGCCTTTCTAAGAATGTCTTTACAAGATTCAACCAACATACATAGTCAGCTAATGAGATATATAGAAAAAAAATGAAACGAAGGGATATTTATTACATGCATGGTAGCTAACCAACTAAGAAGAAAATCTAAAAATTAGTTGGATCATCACACGCTGCTACCAGTTGGATTTCTTATTCCCTCCATCATGTTTTGAAGCTAGTATGGTATAGATATGAATACAATCTATATTTATATCATTTACATGGGGTTCCATATCCAAACAAAGGGTAAGTTGATTCTCTGACAATACCTCCAGATGCCTTAGAAGGTCCCTTAGATCTATAATAATTGACTCCAATCAAGAAGCCTCTGTTACAAATCGAATTTTCAAAACTTGGCCATGAATATCTCCCCACTCTAACATCCGATTAGAAAATGAGGTAGATCACTAAATGATGAAATCATAGATAGTATTGAATCACATATCTTTACACAAAGAAAGATACTCTACCATAACAAATATATTATATTATAAAAATACTTAAGTTCTATTACAAGTATGTTCACCTCCTTATATAGGGTTACTTACTAAGAAAGTCGTTTCCACTTATGAATGTGGGCCATCCATACAAGAGAATAAAAGATCTATATGCACGCAACTTTGAGTGTAGTTCAGGTTAAAATACATGTCATTTTCTCACACATTTTGTATCCCCTTCCAGATACCTTACTGTTGTCAATGGGTGAAGAATGTCGTTAGACCTCAACCCTACCGAAACAAGCAATTCATGATAGATTATTTACTATCATTCATTGGCCCACACAATTCCATCTCATTTTTCCACCAAATCACAAATGACTTTAATGCTTATTTCAAACTCTACAGCTTGGATGGACTATGGATAATTATATAATAATGGCTCCTTTTTATTGACTGGAAGGATTTGTATGAAACTATCTTTGATGAAATTTATACAAGCATAATTTATGGTTGGTATGGTATGGATACACCTAGGATTCTAGTTTCACATGACTAACCTTTCCCTCCTACCTTAGGAAAGTGCTTCACACCTTCCCCTACAGAGTTGGGAAAGAGATAAATGCACCTTGGTTATTTTCTTCTCCGTTCCCTTACAGTTGGCTCAGTACCTATTTTTCAATGATATTTTATTCATTTTAGACACTTTTCCCCACACGTGTGACCTAGGTTTTGCACAGTGCACTGATCCAACAACTACCTGAGATACCAGCCCAATAGAGCAAGCCCCATTGACAACACCTACGAAGCAGGCACAGTCTTGCACGAGATATATCATAGATGGATAATCTCCAGAACCATGTTTCCACGATTGTCAAGGTATTATAGTCCCCTGGATCATAGCCAAGGAGATCAATGAAGGAAGCAAGATGGCTGGACAGAGGAGCCAGTTCTCCCTGACTGAGCACAAACATATGTCATCGCATGTGACTTGACCTTCATTTCCACCCCGCAGCTGGAACAACTTGTGCAGCACAACTGATCACATCAATCATTTCTACGACTTAAGCCAAGATTCAAAACAACAATCATACAGACCGATATATATATAGGATCATTTCATTAATGCGTTATGATCATTCATCTACAAATTGTAGGATAATAACAGAGGTTCAAGCAACATTCAACATTATATGGAAAGCAAATAGTAATCAATAACATAAACATTCACCATATCAATCATTCATTTTAAACACAAGAGATAACATGGAAACCCATCTGGGAAAAACCACCAAGGTGCTCTTCATCTGGCATGAGAAAGGATATAGCACCTTGCAGTCTACAAGATGCAGACTGATCTTGAGATCTATATTTAAGTTCATACTTATGGTTCTCATGATCCCTATCTTATTTCTCCTAATCTACTGCTACTACATATAGATCCACACACAGCCCGGATCGACTTCCCTAGCATCTACGCCACTCTAGCAGAGCTCTCCCATTGCACTAACTCTAACTGCCTCCTACATATTCCTGATTACCCTCCTCTTAGATATGTTCTCTGCAACTGTATACAAATCTCATCTATCAAACCAATTCCGTAATTATGACATACAAAAAGAAACCTTCTAACTATTAAATCTCTTCTATTTATATTATTTTACATGACCACACTGGGTCGACTTCTTACAGGCAGTCTGTTAACTGTAACCGTTAGCCTCCCCCCATGCTACAACTGTGGTGAACATCCCTTGAAACAAGGCACTAACATCCTTACTTACAATGTGCTTTCACTCATGTGGCATCCGCCAACTTAAGCCGAATTCTGCACCCACGACCGCCCTATCGCTTTCTGGTCATTTATCATTTGTGTGCTTTCTGCGCTTTCCTTTCCTACGTCGTACACCTCTCTAATTTTCCTGCGCGGGTCCTTTGGTTCCTTGGCAATATTCCCTTGTCTCCATCACATGCATGACACATCTTGTTTGGTTGTGTGCATGAGCTTATTCCCTACGGTCCTTTCTTGGGCTAATAGGCCCCCAACACTCACTTGTGGCTTTTCCTGAGCCACTAAGAAAGGGACATACCATCGGTGCCACCTGCGGAGCATTTTTTCCAAAACTATATTCCTATATATATATCTCTTTTTTTTTTCTTGCATAGTTTCTTCTGTTTCCTGGCTTGCGGATCTTGTTCCTTGGGTGATTTTTTTTTTTAGCTTAGACTTGGGCTTACACAACTTCCTCTTCATCCTGTTTGATAAGTCTATGCCCATAGGTTTGTCTGTTGTCTTGTATGGGCCTTCTTGATGGTGCTCCTCATGTCCTTCTTCATCTTCCTGTCTACCTTTATCTACATTTTGATCTTCTTCTCTTGCTTCTTATTTTAGTTCGTTTGCGCTCACCTCTATGGTTATATCTTTCTCCGCAAGTTGTTCTACACTACCAACGCTTTGCTGGAACTGGGCCAGAATAGGAGTAAGCCGTTCTATTTCCCGGCAAGCTTCATTTTCCTATTGCTCAAGTTCCTGCACTCTCTCGCTGCTAGGGTGTTCTAATGAGGTACTAGCCAGTGTGTGAGTGAAATCGTGGATACATTGTTGGACCAGCTAAATTAACTCTATTATCCTTTCAGCTTCAGCCTGTTGCTCAGTTTTTTCCTTGTTGCGCATGCTCTCCTAGTCATACAGGGTTGTTTCCTTATTGAGGAGCTCCTTAAGCTCATTGCCCCTAGTGATTTTCTCCTTCATTGGCAAATTCTTAATCTCGACCTTCAGTTCCAATATTTGTAAGTCTGCTTTTCGTGCTTTCTCAGTAAGTTTTTCTATAGTCTCATCATCAATGAGATGTTCCTATGTTGTAGCAACTACTTCCATTGCTTCTACACAGATTTTCTCGGCTTTCCTAAGCCAGGAAACTGCTTGAGTTTCCAAATGCTACCTTTGCTGCAACACTTCAGGGGGCATGCTAGGCTGTGGGTTGGTTTTCATCTCCTGGATCTGCTTCTGGAGGTCTATGGCCATCTTGGATAGCCGTCTCAATTGATGCACAGGTTCTACCTTAGTCTTTGCCTCCTCCTCTAAGAGCTACACAGCTTCCTCCTTTATTGCTTGTTCTAGCGAAGCTTGCCTTTGTCTTTTGGCTACCAGGTCTACCCACTGGTAGTTGATAACTTACTTTTTCTCCCTTGCTTTCCTAGTTGCCTTAGTTGCTTGATATGCAACTGTATTTTCTCAAATTCTAATTTCTGTGGCAACGGCTTGCTGAATAGAGTATATCTACGGCAAGGCTAACTTTGAAAAAATTAAAATTAATGTGTACAAGTTATGGATACTTTCCTTATTTTTTTCTCCTTTTTTATACAATGCCTCCATAGGCATTTCTATTCTGAGGGGCGGGATCGTTATTGGCATCGCTAAGGTGTCTTCCTGGCTTACACCATAGGTTTCATCCTACATGGTTTCTCATACTTCTGAGACAGTCTGTGAGAGTTGGTTAACCTTTGTAGTGATGGCTGCTGTCTAATTGGTTTTCCCGGTCACGAGCTTTCCCAATGTTTTCTCGATTACTTCGGCAACTGCGTCACGAAGAAGGGTCAAGTCCTCATCTGCTATGTCCCTGACATGGGGCCGATTAGCCTTCTACTTCTTGCTATGCGGGAAGCTCAATGTGTCTTCGTCTTCCCCCTCTTGCATGGGCTGCTTACCCCTTTTTTTCTTTCTCACTTAGCACTCAACTCTTCATTCGTAGTGGGGTCATCGAGGTCAGCATTGGGTAGGTCTCTCTCATCTTCTAATTTGTCTTATTGGGATCCATCCTGGTGCTCTTGCATACTGGTATTAGCACCATATTGGTTTGGGTTCTCTTGTGGATCCCCCTGTGGCACTTGTTGTCTTGCAAAAACCTCCTTATGATGGCTAAGCCATTCCTTAGGCCAATATTTGATTTCTCGGTCAATATCCGCATCCCTGTGGATGAAGAATATCGAAAGCGCCTGGTTCTTGGGGTCCCCACACGGGTGTAGGATGATGTTGTGCAGTGCTACATGGAATTAAATGAACGAATACTTCACAACTGTTGCAAGATTCAGCTGGTACTGCACGTGCACAAATTTCCAGAGCCTTTCTACCTATAGGAAGAATGTAATTATGGCAGCAGTCTTGTGCTTGTTTTCCTTATGGTCCTAGAGGTTTTGGTAAGGCTTTCCAAGAAGCTATATGGGGATATCCATATGTTGATGATCTAGTGGTGAAGCCCATACCGCAAATGAGATTAAAATTTAGAGCCAAGATAAGTGAAACTTAGATGTGGGTTGTTCCTGAGCTTCTCGTGCATCATCCATCAGTTTGTTCAAAAGGAACTAGGACCAGTTAATGTGCACACCCTGTGCACACTTTTCTTCAAGTTATAATGTTGCGGCCATGCACTCACAAGGCCTCATCTTGCGTAGGACCTTGCTACACAAGATTTTTTCTACTGCCTATACAACACTACCCTCGATGGACTTAATGAGGAAACCTTTTCCGCCACGGAGAAGCTGGTACTTCATCTTCATATCATTTTTTTCCAGCTTTTTCCCCTCATTATGTAAGTATAGGGCTAGGTCGAGTCTGTGCCGTGACAAACCTGTATGGCTGAAATCAGGTCCACCATTACCTCATATGGTTTGTTCAGCCAAAGGTAGCCACCATGGAAGCACGCGAGAAACCACTTGCCATACATTCCGACTAGCCTAGAGTGGCTGAAATGGGGCATAAGGAGCAGGTTTAATATACTGGACTGCTCTAATACATGGACATACTCTATTGTAGAGACAACGTCTACATTCGGTGGTTAACCGACTTTTATGGATGTTACAACTGATTTTACCACACATGGTGGATCACACCTTTATGGCCTTGCCTATCCCTCTGCAGACTCTTTAGACCCCGTGGACCATTTTTGTACCTTTGATGTTTCCAAGATCATCCCTAAAAACATGCATTATTTGCTATACACGACTTTTAAACCTATTCTCATGTATATATGTGTATTTGACCCTTGAACCCACGTACATCGGGATGTGTGCAAAAGACCAAATAGTTTTGGAGTTTTCCTTGATGTGGATCTAAGTCACTTTCCTCTTGGCCTTCCATATGCCTTGAGATAACTCAGATTTGACCTTCCATTACCCCATTGAAGCACTATATAAGGAACCCTTTGGATACATTAAAGGAAGAGGAATTGAAGAGTAAGAAAACTATAGTCCATTCTTTCCGGAGCTTATACTTGAGTTTGCATCCCTTTGTCCCTTGGAGCACTTTGTGTTCTT
Organism: Pseudotsuga menziesii; assembly: GCA_001517045.1. NCBI lineage: Eukaryota > Viridiplantae > Streptophyta > Pinopsida > Pinales > Pinaceae > Pseudotsuga > Pseudotsuga menziesii. The sequence goes on along the minus strand of LPNX010231140.1, from coordinate 25,995 downwards.
CCCAAGATTTCCTTTGCTTATGAGATTTCTATCGAGAGATGGAGGATTGAAGTGGTGGAGGCCCAAGTGGAGGACTCAATTTCTCCGATTCGCAGATGTGCCAACATAGGTTGTCACTATTGTAATCTCTTATTTATATTAATAGAAATATCTTTTCCTATCCAATAATGTGTATTTAAATGAGTATTGACTCCATGGATGATTTTAAATGCTTATATGTTATTGATTATATATGCTAGAGTAGGTATAACACAATTATATAACATGCTTGTCTTGTTTGTTGAATGTTGAGAGAGAAAATTATCAATACAAGTGAGAGTGGAATAGCTCAACGAGGATCTACATCAACCGTCCAAAATAAGGTATGTTTCGAGATCCTTTAGTGTTAGATGTTTGGTTTCTCTTGTATATAGGAAATGATTGATTTCTGAAATTACCCTGTCTGTTGTGGTACCCGAATCCATAGGAAGTTTTCTCTGTAACAGAATTGGTGACCATACTGGGGAGTTCCTAGTCATTTCCTTTGGGGGTTTTTATCAGCATTCAATGTTCTTGAATTGCTCGGATTTCTCTGTTTTCGAGACGGGTCTGGGGGTATGTTTGCCTGGTAGTGTTTGATAGGAGTAAATTTTGTCTCATCTTGTTTGTTTACCTTCTTTTTATCTCTTTTTCTTCATGTATGTGAGTTTTTTCTTCACACTCGCATGTACACGTGGTTTTTACTCGGATTTCTACGTATATACGCGGGTTTTCTGCACACAGTCGTGTATGCCCTAAGTTTTTCCTTTTACAGGATGATGAAGTGTTGTTGGGTGATTTTTGATGATTGCTAATTCTCCTTGGATGCTTCTAGAGTTTGTATACACCTCTGTTTCTGACCAGAGACGCTTGTTAGGTTGAATTTTTTTAAGAATGTTCTTGTAATTGCATTTTCTATTTTTGTTTTGGGATTAGTGAATTAGGTCTCTTTTACCATAGTTATTTGCATGGGTGCTGTTTGATAGTGCTTGTAGAGTCTGGGGGTGGTAGAGTCATTCTTTTGCTTTATTATCTCATTTTAATTCAAAAAATACAAAAATATTTTCTTCTTTGCATCCTTATGCATCATTGCATTTTGCATTTTGCATGGTACTTGCACTAGGTTTGCTTGGAGAAGTATTAGTCATATTTTCATATAGGAATGATTAGATTTTTCATTTGAAGGAAAATTTTTCATTTCACATAGTAGCATACCTCGTTTTTCATTTGACACAGTGCATTTGCATTGATTGTTAAGTGTGCATTTTACTTCTTGTTGCATCATAACACCATTAGTTGCACGATCATTTTCCCTTTGAGTAATAAGCCAATTAAAATCAATGCATAATAAAATGAATTACACTCTTTTCTTTTATAGGGTGCACCAACAAGATTAGGTTTTAGGGTTTTGGAATAGTTCATTGTGAGTAAATTCCCCAAGACCACTAAACGAAACATGTATGTGTTTGTCTAGGTGAGAGTGTGAAATTCCTTGGTATAATTAGTGTTTCTTAGGATCCTCCTCTTACAAGGGAGTTAAGCATGAGGCAGTGTGAGCGGTTAATCATTGGGATCACCAATAGTCATAACTAAGTAGCACCGGAGATATTTCCAAGATTGTATTCATATATGGGGGCTCTTTTAGGAGTTTTGGGCTTTGCTACCCTTCCCATATGGTCAATCCCGCTAGTGACTGTCCACCTGAGAATTGATTATATTGAGGTGACCTTAGATTCCTTACCTAGGTTATCAAGGGGGTACTTCACAGAGGTTATTCTGCAGGTGTCCTGGACAGGTAGGGGTCAGACAACATAGTCGCTACATGCATTGAAGTTGAGGGCCACTATAATTGGTTATGAACCTCTGCTTGTTGTGTATGGGAGTCTCAAGCTCTCCTAGGTGAGACATACCTACTTCATTCAGGAGCTCACATATCCTACCCTTCCTTGCTTATGATTTGGATTTACATTGTATAGGTGTATGCTTTGTGCACACTATTTTTCCTAGGGTTTGCGTAACTAGAAAGAGTCTTTTTCATTTTTTGAGTCATTGTGGATTCGGGTGTGGCACTTCGCCATTCTCGTTGTTTAGAAGGGTTTCCACCTTCCACATCTCCTCCTCCCTTGCAAGAGAGAAACAGACAGTTCGAGTGGACTACTTCTCACATTGATTCACACACAATGGGAGATCATGAGGATGAGATTCATGAGATGTCTTCTCCACCTCAAGAGCTTGGGGAGGAATATCCTACTCTTGTATATGATCCTTCACCAAAAATACCTTCACATTCTGGTTATGATCCCTCATTCACAAGTTGCTGGTATTGGTTTCCAGGCAACGAAACTCACCATGAACCCACAAGCACCAGTCATGTTAGTTGTGGCATGCCTGATATCCCTGCACATGATCCAACACATCATGCCGAATTAGAAATTGAACCTAGCACTATGCCTGAGGGCACTCCTATTTCTTTCCGTGTGGAGAGATTTGGGAGCACTAGTCACATTGCACCTTCCATATCGGTGGTGGAAGATACCTCACATGCCCGTCCTAGACCTAATGTTAGTAGTCATATGCAGATACCATAACCAAGACAAGTGACCATAGCGAATACCACTTACATCCCTTCACATGTCCCTTTGTCCTCAATTCCTACTCCTTCGAATGCATTTTTGACAACCCTTCCTCCCCTGCATTCACGTGGTCATTCGGGTCGAAATGTTGCTACTAGTCAGGTTCGTACTGCGACTGTTCACATAGTAGTATCTTAGAGTCAAGTATCTCATGTTGTCTCAAGAGGTCATATTCCTATTTCTGGATCGTCTTACGGTCCATCGCAAGGAGTTCCCCATATCCCTACTTATGGAGCTTTGTTGATTGCATGGGCAGACCCGGGTTTACTATAATTAATCAACAACACCCAAAACTCACCGGCCCTTTCGGCGACAGACCACGAAGCGATCTGAAGTCTCACCCGAAGTGAATCTCATGGGTTGGCCAAGACTCAAGTGTCTTGGACCAGGTTCTGCACATCCTACTTCTTCTTTCTTACTCCTGCGCGCCACTAGATCAACTAGCTCCACGCATCGCACGTCCCCTTCTGCTCACAGGACTTCTTACCCGTGCGATGCTTAACCCCGCGCAAGTCGCATGATTTCCTCTCGCGTCGCACAACTTCCACTTACTCACAATATTCCCAACCTTACCGCATCTCTGCACATCGTGGAACACCCATCCTTTCCTCAACGCTAAGCCCTCAGCTCGCAGTATCATGCACCGCAGCTCCTCTGCCAATGCGATACCGCCTCTCTGCGATATCTTACCACTACGACTTTGAGCTCTTAACGTTGACTGTGCCAATGTGTGAAACCCTACTTCTCAGAAGTATATTGTGAGTAACTGGTCATTAGAGACAGACGTAAAGGAGTCTTTAAACAGCCTACTAAAATACTTCAACTTATCTTTATCTTCTTGTATTATCATGAGCTGATCAATACATACATTCACCTACTGCAACTAACATTACATGCATAATAACCAGTAACCATAAGCAAATACAATCACATTCATACAACACATAACACGCAGATTTAACATGGTTCACCCCCGGGATGGGAGCTACGTCCACTAAACTATGCTTCTATTATATATCTTGAGGGAAGTTAGCACAGTTTGTTGCACTACATATATAGCGTGAGGTCTCTTCTAGACCTCTGGTCTATCTCTATGTTGCCTTTCTTTCAATATATCCTTCCCTCTCTGTTTTCTTTATGAATGGTTACATACAGACTCAAATGACTCACAGACAACTAGGTGTCTGGATCGTTACAACGCAGTCTGTCTGACTGATTCCTGAGTCTACAAAACTATCAACTGACCAACTATCTAACTGGCTGATTAGCTAACCCTTTACAATACAAAAATGCAAGTTTTTATAGGCAGCCCGAAGGTCGTGCCATTACAACACTATGGGCCTGTCCCAACAGTAAACCCATACCCTAAATAGTGACAGTCGGTCCTCTCTGTCCTTGAGGTAGCCGCTTCCCATCACACTGCAGCTCTCTGTAGTCTTCCATGCTTCCCGGCACTGACCATGGGTACTATGCACCGCTTCTCTTTCTGTCCTTTGTCTTCAATGCTTGAGCCTCGTTGCTCCTTCTTCTTTATGAGGGTCGCTGAGCCCTCCTGTCTTCCGCCGCTGCCTTCAATGCAGTGGTTGAGCTTTCTTCTCTCGGTCGCTCAGGTACCGTTGCCTTCTTGACTTTTCTATCCCAAAAGTCATGGTTTCCGGCTCTGCTCTCCAGCTGGAAACGTGTTACGCCGTCGTAGCTCTGCCCTGTCCTTTTTCCGCCAAAATTAGTAG
>LPNX010231079.1:3329-26542 GCA_001517045.1 Pseudotsuga menziesii | reverse complement strand
TGAATGAATTTTAGTGCTCAAGGGATCAATCCCTATAATTTAGGAACCCACTTAGAGTTCCATTAGCAATTTCCAATAGTTGACTCCATTAGCTATTCAATTATGTCCAATTATTCTTTGATTTCCATCAGTTAGATCAATCCCAGTGTCTCTAGCTCCGGTTTCGATGATTCAAGGGAAGTAGGGAGCATTTGTTCACCTAAACTCTTCAATTAACTAATTGTATACTAAGTTAGTCATCCATAGTTTCATTGGTGAGTTCTAGTGGTGATTTTCACACACTAAGTTAGCTCTTGAGTCAGTCCAGGTTGGTAGATTAAACTGGCTCTTTGGAATTCAAAATTATCCTATATGTATAGCCATTTTATTACATATTATTTACGAAATAGGAGGATTAATACTGATTAATGGACACTCGCATGAAGTTGGTTCCAATTTTGAGTGCCACTTTAGAAATCGAAAACACACTTACGAAATATAAATATATAACACATATGAGTTATTGATGGTACATTTGGAAAACCTGATCCCAAAGATGAGGATAAGGTTAGTTAATCAATATCGCATATGCATTTTTTTCTGGTTTTACAAATTGCAAGTGCGATTTGTAAAACCAAAAAAAAAACAAAGTCCGTGGGTCTCATTTTCTTATTTGCATAGTGAAGGTGATATCAGGACAGCGAAAAACCACAGCTGCTAAAACTCAGACCAGCGTTTTGTGTTAGAGGCTTTGGAGGTGCCTTTGAAGGGTAGTTTGCAAGGACAATTCAGAACTTGGCTCCAATGGAAGGTAAGTACTCATATCATCCACAATTGTTTTCAATATTTATTTATTTTTGTTAATTTCATAGTTTTTATATTTGTTAAAATGAATTTAATAAAAAAAAATTGAATTAAATCAAAGAATGATATATTAAAACAATTTGTAATTTGTTGTTTTAATCTTAACATATAACAAAATTTTTGAAAATACTGTGAAAAATGAACCCACTAATAACCAAGAACCAAACTCAAACAAGGAGGGGGAACAAGACCAGAATTCACAGATTCTGGCTCGTTTGGGTGCATTGAGGCACCTTAGCTCATCATTTAGAGCGGGGGACCATTTGAGACAATCATTAGATGAGGCATTGGACACCATAACAAACACAATTTATAATGCCCAAGGAGCTCTGTATAACATTAGCTCATACAGAGAATCCATGAGACAATACTATTTTGATGTTTTGAGCTATAAAGACATCAAAAAAATATATATAACCAAAGACCAATTGTTTTCATTATTTCAGGACCCTGGCACCAGATTGTCCCACCCTCCAGTCAAGCACACATTTCCATAGACTGGTGTGTGGAACCAAATTTGAAAGAACATTGGATGGATTGCAGGTACATGGTATTATATGAAGACCCTCATGGGAATAAAGACATCCCTTTCTATTTCTCGAGGATATTGTATGAATAATTTATATTGGGGAAACATGTTAACTATTTTGATATTTTAGAGTTCAAGGGTGTGGGCCATGGGATTCCCCAAGATAGGGAAGGGGCTAGGACTGATCCTAACCGAGTGCCACACCCTCCATGCACACCAAAACCCCCTTAGGTATATCCTCCTGTGGTTCCTATCATTGATGATACATAGGAGGCCTTATTCAACTTAGTAGATACATTGCCTCATCATGGGATTATTGTCCAAGGAAATGTAGGCCAAGGGGTTGGCACTTCTAAGGCTAGACCATCCCACACTAAGGATCGACATACTACATCTCCAAACCGTACTAGAGGTACAGATCGCACGGGAGGCACTAGGGGTTCATAGCATCATGTTATTGGACACCCTTACACAACGTGTGGAGGTATATGTTATGGCCCTGCTTCAGAGTTCCTGGATAATGGATTACTTCGATATGCAAGTAAAACTCATTCTTTTCATATTATATTTTGTTTTATATCACAATTTTAAATTGTTTCATAATTTATTTCTATTTAATTATATAAAAAATTATGTGAACAAGTATACAAGTGGTGTCCCATCACACCCCAGATTCACATAGTACGACCATTGATGTTGATAACATTGATGCAGTAGTCAATGTTGCATATGGTTTTGGTGCTTCACCATTAGCTTTAAGAACTTTACTTTTTAATTCTTCATCGTTATTTACATATTTATAGTAGATATTGCAACATTCAATACATCTTAATCTGGATACAATATGTTTTATGTAGGGTGGGTAGGATGAGTTTGTGGAATCCCAGCCAAGTCCCTCGCATGTAGAGGAATATTCCCATACACAGGTACTATTTTAATTATGTTTTTAATTATGCTTTTAATAATTCAACATTAATGCTTTTAATTATTAAAAATTTTCTAGTTGTATGTTTATGATTTGTTACATAGCATGATATCTATGGTAGCAGAATGATGTTTGTGATTGGGGACCCACCTATTCCCCCCCCCATGTACATGTATGTTTCATTTTCTTTGAAAAATTCATTTTTTGTCCATCTTGTATATGTCTCGTTTTCTTTGTATTATCTGACATTGACATATGTTACTTTATGTAGGCATCTATTGAGGAAATGGTGCTTGAAGAGCACCAAATCTAGGTTTTGGGTGACCCACCTCTCTCCCCCCTAGGTACATGTATGTGTCGCTTTCTTTGAAAACATAATTTTCCTTCCATGTAGTATATGTCTCGTTTTATTTGTATTTGTTGACATTGAAATATGCTACTTTATGCAGGAATCTACTGAGCTAGTGGTACCTGAAGAGCACCAAATCCAAGTTGCTGGTGAACCACTTCTCCCCCACTAGATACATGTATGTTTCATTTTCTTTGAAAACATCATTTTTCGTCCATGTAGTATATATGTCTCATTTTATTTTTATCATCTAGCATTGACATATGTTACTTTAAGCATACTTCTAGTGAGGCAATGGTGCTTAAAGAGCACCAAATCGAAATTGAGGCTAACCCACCTCTGACCCACCAGTAGGTACGTTTATGTCTCTCTTTCTTTTAATTGTGCTTTTAATGATTGAACATGTAATTTTTTAATTATTTGAAATTTTCTAATTGTATATTTATCCTTTTGTACATAGGAACATGATTTTGACTATGTTGTCCAGCAAGTGACCTTCTTCGCTAATGCATGTAGAAATCCTTTTATCCCATTAAAAGTTGTTCGAACCACTAGTTACACACCTCTTCACGTCCCCCTGGTATATTTATATATTGCTTATCTTGCTTATATTTCCTTTTGTACATGCAAGTATCTTTTTCCTTATTACCCCCATTGATATGCTAACATTGACATCTATATTATTTTATGAAGCTTGATAGTGAGCAAGTGGTTATTGAAGAGCACCTAATCAGGGTCATCACTCACCCACCTATCCACCCTCCCTCCCCCCCGAAGGTACATGTATGTCTCTCTTTATTTGAAAACATCATTCTCCCTCAATGTAGTATAGTTTTATTTGGAAATGCAAGTATGTTTTTTTGTGCACCCATTGATTTTTTGACATTAACATATATATTATTTTATGCACCTTGATAGTGAGTGAGTGGTTATTGAAGAGCACCCAATCGAGGTCGTCACTCACCCCATCTCTCCCCGCCCCCCTCAAGGTACATATATGTCTCGCTTTCTTGAAAAAGTCATCGTCCCTCCATGTACTATGGTTTTATTTGGAAATGCAAGTATGTTTTTTAGTGCACCCATTGATTTTTTGACATTCACACACACACACACACACACACACACACACACACACACACACACACACACATATATATATGCAGCTTGATAGTGAGCAATTCGAGTTTGAAGAGCACCCAATCGAGGTCGCTGCTAGTGAGGCACCATGACCCACCATAACTTACTCACGTACAGTAAGTAAAAATGTAATATTGGTTTGGAATTTGAACAAATGTATATAGAATTTTTATAGGTTGATAATATAATTTTGGTTTGTCTGGAGTCTCCGATAATGTGACCTATATTGCTTGTTCAGCGTTGGGGATAACTATTGAGCATCCGGAAAAGAAAGCTATACCTCTCAGAAGACATTGACAATGGCAGTGAAAGGGGGGATAAATAAAATGAATGTATAGGGGGGATGTACATACATGTAACTTTTTGTTTGTATACACACACATGTACACTTTGATCCACTATTTTGTATTATGCTCATGTGGCATGCTAATTTTTGTAACATTATTTGTCTACATATATAATATAAAGAAAGGTTCAAATTTATCATATATAGTTGACTTGATTTTGGAACATGATATGTGTGGTTCACCTATGTGATAGTATGATATGTGTGGTTCATTTATGTGATATTAAGATATTATAGACCTTATCATGACATATCATACTGACTATTTGAATATTTCCAATAATTCAAGGAATAATTTATGACTCATCCAACTAAGATCAAGTAACCATTAAGTAATTCATGGGAGATAACCAGTAGACACCATAACCATAACCATACCATACAACTACCTCAATTCAACTATCATCAACATTTTAACTATATGGCTATCCTCAAATTTTTAACATCATAACCATACCATACACTACCTAAATTCCATACACTAACATCACAACATCAAAGCCATATCACTAATACCATAACATACTAATATACCATACCATACCCTACAATACTAACATACCATACCATACTAATATACCATATCATATCATACCCTACAATACCCTATGATACTAACATCATACCATAATAACATACCATACCATACTAATATACCATACCATACCCTACAATACCCTATGATACTAACATCATACCATGCTAACATACCATACCATACATAGCATGCAATTTGCAGTTCATTAAAGCCTAGCTGGTTTTCAATTTGTACATGTACATATGTTTCTAGTTCCATCTCATAACTTGTACAGAGGTCACAAAACCCTAGTTCCATTTCATAACTTCTAAACCCTAGTTATAGCATGCAATTTGTAGTTCATTACACCCTAGTTGGTTTTTAATTTGTACATGTACATGTGTTTCTAGTTCCATCTCATAACTTGTAAAGAGGTCACAAAACCCTAGTTCCATATCATAGCTTCTCAACCCTAGTTCTAGCATGCAATTTGCAGTTCATGAAACCCTAGTTGTTTTTAATTTGTACATCTACATGTGTTTCTAGTTCCATCTCATAAGTTGTAAAGAGGTCACAAAAACCTAGTTCCATATCATAACTTCTCAACCCTAGTTCTAACATGAAATTGTAGTTCATGAAACCCTAGTTGATTTTCAATTTGTACTATGTACATGTGTTTCTAGTTCCATCTCATAACTTGTAAAGAGGTCACAAAACCCTAGTTCCATCTCTTCACTTCTCAACCCTTGTTATAGCATGAAATTATAGTTCATGAAACCCTAGTTGGTTTTCAATTTGCACATGTACATGTGTTTCTACTTCCATCTCATAACTTCTCAACCCTTGTTATACCATGCAATTTGTAGTTCATGAAACCCTAGTTCATTTTCAATTTGTACATGTACATGTTTGATCTTATAACTTGTAACCCTAGTTCCATCCCATAACTTATCATAAAACCAATCTAATGATATAAACCTAAAGAGGTCATATAAACCTTAGTCCATTTTGCTTGTTATTCATGTACATGTGTTTCAAATTATAAGTCATGCATGCATGTGAACTTCCACTTGTGATCCATGTTCAACCCTATTCATTTTGTTTCATGTATGTCCATAGACTAGGTATATGACTTTTTGGTTTCTACTTAAATGATACTAACCAATCTAATTTGATCTTCAAACATAAAGAGGTCATAAAACCCTAGTTTGTAGTTACATGTCTCAATTTGTGAACTCTACTTTTATTATGCAGATTGTTTCCTTATAGTTTAGTATGAGAATAATATATCTTGTGAACCCTACCAACATAGGCACGGTCGAGGGTTTTGCAGAGTTGACCCACCAATGATAGAGTTGCATTGAAGGAAACTGAGCAAAACCCTAGTTTACGAAATCAAAGCACAATGAAATCATTGGGCCTTGAAAACACGAGATAGAGGGACACCTAGAGGTAATCACATGCCAAGAGACCAACGAAGTCGATGGTTCTTCAATCCGACCTCCAGTTTCTGAGCTCTGTCTAGTTGAAAGTTGCATGAAAATGTCATGCACATACACTTGGTGATTTTCAGTCTGAGAGCGAAAATTGCATGTCGTTGGCTCCTGCATGTATGGGAAAGGTCGATATGGGAACCCTACAAACACAACCACGGTCTAGGGTTTTCCTGCATTGACCCACCAATTCTAGAGTTGCAAGAGTTGACCCAACAATTTAATTAAATGTACATTAATATAAAAAACATAAAAAAAAAGTAAATTTCAATAACTCGAAAGCATGTTATTTTCCAATTTTTATTTGTTGGTGTCTAAAGACACTAGGTTGTTCTTGGTGCCTCCAATGTGCCATAGATGGTGTTTGTATCCTAGGCACATGAAATGCTAAACATTAGTACTGTCATAAGAAAATAAAGAGAACCCAATGAAAATGTGTAAACATGATTTATAGATAAATCTGAATAATATTATGTTTGTGAATGGTATCCGTCAATCACATGTTTATTACATTGGGAATAAACTAAGGCTAAATAATTGAAATTTTGCTTTAGCATGCACTTTAAAGGATAAATAATGCACTTGACAATCTAGCCACACTTTGCAATCTAGAAACACCTCACAATGTGCTCACTCGAGTAGGCCATCTAGATCATCTCTACTCCCTATGGTGTCCATCAATATTTCATGCTCTATATGAGGTAGAAAATATCATACACGTGACCTATTTTTTCACAAAAGTGTGTGCAACTTGATGTTTATACCAACTACTAGGTTGGTGAAGTGGTATACAATAGCTCCTAGTCTATAATCCTGATATACATACACACCCTTCCTTTTTTATTGTATTGTTAGTGTCAAGTACTCCCCTTTTACAACCATTGACCTATTTGGGAATTCAATATTTTCATCATCTCTAATAGGTTCGAGAATGGCTTGTTTCCCCTCTAAGCAACATGCCAACCAATATTCAAAATCTCATTCAGTATTTTATGGGGAAACCACTGCATATATCTGACTTGTGAAAGGAAATAGGTCGAGTTAACAATACATAAATTAAATTTATAATTTAGGTACTACTAATTTACTTTTTTGTACCTGCTTGTATGAGATCTGATATGTGATCATAGTCTATAGAAATGTGTGTCTAATAATATTCCAAATGATCTATTTCATTAACCCCCTTGAAATCAATTCCAAGTGTCACTTTATCCCATGTATCAACTGTATCTGTATAGTCACAATCATCCCATTTATCAATGCTATAGGAACTGCAAAAGAAATCCTTCAATCCTGTCCAAATTTGTAGGGCTGAGTTGTCTAAGCTTCTAATTGAATGAAACTGTCGAGTTCCATGCACTGTTTTCATCCGATGTGTATGGGATCGTTCCACATTGGTCACCTGCCATAATATTCTTTGCGCTAGGTGTTTCCTTGTCGTTTGTTCTCCCATGATAGATGCACACCATTTCACTATAGATACAGTGTCTTGAAGGTGAGCAACTATAAACTTCATCTCTTCCCTTCGAAGGGCAATTCTTATGCATGCACTAGCACCATCGTGCTCTCCTTTTCCATGACCAGTTTCAAATTAGTTCCATATGTTAGGCACCTTGTATTTTATGTGCAACAAGCACAACCATTGAAATACACATGCATTCTTGAACTATCCAGCACAACCATCTGACCAAATTAAATGACCATAAAATGGTATATCGATATCTATCACATGATCATAGAATAATTTAAAGAAATGTTGCACATAATGGATGTCATGGGCCCGATCGTTACTTATGTGGAAGTGACTTTCTTTGAGTATCACACATTTCTCTTCATTACTATCTGGCCCATGTCGATACATGATATGGACCATTATGCGCACCTACTCTGAGTGATAGTATTGACTTTGTATTTCATTTTGTGGTTGCAGGGTGTAATTTTCCACAAATTCAACCACTAATAGTATTTTTTCGAGAGGGAAGGTGTCCCAACATATTTTGAATCGCTCATCTTACCACCGTGCCATATCGACATGTTGAATGTGCTGTTGGATCTTTCCATGAAACTATGAAATAAAATCACATACTTGAACCTAGTGTAATAAATAAACAGTGTTAACAAACAACATAAAAATACGTACATGTAGTCACCAACTTAATGTACATGAAGTTACCAATTTAATATTCCTTCTTTCTTTTCCATCATGTAGCTGATATGTCTCGTACTCATAGTTCTGCTTCTCAACAATTGCATTCCCGAATTCTTGATATTCACTCTCATGGATACAATAAAACCATAATGATATCCCTCCACAAATGTTGAAAGAACCCTCTACACATTGATTTAAGTAATGTGTCTTCCCATCTTGCCTTAGACACATCATGCTATGGATGAAATCTCTGGATGACATTGGCGGTATTGTACTTGAGCATTCTTGCACATGGTTAGGATGCAAAAAATTACATATATGTGCAAATGTATGATAACATAAATCAAACTCTATGTGGTATCTACAACAACAAATGTTCTGGATGGTATTGATTCTAACATACCAAGGCTTCCATTTTTCAAAATATCTTTTCCTGAGCCTTAGCTCTGCATGGGAAAATTTAAACATCTCAAACAATTGAGTTTGTGTCATGTCAAGATAATGTTTAACATGAGGCTCATTATTTATAGAAAACCTACAATTTTTTAACACATCCTTTGTGTTAGAAGAAGGCCTAATGTTATCATGCCAAAACGTGTGCACTAGTCCCTCCACTGCTTCAACTAACTTCATGTATTTGCGGGGAAACCTACTGCTAAATTCGCATAATGTCTCCATTTGTCCCTCTACATCAAGGTTGTGTCTTCTTACTGAATATTTTTTAAGTGTATTTGGATGTAAAGGCACAATTTGTGATGTGCATTTTAGTAAACGACATTTTATTGTGGATCTACATACAATTGATTTAGCCAATATGCGGCGAGCCACATTAAAGTCCTGTGAATGTGTTTGTTTACCAATCGATGTGAATGTAGCAGTAAGAGATTTAATAATGTGATTACATGATTCAATATTCTTCAATGTTCTTATGCCTAAATTTCTTCTAACAGTTTCCATATTTCTATATTTAAGCAAAGCTAAAAACCATTGGCATTTACTGGCTTCGAATTTGTTATCAAAATATTGTTTCATTATTTGAGAACAATGATGAAGGATAGTGCGTTTAGCCACCTTACCTTCCATGTAAGTCAATTTTCTCTCATCCACTTGTATGCATTTAGGAGTTCTTTTTCCTTTTGATGCAAGATTTCTTCCCATTTGAAATGCTGGAGTGATGTTTACATCCACTATTGGCTGACAACTTTGATTAGGAGATCGAACCACCTGGCATGGTTGTTCCCAAGTCACATTTTCATTGCGAGCAACATAATTATTGAACTCTTCACAAGATTGTATGTTTAATAATGGATCAATAATATCATCTCCCTTATAACACGCTTCCTTTAATGTTGCAATATCTTCCTCATCCTCTACGTTAGGAATTTGTTGAGAGGGAATGGGAACTATTTGCTCATCCAATAAATGCTGACGATTTCTTGAATCTTCCCTTTTTTCTTTTTATTCTCAGCTTCTTCTAGTATAATCACCTTCCTTGCTGACTTTCGACCTCTATTACGTACATTCCCCATTGAAATCCACCCAAACTTGTACAAAAACCTATGGATTTATGTAAGTAATTATTAAATTGCAGGTTGAACAATTCTCTATGTGCGGATTTAGAAAAATTATGTCTTTTGCTATAATAAACCTAGCCCATAGCATGCAACACAACATTTTTTATATAACACATATCGCATATGCGATATAATGCATGTCCATTTTATTGCAGATGCGCTATATCGCATATGCGATATGGATACTGCTTTTTACTTAACGGGAATTTTGTATTACGTGATTGCCAAATTGCATATGTGATATATCGCATATGCGATTTCGTACATATCAAATATTAAACTTGACTTATCCATGCTTGGATACTAGTTACCCATTCACAGGCTACCATATATATATGTTTATTTTTAATTTTGAACGACTGCCATAGAATCAATCTCTACAATCCTAGTGCATAGATGAAAAAACATAGGTGGTATTCCACCCCAAATCTCAAATAAAAATGTCTATGGACTTAAATATGTTAAACATCTATAACCTTATAATGGATCCCATACCAATGGTTAAGACCTCCATACCTATCCTTGGACCATGGTAATGTCTATAGAACTATCTCTTGTCTGAAAATAATCATAATGGTTCCTATATGACCATGGTCAACACCTCCTGAACAATCTTTAGTGCATAAAATAGACTAATGGCACATATATCCCATATTAAGGCTAAATATCCCCTTTAAAGGGAATGTGTAGTCGTTTAAGACTTGTTTATGTTACACTATTGTCCCATTACCATGGTTAAGACCCTGACACCCATCCTTAGCGCACAAAACCGCATAATGACACCCATATCCCACTAAAGGCAAAATATTCCGTCTATAAGGCATGTGTGTTGATTTAGGGACTTATTGTCTACTCTTCCATGACTATAGTAAATGTCCATAGACCCATCCCTCCCATCCAAAAACATATAATGGCACCCTTATCCCATTATAATACCATTTAGAATCCCAATATTCCATCCAAACAGTCTATGGGGTGGCTCATGGCCCAACATTACATTGGTTAATAGGGGGGGAAGTCAAAGCAGGGAGAGGAAGCTATAGATGGAATCATGGGAGGGAGGGATAGGTAGGGACATATATGGGGGGGATGGATATGGGAGAGATATGGGGGGGTGGGGGGGGGATGGAGGGAGGACAAATATAAAGGGAAGGGATTGGTGGGAGGGGAGTAAATATAAGTGGGAGGGAGATCCCTGGGGTCTTAGACATTGTCAAGGCATGAAACCTCTATTTTAGGACCTAAATGAAGCTTCTATGAATCTACAACCACCAATAACACCTTAATCTACCATATGTTACCTATTGAGGACACTCTTAGCTTTGTGTGTGGGAATTGACACAATTAGGTTGTTTTAATCACTAACGATGGGTTTAGAGACCTTTAACATGGTTGAGCGATCATGAAACCTAGGTTGTAGACACTGAAGAAAGCTTGCATGGAACCAAAGGAAAGAATAATGTATCAAGCCACCACACATGACCTATCTGGGGGGTTTTTCTCCTTAGATTGGGTATATGCGATTGATTGGTGATTTTTTTAGAGTAGTTTTGGGTCTCAAGGCCATATGCATGGAAATGGGAGGAAAACCAAGCCTTCAGGCCTAAATGTGTCCCTTATTCATTGAATTTCAATAAGTACACTTCAAACTACCACAAAGGACCTATTGATGGTATCCCTACCCAAAAAATGGGGATAATCATGCCATTGAGAGGCTTTAAATAGTAGACATGGTTCTCAAGGCCTTACACATGGTTGGTAAAGTAAACCCAAGCCTTAGTCCATAAAGGAATATTATATCGATCCAAGGCCTAAAATGATACCTCAAATCACCTCACATGACTTACAAGCACTAGGAATCCATGAACATGAAAAACAACTCAAATGACCAGCCATGACCTCTTGAAGTTACGCTTTCCTTTGAGTGGTGACATGGATTCCATTAGAAGGTTTTGGATAGTATCTATGAATCCATGGGTCTTGGACATTGTTAAGGTAGGAAACCTAGGCCTTGTACCATAAAGAAAAATTCTTAGAATATAGTTTTAAGAATGAAATTTGATCCACCATACATGACCTCATGAGCATATCCTAGACATAGTTGTGGGAGAAACCCTTAACCGTTCTCGAGCACAATGTATACATCATGGAGCATCAACATAGTTGAGAGATGACACCTTGGCCTTAGGCCCTAAAAGATTCTCTTGTGTTTCCATGGAAAAAAATAATGCTTCTAAACAACATAAATGGTCTCGCAATAGTGGATGCGTTGGTACCATTAGGAATAATTTAGAGCTAGATATGAGTTTCGAGCCTTAGAGAAAGGTTAGGAAATTAAACTCAATCATTAAGTCTAAAAAGAATCTTCTATGTCTTAAGTGTCATGAACAAGCTCCATGGAAAATCACATTGAAGCTCCAATAATTTGACCTCATTATCCACAACCATTCACAAATTTTAGGCTAAGTGTCATCCTTTTGCCACACTAAACCGCTTTGGAGGGGCTAATAATTACGATGATCTTTTCATTTTAGATGGGGTTTCTCCCAAATACTATCCACTTGGTATTTACTCTTTTTTACTCTCGTACCTTGCTAGTTAATAAAAAACGCATATGCGATCTGAATCACATATGTGATATGAATAAGGTATAATGCATATGCATGTTTTTAAAATTTAAACTCTCGATGGGAATAAGGTTGGGCATTATGTTTAGAATTAGCTACGAACTACCGAACCTATTGGCTAGGACAGTTAAACTAGGGCTATTGCCTACCTTTTAGAATTCTATCAATATGCTCAGTGTCGATGGCGTGTTTTTCTTTCACAAACACAATATTTTTTATGAAAATTTAGAATATTGTAGAGTATGATCTTACAATTCTGAATATGTATTTTTTTCCTTCAAATGTATGTTTAAATTATTTATTAATTTTTCTAAATGACACCTGTTAGTTTTTGAAAATAGATACATCGATTTTTTTTTATATAACTTTTGATTGCCTTCACCATTTTCCAAGAAAAATATATGGTGCACTAGAAGAGAGCAAGCTCTACAATATTATATATATAAATCAAATATTTCATTAATTTTTTCCTCTAAAGTGTTGCACCCACACAGATCATTTTCATTTCGATATTTTCTGACTTCAATAAATAATAAAAAATAAAAAATAAAAAATAAATCATGAAAATTTATGAAGAATTTTCATTTGGTTTGGAATTTGAACAAATGTATATAGAATTTTTATAGGTTGATAATCTAATTTTCGTTTGTCTACAGTCTCTGATAATGTGACCTATCTTGCTTGTTCAGCATTGGGGATAACTATTGAGCAGCCAGAAAATAAATCTATACCTCTCAGATGACATTGACAGTGGCAGTGAAAGGGGGGATAAATAGAATGAATCTATAGGGGGGATGTACGTACATGTAAATTTTTGCTTGTATACACATGCATGTACACTTTGATCCACTATTTTTTATTATGCTCATGTGGCATGCCAATTTTTGTAACATTATTTGTCTACATATATAATATAAAGAAAGGTTCAAATTTATCATATATAGTTGACTTGATTTTGGAACATGATATGTGTGGTTCACCTATGTGATAGTATGATATGTGTGGTTCACTTATGTTATATTAAGATATTATAGACCTTATCATGACATATCATACTGACTATTTGAATATTTCCAATAATTCAAGGAAGAATTTATGACTCATCCAACTAAGATCAAGTAACCATTAAGTAATTCATGGGAGATAACCACTAGACACCATAACCATAACCATACCATACAACTACCTAAATTCAACTATCATCAACATTTTAACTTTATGGCTATCCTCAAAATTTTAATATCATAACCATACCATACACTACCTAAATTCCATACACTAACATCACAACATCATAGCCATATCACTAATATCATAACATACTAATATACCATATCATACCCTAAAATACTAACATACCATACCATACTAATATACCATATCATATCATACCCTACAATACCCTATGATACTAACATCATACCATACTAACACACCATACCATACTAATATACCATACCATACCCTACAATACCCTATGATACTAACATCATACCATACTAACCTACCATACCATACATAGCATGCAATTTGCAGTTCATTAAAGCCTAGATGGTTTTCAATTTGTACATGTACATATGTTTCTAGTTCCATCTCATAACTTGTACAGAGGTCACAAAACCCTAGTTCCATTTCATAACTTTTAAACCCTAGTTATAGCATGCAATTTGCAGTTCATTACACCCTAGTTGGTTTTTAATTTGTACATATACATGTGTTTCTAGTTCCATCTCATAACTTGTAAAGAGGTCACAAAACCCTAGTTCCATATCATAACTTTTCAACCCTAGTTCTAGCATGCAATTTGCAGTTCATGAAACCCTAGTTGTTTTTAATTTGTACATCTACATGTGTTTCTAGTTCCATCTCATAAGTTGTAAAGAGGTCACAAAAACCTAGTTCCATATCATAACTTCTCAACCCTTGTTCTAACATGAAATTGTAGTTAATGAAACCCTAGTTGATTTTCAATTTGTACTATGTACATGTGTTTCTAGTTCCATCTCATAACTTGTAAAGAGGTCACAAAACCCTAGTTCCATCTCATCACTTCTCAACCCTTGTTATAGCATGAAATTATAGTTCATGAAACCCAAGTTGGTTTTCAATTTGCACATGTACATGTGTTTCTACTTCCATCTCATAACTTCTCAACCCTTGTTATACCATGCAATTTGTAGTTCATGAAACCCTAGTTGGTTTTCAATTTGTACATGTACATGTTTGATCTCATAGCTTGTAACCCTATTTCCGTCTCATAACTTCTCATAAAACCAATCTAATGATATAAACCTAAAGAGGTCATATAAACCTTAGTCCATTTTGCTTGTTATTCATGTACATGTGTTTCAAATTATAAGTCATGCATGCATGTGAACTTCCACTTGTGATCCATGTTCAACCCTATTCATTTCGTTTCATGTATGTCCATAGACTAGGTATATGACTTTTTGGTTTCTACTTAAATGATACTAACCAATCTAATTTTATCTTCAAACATAAAGAGGTCATAAAACCCTAGTTTGTAGTTACATGTCTCAATTTGTGAACTCTACTTTTATTATGCAGATTGTTGCCTTATAGTTTAGTATGAGAATAATATATCTTGTGAACCCTACCAACATAGACACGGTCTAGGGTTTTGTAGAGTTGAACCACCAATGATAGAGTTGCATTAAAGGAAACTGAGCAAAACTCTAGTTTACGAAATCAATGCACAATGAAGTCATTGGGCCTTGAAAACATGAGACGGAGGGCCACCTAGAGGTAATCACATGCCAAGAGACCAACGAAGTCGACGGTTCTTCAATCCGACCTCCAATTTCCGAGCTATGTCTAGTTGAAAGTTGCATGAAAATGTCATGCACTGACACTTGGTGATTTTTAGTCTGAGAGCGAAAATTGCATGTCATTGGCTCCTGCATGTATGGGAAAGGTCGATATGGGAACCCTAACAACAAAACCATGATCTAGGGTTTTCATGCATTGACACACCAATTCTAGAGTTGCAAGAGTTGACCCAACAATGTAATTAAATGTACATTAATATAAAAAACATAAAAACAAGTAAATTTCAACAACTCGAAAGCATGTTATTTTCCAATTTTTATTTGTTGGTGTCTAAAGACACCAGGTTGTTCTTGGTGCCTCCAATGTGCCATATATGGTGTTTGTATCCTAGGCACATGAAATGCTAAACATTAGTACTCTCATTAGAAAATAAGAGAACCCAATGAAAATGTGCAAACATGATTTATAGATAACTCTGAATAATATTATGTCTGTGAATGGTATCCATCAATCACATGTTTATTACATTGGGAATAAACTAAGGCTAAATAATTGAAATTTTGCTTTATCATGCACTTTAAAGGCTAAATAATGCACTTGGAAATCTAGCCACACTTTGCAATCCAGAAACACCTCACAATGTGCTCACTTGAGTAGGCCATCTGGATCATCTCTACTCCCTATGGTGTCCATCAATATTTCATGCTCTATATGAGGTAGCAAATATCATACACGTGACCTATTTTTTCACAAAAGTGTGTGCAACTTGATCTTTATACCAACTACTAGGTTGGTGAAGTGGTATACAATAGCTCCTGGTCTATAATCCTGATATACATACACACCCTTCCTTTTTTGTTGTATTGCTAGTGTCAAGTACTCCCCTTTCACAACCATTGACCTATTTGGGAATTCAATATTTTCATCATTTGTAATAGGTTTGAGAATAGTTTGTTTCCCCTCTAAGCAACATGCCAACCAATAGTCAAAATCTCATTCAGTATTTTATGGGGAAACCACTGCATATGTCTGACCTGTGAAAGGAAATAGGTCGAGTTAACAATACATAAATTAAATTTATAATTTAGGTACTACTAATTTACTTTTTTGTACCTGCTTGTATGAGATCTGATATGTGATCATAGTCTATAGAAATGTGTGTCTGATAATCTTCCAAATGATCTATTTCATTAACCCCCTTGAAATCAGTTCCAAGTGTCACTCGATCCCATGTATCAACTGTATCTGTATAGTCACAATCATCCCATTTATTGATGCTACAGGAATTGCAAAAGAAAGCCTTCAATCTTGTCCAAATTTGTAGGGCCGAGTTGTCTAAGCTTCTAATTGAATGAAACTGTTGAGTTCCATGCACTGTTTTCACCCAATGTGTTTAGGATCGTTCCACATTGGTCACCTCCCATAATATTCTTCGCGCTAGGTGTTTCCTTGTCGCTTGTTCTCCCATGACAGATGCACAACATTTCACTATAGATACAGTGTCTTGAAGGCGAGCACCTGTAAACTTCATCTCTTCCCTTCGAAGGGAAATTCTTATGCATGCACTAGCACCATCGTGCTCTCCTTTTCCATGACCGGTTTCAAATTAGTTCCATATGTGAGGCACCTTGTATTTTATGTGCAACAAACACAACCATTGAAATACACGTGCATTCTTGAACTATCCAGCACAACCATCTGACCAAATTAAATGATGATAAAATGGTATATCGATAGCTATCAAATGATCATAGAATAATTTAAAGAAATGTTGCACGTAATGTATGTCATGGGTCTGATCGTTACTTATGTGGAAGTGACTTTCTTTCAGTATCACACATTTCTCTTCATTACTATCTGGACCATGTCCATAGGTGATATGGACCATTATGCACACCTACTCTGAGTGATAGTATTGACTTTGTATTTCATTTTGTGGTTGCAGGGTGTAATTTTCCACAAATTCAACCACTAATAGTATTTTTCCGAGAGGGAAGGTGTCCCAACATATTTTGAATTGCTCATCTTACCACCATGCCATATCGACATGTTGAATGTACTGTTG
Organism: Pseudotsuga menziesii; assembly: GCA_001517045.1. Taxonomy (NCBI): domain Eukaryota; kingdom Viridiplantae; phylum Streptophyta; class Pinopsida; order Pinales; family Pinaceae; genus Pseudotsuga; species Pseudotsuga menziesii. Next base: position 9,198 of record LPNX010231079.1, on the reverse strand, counting down.
GATCTTTCCACGAAACTATGAAATAAAATCACATACTTGCACCTAGTGTAAAAAAATAAACAGTGTTAAAAAAAAACATAAAAATACGTACATGTAGTCACCAACTTAATGTACATGAAGTCACCAATTTAATATTCCTTCTTTCTTATCCATCATGTAGATGATATGTCTCATACTGATAGTTCTGCTTCTCAACAATTGCATTCTCGAATGCTTGATATTCACTCTCATGGATACAATAAAACCATAATGATATCCCTCCACAAATGTTGAAAGAACCCTCTACACATTGCTTTAAGTAATGTTTCTTCCCATCTTGCCTCAAACACATCATGCTATGGATGAAATCTCTGGATGACATTGGTGGTATTGTACTTGAGCATTCTCGCACATGGTTAGGATGCAAAAAATGACATATATGTGCAAATGTATGATAATATAAATCAAAATCTATGTGGTACCTACAACAACAAGTGTTCTGGATGGTATTGATTCTAACATACCAAGGCTTCCATTTTTCAAAATATCTTTTCCTGAGCCTTAGCTCTGCGTGGGAAAATTTAAACATCTCGAACAATTGAGTTTGTGTCATGTCAAGATAATGTTTAACATGAGGCTCATTATTTATAGAAAACCTACAGTTTTTTAACACATCCTTTGTGTTAGAAGAAGGCCTAGTGTTATCATGCCAAAATGTGTGCACTAGTCCCTTCACTGCTTCAACTAACTTCATGTATTTGTGGGGAAACCTACTGCTAAATTCCCATAATGTCTCCATTTGTCCCTCTACATCAAGGTTGTCTCTTCTTACTGAATATTTTTTAAGTGTCTTTGGATGTAAAGGCACAATTTGTGATGTGCATTTAAGTAAACGACATTGTATTGTGGATCTACATACAATTGATTTAGCCAATACGCGGCAAGCCACATTAAAGTCCTGTGAATGTGTTTGTTTACCAATCGATGTGAATGTAGCAGTAAGAGATTTAATAATGTGATTACTTGATTTGATATTATTCAATGTTCTTATGCCTAATTTTCTTCTAATAGTTTCCATATTTCTATATTTAAGAAAAGCTAAAAACAATTGGCATTTACTGGCTTCAAATTTGTTATCAAAATATTGTTTCATTATTTGAGAACAATGATGAAGGATAGTGCATTTAGCCACCTTACCTTCCATATAAGTCAATTTGCTCTCATCCGCTTGTATGCATTTAGGAGTTCTTTTTCATTTTGATGCAAGATTTCTTACCATTTGAAATGTTGGAGTGACGTTTACATCCACTATTGGCTGACAACTTCGATTAGGAGATTGAACCACCTGGCATGGTTGTTTCCAAGTCACATTTTCATTGCGAGTAACATAATTATTGAACTCTTCACAAGATTGTATGTTTAATAATGGATCAATAATATCATCTCCCTTATAACCAGCTTCCTTTAATGTTGCAATATCTTCCTCAGCCTATACGTTAGGTATTTGTTGAGAGGGAATGGGAACTATTTGCTCATCCAATAAATGCCGACGATTTCTTGAATCTTCCCTTTTTTATTTTGTATTCTCATCTTCTTCCAGTGTAATCACCTTCCTTGCTGACTTTTGACCTCTATTACATACATTCCCCATTGAAATCCACCCAAACTTGTACAAAAACCTATGGATTTATGTAAGTAATTATTAAATTGCAGGTTGAACAATTCTCTATGTGCGGGTTTAGAAAAATTATGTCTTTTTCTATAATAAACCTAGCCCATAGCATGCAACGCAACATTTTTTGTATAACACATATCGCATATGCGATATAATGCATGTCCATTTTATTGCATATGCGGTATGGATACTACTTTTTACTTAACAGGAATTTTGTATTACGTGATTGCCAAATTGCATATGTGATATATCGCATATGCGATTTAGTACATATCAAATATTAAACTTGACTTATCCATGCTTGGATACTAGTTACCCATTCACGGGCTACCACACACACACACACACACACACACACACACACATATTTGTTTATTTTTAATTTTGAACGAATGCCATAGAATCAATCTCTACAGTCCTAGTGCATAGATGAAAAAACATAGGTGGTAGTTCACCCCAAATCTCAAATAAAAATGTCTATGGACTTAAATATGTTAAACATCTATAACCTTATAATGGACCCCATACCAATGGTTAAGACCTCCAGACCTATCCTTGGACCATGGTAATGTCTATAGAACTATCTCTTGTCTGAAAATAATCATAATGGTTCCTATATAACCATGGTCAACGCCTCTTGAACAATATTTACTGCATAAAATAGACTAATGGCACATATATCCCATATTAAGGCTAAATATCCCCTTTAAAGGGAATGTGTAGTTGTTTAAGACTTGTTTATGTTACACTATTGTCCCATTACCATGGTTAAGACCTTGACACCCATCCTTAGCACATAAAACCTCATAATGACACCCATATCCCACTAAAGGCAAAATATTCCATCCCTGGGAGGCGAGTAAATATAAAGGGAAGGGATTAGTGGGAGGCGAGTAAATATAAGTGGGAGGGAGGTCCCTGGGGTCTTAGACATTGTCAAGGAATGAAACCTCTAGTTTAGGACCTAAATGAAGCTTCTATGAATCTACGACCATCAATAACACCTTAATCTACCATATGTTACCTATTGAGGACACTCTTAGCTTTATGTGTGGGAATTGACACAATCAGGTTGTTTTAATCACTAACGATGGGTTTAGAGACCTTTAACATGGTTGAGCGATCGTGAAACCTAGGTTGTAGACACTGAAGAAAGCTTGCATGGAACCAAAGGAAATAATAATGTATCAAGCCACCACACATGACCTCTCTGGGGGGTCTTTCTCCTTAGATTGGGTATATGCGATTGATTGGTGATTTTTTTACAGTAGTTTTGGGTCTAAAGGCCATATGCATGGAAATGGGAGGAAAACCAAGCCTTCAGGCCTAAATGTGTCCCTTATTCATTGAATTTCAATAAGGACACTTCAAACTACAACAGAGGACCTATTGATGGTATCCCTACCCAAAAAATGGGGATAATCATGCCATTGAGAGGCTTTAAATAGTAGACATGGTTCTCAAGGCCTTACACATGGTTGGTGAAGTATACCCAAGCCTTAGTCCATAAAGGAATATTATATCAATCCAAGGCCTAAAATGATACCTTAAATCACCTCACATGACTTACAAGCACTAGGAATCCATGAACATGAAAAACAACTCAAATTACCAACCATGACCTCTTGAAGTTACGCTTTCCTTTGAGTGGTGACATGGACGCCATTAGAAGGTTTTGGATAGTATATATGAATCCATGGGTCTTGGACATTATTAAGGTAGGAAACCTAGGCCTTGTACCATAAAGAAAAATTCTTAGAATATAGTTTTAAGAATGAAATTTGATCCACCATACATGACCTCATGAGCATATCCTAGACATAGTTGTGGGAGAAACCCTTAATCGTTCTCGAGCACAATGTATACATCGTGGAGCATCAACATAGTTGAGAGATGACACCTTGGCCTTAGGCCCTAAAAGGTTCTCTTGTGTGTCCATGGAAAAAAATAATGCTTCTAAACAACATAAATGGTCTCGCAATAGTGGATGCGTTGGTACCATTAGGAATAATTTAGAGCTAGATATGAGTTTCGAGCCTTAGAGAAAGGTTAGGAAATTAAACTCAATCATTAAGTCTAAAAAGAATCTTCTATGTCTTAAGTGTCATGAACAAGCTCCATGGAAAAGCGCCTTGAACCTCCAATAATCTGACCTCATTATCCACAACCATTCACAAATTTTAGGCTAAGTGTCATCCTTTTGCCACACTAAACCGCTTTTGAGGGGCTAATAATTACGATGATCTTTTCATTTTAGATGGGTTTTCTCCCAAATACTATCCACTTGGTATTTACTCTTTTTTACTCTCGTACCTTGCTAGTTAATAAAAAACGCATATGCGATATGAATAAGGTATAATGAATATGCATGTTTTTAAAATTTAAACTCTCGATGGGAATAAGGTTGGGCATTATGTTTAGAATTAGCTACGAACTACTGAACCTATTGGCTAGGACAATTAAACTAGTGCTATTGCCTACCTTTTAGAATTCTATCAATATGCTCAGTTTTGATGGCGTGTTTTGCTTTGACAAACACAATATTTTTTTATGAAAATTTAGAATATTGTAGAGTATGATCTTACAATTCTGAATATGTATTTTTTTCCTTCAAATGTATGTTTTAATTATTTATTAATTTTTCTAAATGACACATAGTTTTTGAAAATAGATACATCGATTTATTTTTTATATAACTTTTGATTGGATTCACCATTTTCCAAGAAAAATATATGGTGCACTAGAAGAGAGCAAGCTCTACAATATTATATATATAAATCAAATATTTCATTAATTTTTTCCTCTAAAGTGTTGCACCCGCACAGATCGTTTTCATTTCGATCTTTTCTAACTTCAATAAATAATAACAAATAAAAAATAAATCATGAAAATCTATGAAGAAATAGTGTTGCACTAGGCCCATATTCCCTTTACATGTTTGCAAGATTTTATCCAAAATTGACATCATTTACCTCATATATTGTTACATGGTATCAGAGTTGGTATCAAGGCCAACAACAAACCTCAGAAGATTCCATTGATGCACTAGATGTATTTGGGTTCCACATAAATTATGGAGTTATTTCCTTTCTCCCTATGGATATTTTCTAAAGAAGTCTATCCAATTGTGAAGCACCCAAAGAAGTCTATCTAACTTATATATGCCTAGCTACATGTTATCACCGACATTATTCATGTTATCCATTTATCAACTATGAGTTATTTTTTATATTTGTTTATCTCACATTCTTCTAGTTATATGCCATGAAATGTTAGTTATCCATTCATCAACTATGACTTATCTATGTGTTGTTACCAGTTATCGAGTCATCCGCTACCAGTTATTTTATATATATTTTTTATTTGTTTATTTCAAATTTTGAACGATCGTCCTAGAATCAATCTTGTCAATCTCGACAGTACACTTGACTCATCCTTTTCTACAAATGAAAAATCATATGTGGTATTCCACCCCAAATCTCGAATAAAAACGTCTATCGGCTTAATTATTAATACATAGTTTTATATTGCATTGAGCCTATCACCGTGGGAGTAGACTGCCTAAAATATTGTTCTCGTGATGCTACACTACCAAATGGAAAGCTTATTAGGAGTTCTATTCATACATGATTGCACATTAGTTAGACTCCTAGATGCCAAATGCACTTGGACTAAGTCTTAAGTGATTAGAGTTGAACTTAAGCTAATAGTTGTAGAATCATTGGAGTTAAGCTTATATTTGTATCTAATAGTTAAGCTAATTGTTATCCAATATAATTGTGATTAGAGTTAACATTAAGTTCATAGTTCTAGAATCATTGGAGTTAAGCTAATAGTTGTTTCTAATAATCAATGAAGTTAAGCTCATACGTGTATCTAATAATAGAATAATTGAAGATTATTTTTAAATTTTACAACTATGACTAATTGTACTTATCACATGTTAATTAAGCTATTTTTTTTTTTCAAATTATTAATTATTAATTTTGGGATAACGCCCATAGAATCAATCTCCATACTACACTTGTCTTATTCTCGTTCAATTTTGGACACTTGTCTCATTCTCGTCAGTAGATGAAAATGCATAGATGGTAGTCCACCCCAAAATTATAAGATATATACACCTATCGGCTTAATTAAAGATAATGCATTTAATACTAGCAACAATTAATACGATTAATATGTTTTGAATACTACCACTAGCATATATTTAAC